>CM066032.1:121109303-121525087 GCA_033557465.1 Ichthyophis bannanicus | reverse complement strand
AGGGGAGATGAAAACTGAATGAAAATCAAACTCCTTTAGCTCTCTGCAGCAGCGTAAGGCTTTGCATCTTAGCGGTGCTTATTCTTTAGGTTCCCTGTTCAGTCTCCCTCCCTCCCCCCAAAATGCATCGAAACACAAGGCCACATGGCTATGTATAGAAACAGCAGGGCTGCCGCATCTCTTTTATCCCCTTTAGTATTTTTTTATGAAGGTCCCTTCTCTTCCCCCCGCTTTTTCATGATGGTTTTCCAAGCAGCACTGGAGTCCTCACTGACGGCACCATTCAGCACTGCTCATCTTATCAAGACAGAGCAAACATGTCGCTTCCTTTAGTGCCACAATACGTCCAGTGGCAGTGCCGCACTTTAATGGGCTAACAGAGCTTTTCTGAACCCTTTCTTAAGGCACCGACGGATGCCTCAGTAACATTAACAAATGCAGATGCCTGAACCACGAACTGAACACAAAGCTTCTCTCTCATAAGGAAAAATACGAAGAGCTAAGCCCCTGACTTTCCCTTTAATGATGAGCGCTTTAAATGATTTATGTGGGAAGGAGGAAATCCCGTCTTAAGTGTTATACAGTGAGTTTCTTAGAATTATGGTGGAGACTGAGCCCAAGCTACGAGCTCCCTACGAACATCGCTTTAGTCTAAGGTTATTTGAAAGAACCACCTCAGTGGGAAGCAGAACATACTAAAAGGAAATGATCTGCAGAAAGGAATTTAGGAAGTTTCAGTTTAGTGATTAATGGCCAAAGCTTCCAGGGTACGACAGAGATAATTCTATGAACCTCTTCCACATGCGAAAGGCCTCTTATAGAGTGAGAGCACACTTAAAAGTATGCTTGGTGCACTTAAGTGCATACTTGCAGAGTGGGCCTGCTTTGGGGAGGAGTTTGGGTGGAATAGGGATGGAGTCATGATTCACTCGCATACTTGGTGTGCAAACCTTAAAGCCTGCTCCAGAGCGGGTGTAGATGTCAGCGCCGATAATCTAGGTGCTATTTCTGCAGGAATCATGCTAGTATTTTATAGACACATAGGCGTCTATGCATTTTATAAAACAGGGCAATCATAGACACCTTCTCCACCTCCAAACCTAGGCGCCTTCATAAGGCGCCCAATAAGGTGGGCCATAGAATAGAAACCAGCCTCTGTAGAGAAACAGGATCAGGTTATTGTTTGCAGCTTGACAGTGAATAAAGTGTTAAAGAGAATTCAGCAATATTTGGAACAGACACGGGAGGAAGGCAATGGAGTGAGATGATGGGGTCTTAGTAGGCAGAGGCAACTGGACGGATTGAGCGGCTTGTGGGCTTTACCTGCTATTCCTATTATGTTAGTGTGTCGCACGGTATTACAGAGGGTTTCCAGGATGATGGAGCAAATGGTGCCAGTGACATCTCAGTCAGTTAGGCGCCCACTTCTAAATGGTCTTAATCACGTATAAACACAGATCCGGTGAACATTCCAGCTCGATGCAGGGTAAGAAAGCATCACGGTGTTTACAAAATATACCAATTCACCTCTGTGACGTGAGGGGTGCAGTGGAGTTTAAAGCCCCTTAAGAGTACAGTATACTAATAAGGATCTCCCGAGCATTTACACGTGACATGACATAGTTAACACCAATGTGTTATTACTGGCAATGGAGCGTCAATAAACGGGATGGGGGTAATATTACGAAGCATTTTTCATATGTAAAGTATAATATAAAATTGTGATGGATGGTGGTGCACACATGTGTAGAAGGTAGGCACACATGGGCAGATGGCAAGAGTTCCTTCTTTTTTGAGTGCAGGGCCAATTTTATGGAATGGATAGAGCCTGGGACTTTGCGAGCCGTTGAAATTTCACAGAGAGTTGAAGGCTCTGCTATTTGAGCAAGGTTTTCATAGGGCTTCATAAGGGGCAGGGAAATTGTGCTGCCATTTGTGGGGGGGTTTTGTGGTGTTGGTCTGTTATGTCTGCAGTGTTTGTAATATGAAGGATATTTTGCAAATTACACAGATCAGCATTTGCCGGAAGTATGGTCTAGAAGTGTATTGCTTAAAATAAATTTGGTTACTCTTAAATGATCTGTGCAGTGGCAATTCCAGGATGATTGTTTGGAAGAAGCGGGGATGGAATTGCAATGTATGCATGTATTTTATACAATAAGTCAAGTGTCTGTTGGCACCTATTCTGTTTCTTTATAAAATAAGGATCCGAATATTTGCCTTCTTGGACTTTCAACGAAGGCATCCTGCTATAAAAATATCCCCAGTTTGATTGTTTGAAAAGTAATGCGATCACATTAACTTTACCTCATATTTAAAATATGCAAATGCCATAATGAGCTGATTGCCCACTACCTATTGCTGTGGTCCTTACTATTTAACTACCCCTCTTGCCAACCATGATGCAGCTCTAGCAGATAACAATCTTCTGAGCCAACCTTTGGATGACACAGGTCCCCATTCCTCCTCCAATGGTCCGTTGTAAGCATATCTGTGCTGTGTGTTTTTCCTGTCAGCACACACTTTTTAACGCTGAGGCAATCTGTATGTCATTAGTCTACTGCATCGGGAGTAAATGGTTTTCCAGCGCGTGTGGTAGAGCACTGAGCGCTGTAGCTCAGAGCAGCATTCCAACGCATGGCTTATGATATCAGTGGTGTTGTCATTCCAGTTCCTATAGGTGAAGCAGCACTGACAAACCCACATCTGCAATGGGGAAATTCAGACTAGAGCAGGCTGTGTGTAACGCTCTGGAACCACCCAGTAGCTACAGGGTTTCATAACGGCCTGAAAACGAAGCACCGAGGAGATGGAAATGGGGGGAAACAGACGTTTGCATTTTGTCCTGGCTTATCTGCCTTATACTGAGAAATCCTGGGATTTATTGCCCTTTTTTGATTGTAATACCAGCACTATAAAACCCATAATGAGTTTGGACACGATCTGGTCTCCAGAGAAGGTGCCATAATTACAGACAGAGACAGCTTTTTGCAAATGTATATATGTGCTGATTTAACATAATTTATTGACTAGTATTCTGCAATGCTGGAGAATGATGATCCATTTAATACATGTATTATCACATATTTGCATGTAAGGCAATTAAAGAAGCATGCTGCGTAAAAAGATGCCACCACAATGGAGATTCAAGAAGAGCCTGAAGAAGAAAAAATGTAAGACGGGGCAATGCTCTGACACTAGGAAGAACACTAAGGGGATGCTAGAAGTCTAAACAATAAGATGGGAGAATTAGAATATATAGCATTAAATGAGAGGTTAGATATGATTGCACTCTCAGAGACATGGTGGAAGGAGGATAACCAGTGGGACACTGTGATACCTGGATACAAACTATATCGTAATGATAGAGCTGAACAAATTGGTGGAGGGGTTGCGCTCTATGTTAGAGAGGGCATTGAGTCAGAAAGGATTAAAGTTTTGCAGGGAACAAAATATGCTGTAGAATCTCTATGGATTGAAATTCCATTTACGAAGGGGAAGGTGATGGCAGTGGGAGTATACTATCGACCACCTGGCCAGAATGAACAAATGGATGATGAAATGCTCAAAGAAATCAAGGAAGCTAACAAAAGCCACAACAGAGTAGTAATAATGGGTGATTTCAATTACCCCGGTATCGACTGGGACAGTGTCACAGCAGGACAAGCTAAAGAGATAAAGTTTCTAGATGAAATGAATGACTGCTTCTTGGAGCAGCTGGTTCATGAACCGACCAGAGGGGAAGCCATACTGGACCTAGTCCTTAGTGGAACGCCAGATCTGGTGCAAGAAATAAGGGTGTTGGGACCACTTGGCAATAGTGATCATAGTATGATCATGTTTGATTTAATCAGTGGAGGACAGATAGTAAAGGAATCCACAGTACTACCTTTTAACTTTCAAAAGGGTGACTATGATAGAATGAGGAATATAGTTCGGAAAAAACTAAAAGGAGCAGTTCCAAAGGTTAAAGACTTACAGCAAGCTTGGGTGTTATTTAAAAATACTATCCTCGAAGCCCAGACCAGCTGTATTCCACGCATTAAGAAAAGTGGAAGAAAGTCCAAAAAACTGCCAGCATGGTTTAAAGGTGAGGTCAGAGAGGCTGTTGCTGCCAAAAGAGCAACCTTCAGAAAATGGAAAAAAGAGCCAAATGATGAAAACTGGAAACAGCACAAGCACTGGCAAGTTAAATGCAAAGCATTGATAAGGCAGGCAAAGCGGGAATTTGAGAAGAAACTTGCTACGGAAGCAAAAACACGAAATAAGGACTTTTTCAAGTACATTCGTAGCAAAAGGCCTGTGAGAGAGTCAATTGGACCATTAGATGATAGAGGGGTAAAAGGTGCAATAAGAGGAGACAAGGCTATAGCAGAGAGACTGAATGAATTCTTTGCTTCGGTCTTTACTGAGGAAGATGTAGGGGTGTTACCCAAGACTGAAGTGGTATTTAAAGGTGATACTGCAGAGGAATTGAGAGAAATATCGCTACACCGGGAAGATATATTACAACTATTTGATAAACTGAATAGTAGCAAATCACCTGGACCGGATGGTATACATCCCAGAGTGTTGAAAGAACTGAAATATGAGATTGCAGACCTGTTATTGGTAATCTGTGAACTTTCATTAAAATCATCTGTAATACCTGAAGATTGGAGGGTCGCCAACGTAACACCAATTTTTAAAAGGGTTCCAGGGGTGACCCGGGAAATTACAGACCGGTGAGCCTGACGTCAGTACCAGGGAAAATGGTAGAAGCCATCATAAAGAACAAAATTACACAGCATGTAGATAGTCATGGCCTAATGGGAGACAGCCAACATGGCTTTAGACAAGGAAGATCTTGTCTTACTAATCTGATCTGTTTTTTTTGAAGGTGTGCATAAACAGGTAGACAAAGGTGAGTCGGTTGATATAGTGTATCTGGACTTTCAGAAAGCTTTTGACAAGGTCCCCCATCAGAGACTTTTGGCGAAGCTAAAAAGTCATGGGATAGGAGGCAGTGTACTATTGTGGATCGGGAACTGGTTAAAAGATAGAAAGCAGAGGGTAGGGCTAAATGGCCAATATTCCCAATGGAAAAAGGTGAATAGTGGAGTACCCCAGGGATCTGTACTGGGTCCGCTACTTTTTGACATATTCATAAATGACCTGGAAAAGGGAATAACTAGTGAGGTAATCAAATTTGCAGATGACACAAAACTGTTTAAAGTTGTTAAAACCCAAGAGGATTGTGGAAAACTGCAGGAGGATCTGGATAAATTGGAAGACTGGGCATCCAAATGGCAGATGAAATTTAATGTGGACAAGTGCAAAGTTATGCACCTAGGAAAGAACAACCCACACTATAGTTACAAGATGCAAGGCTCCACATTAGAAACCACCACCCAGGAAAAAGATTTAGGAGTCATCGTGGATAACATGTTAAAACCCTCCGCCCAGTGTGCAGCGGCGGCCAAGAAAGCAAATAGAATGCTAGGTATCATAAGGAAAGGGATGGAGAATAAAACAAAGGATATTATAATGCCTCTGTATCGCTCCATGGTACGACCGCACCTTGAATATTGTGTGCAATTCTGGTCACCGTATCTTAAAAAGGACATAGAGTTATTAGAAAAAGTACAGAGAAGAGCCACCAAATTGGTGAAGGGGATGGAAGGCTACTCCTATGAAGAGAGGCTAAAAAGGTTAGGGCTCTTTAACCTAGAAAAGAGGCGGCTGAGGGGAGATATGATAGAGGTGTATAAATTAATGAATGGAGTGGAACGGATAAACGTGGATAAATTGTTTACGCTATCAGAATATAGAAGGACTAGGGGGCATGTAATGAAGCTACAGGGTAAACTATTTAAGACAAATAGGAGAAAATATTTCTTCTCTCAACGTGTAATCAAACTCTGGAATCTGTTACCGGAGGATGTAGTAAGGGCTGTTAGTATAGCTGGGTTTAAAAAAGGTTTGGACAAGTTCCTGGAGGAAAGGTCCATAAACCACTATTAAAAAGGGACCCAGGATATCAATGCTTGGCCTAGTACAAGCACTGCAGAACCTGTGTCTTTTGGGGAAACTGCTAGGTACGTATGACCTAGATTGGCCACTGTTGGAGACAGGATACTGGGCTTGATGGACCTCGGTCTGACCCAGTATGGCATTTCTTATGTTCTTATGTTCTTATGTTCTTATCTTTTACTAAAGAGCCCTAGCTGTTAACACGGATCTGATGCGTGATGTAGATGCATGTTGGACATGTGTTGACAGCTTGAGTGGGGCCACAACAGTGCCACCGGACATTGGCAATAACTCTCCATGGCACGTTAGGGTTGCAAGTGGAAGGGTTGGGGTGGAGAATGTGTGGGGCAAGCGCCAGGCAGGCAGCACACCCACACTATCTGCATAGCGGGTTAGAAGCGTGGGTACACTCACCGCCACCTCCATAGGTGTCATTGTTTACACTTGTTCTATTGTGCTGTGGCAGGCCACATGTACCATGGTAGCCGCCAGGAACATGTTTTCAATGCTCATGGCAGTTAAGGCTGTGGTGTTGCGTTAACGCACCATGGAATTGTGCATTATCAGCATGGATTTGTTGCAACACCACAGTACCCTTTAGTAAAAGGGCCTCTTGGGGCTTGTCTACTCAAGGTTAATACACATTAGTGAATTTAATGTGTGTAAAGTGCCATTGCACCCATAGAAATAAAATGGCTGTGGGCACTTAAAGCACATTCAAACCTTTAGCAAACACACCCTCTCATACTGGCTTTGAAAAGCGTTCAGAAGGAAGCCGCCAGACATTCCATCTATTACATACGAGCCCTTAATATACACTGTAGGGTACTAGAATCTTAGACAATACGAAAATCTATTTCTTGGGCATCAGCTATTTGAATCATCAATAAGAGATCATCAGCTTTATATTCTGCTTTTATTATGGAATACTTGAGTATTTTTTTGGGGGGGAGAGGGGCATTTTCTCTCATTTTCAAATCCTTATGGATGAGAACATGCCCAGGCAGGTCAAGGTGGCTCTTTAGTGCCCCTCTGTGGCTGGCAGGGGCCACTACAGTAGCAGCAACCACAGCAGCACATGATTTAACCTCCCTCCTCACTCCCTCAACCTCCTCTTTGCTTGGGCTTCACAAATCCCATTGAACATCAGACTTCAACCCATGGCCTTACTTAGGGCTGTGCGAGAGGTGCGGTCGCACAGGGTGCAAGTATGAAAGGGGCACTGATATTATTACTGGGCATGTGAGTTACTGCATGTTGATGGCTGGAGGGGGAAGGCACCAGATTTGTTATCACACAGGGTACATTTCTAGGTTGGTACGGTCCTTCTTGAACCCATGGTACAGTCGAGCCACAAGGCTTGTGATATTCTCCATGAATAGTACTCACCTGGAACACTTTGATTTGTAGCTCATGACCAAGCTTGAGTTTCATAAAGTGAATTTTTTCAGTGAATGCACATATTAAGCATAAGAGACACAGTAACATCTCAATATACGTGTGGATGCACTGCATTTCCTGGGGTCACATCAACAGATGTGAAATTCCATTTTATGTTGATGGACGTCCCGTGTTCCAATAAACACTGTTTTCTAATGAAAGCCTTTAATGTTCGTAACAGTCGAAACATTGTCAGAATGTACCACTGGTTATCTATCATCCTCGTTTTGTGGGTGAGCAGGACTGATGTCCAGTTCTCTACTAGTGAGTTACACCCTTTTGACAGAAACATAGAAGAGGCCACTTGATCCAGCCAGGCTGCCTGTTTGTGCCCACCTGCTGTATTACAGGATTTCTGCCCTGCTGCTAAAACGTTTCAGAGGCATTTTACCCCCTTTTTTGCACACTTTTAATCAACCACTCATCCTCCTCCTCCTCTCCTGGCAATATTCTTTGGTGGATAAGGGCTGGAGGGGACATTGCCTTCAAGACTGAATCCCTCAATCAGCACAGCTCTTCCATTAGCCTGAGTCATCAGGGGCAGCAATCACCTTCCTCCCCATCCCAGAGCTTGAATTTTTCCACTCTTCATGCCAACCTTTTCTTGGTAATTTGAGAAATTGTTTCACCCTGTGAACTCTTTACATACAAATTGTACTGGGAGTGCATAGACTACTTTTTTAGCAGGCTGTGTGGTTTTCTTTTTTTTAATAATAATACATATTTCAGGGCAGTTTAGTTTTGAATTTAGGTTTTTTGCTTTTATCCATAGATCCAAAAGCAAAATAACGTTATCATAAAATATTACAATAACACAATCATACATTTGATTTTTTTTTCCATTTGTTTTCAAGATAAAGTTTTTACCATTAGGAAACGTACTCAATCAGGGATTATGAACAAAGCGGAGACTTTTTCCATAATCCCTTAGGTCCTTAATCACTGTGTCCCTTGGGTCCTTAATCCCTGGGTCCTTCATCAGTGTGTCTGATGAGGATTATGGAGCATCTGGAAACTAATTTAATCTTCCCACACGTTTCAGCATGCATAAGAAAAGACTTTGGCTTCTATGAATCCACAACTTCTCCTGCCAACCCATTGCCATCCCAGTCAGTCAAGAATTCACAACTTGGCCCACTGTCGCATATTCTTTCTACAACTATTCTCAGTCTTTTTAGTGGAAACTAGTCAGGATCCATTGTTGAAGAACAATTCACTTGATGATTCAGTTGTAGCCAGTTATTGACCTATTTCAAATTTTCCATTGGTGTCAAAAGTCATTGAAAAGTTGGTTCTCAGCGCAGATTTTATGGTCAAAATTCTTCATCTTCTTCCTTATCAGTCTGGCTTCGAATTAGACTATAGCAGAGAAACAATTCTGGTTGCTATGATCAATACCATCAGAAAGAATCTCAAATCAGGTCAGGACACTATTGTTGATTCTTTTGAGTTATCAGCAGCGTTGACCTACTGCTTTCATGTCTAGGGATCTTAGAATAGGCGAGACCCTCTGGAAATGGTTCCAGCTAATCTTGGAACAGAGGGCCTTTCAGGTAAACTGAGATAAATAGACTTTGATGGTCCATTATTCCCATTGTGTGTTCCCCAAGGGGCCCATCTTAGTGCCAGTTTTGCTTAATTCATTTATTGCTGCTCTGTTTACAGTGATTTAAGACTTTGTATTTACCACCTTTTCATTCGCAGATGACATCTGGATAATGGCTACAGTAGCTATGATTATGGGGATACTGATCTGGGGCATTCAACTCCTGTTTGGATCTGCTAACTGACTGGCTCCATTAGCATAAACGGCAGTTGAAGCAAGTTAAGTCCAAGGCCACTTGGAGTTCTAGGCAAATTGTCATGTGTTATCCAGGGGATAACGCCTGAGCCTAAATAATGAATACAAATCTTGGGAAGCCATCTAGATGCTCAGATTTCATCCTCTGTGTGTTCTCCTCTTTTTCTCCTTATGAAGCGCTGGTGCTACCTTTAGGTGAAGTAGGCAGTTGCCTAGAGAACCAATCGTGTGAGGGCGGCCCATTGTCATCACTGTAGCCCTTCTCTGTGACCAGCAGCCGTGGCAATGACTTGAAACAGCTCTGCATACAGTATCTTACCAAAACATCTAGTTCTGCAGTTCTGTTCCTACTTCTGAACCCTCCAATGCAAACTTCCTGTTTGCATGGGGGCATTATCGCCTGGACCAGCCCCTTTTTACCCATACAAAAAGAGGTTTGCATTGGAGGGGGAAGAAGCATAAAGCTAGACAAAAAAAGGCAGTTAAAGCTTTATGTGGTTTGCTACCTGGATAGCAGAATGAATATCACCACCAACAGCAAGTATTAGGAACTGGCCTTCCAGGGTACCTCTCCTCCCCAGTTATGCCATATCCTCTAGTCATCCTTTCCACAATCCTTGCCACTGTATGTTAGGGAGGAGTGGCCTAGTGGTTGGGGCAAGTTACCTCACACCACAAGGTCAGGGGTTCAAATCCCATTAGAAGACAGCAATCTTGGGCCAGAAGGACTGGGGTTTCTAGTCCCACAGGTGCTCCTTATGATCTTGGGCAAGCCACTTAACACTCTATTGCCTATGTTCCCTGTAAAATAGTTATCTCCAAGTTATCATGCCCTGTTCAATGTAAACTGCCTTGATATCTTGAAAGGCAGTATATAAGAAATGTTAAATTAAATAAACATCTCCTTGCTCTTATCTTTTTGCTGTTTGGCCCCCTTTCTCTGGAATAGGCTTTCCAGTGAGATCAGATCAGAGCAGTTTTAAGTATTCCCTTAAAACATAGAAAGTTTTCTCCAGCTTTTTCCCAGTTCATAAGCCATCGGTCTTGACTTAGTCTGCGGTTCTGATGTTGCATCGTCACTTTCCTGACCCTATGAATGTATTGAGTTAAGGTAATGGGCTCAAGTATAGTTCAGAGAGCTGGTCTATTTTATGTATGTACTACAGTGTACTCTACATTTGTTGATTGTTTGCTATGTCTTGTTGGTTTTATTGTTTTGTTATGGTTTATTGATTTTAATTACATACCACTTTGATGTTCTTATATGAAAGACAGTTAAATATATTACCAAAGAAACATTTATATAGGCCATCTACTGTCATTATCCAAACTTTATAATCCTATCCCCCAGTCAAGCAGCTGTAAATAACCAAGATTTCTTTTCTAAAATTAAAGTGATTTCCTTCTAAATGCACATCAATAGGTGCATTGTTTCAGTGTTTAGATCCCACATAAGCGAAGTAGCTTGAAGGGCCAATACATGGCTGGGTATAGCACAGACATATTTCATAGTGCGTGCAAAGCATGTTTGGATTCTGTAGGGAATATTATTACAAACCAGCCCTAATACAGCAGAACTTTTTCCCCTTTTATAGCAGACTTTTATGACAAGAAATTTAGCAACAGTAGGAAAATAATAAACCAAGGAAAAAAAATTTTTCAGAGCAGCAGAGCAGAAAAAAGGCTTTTCAAATGCTAATATGGTTTTGATAGAAGGGACTACATTCAGGTTTATTTTCCAAATGGAGCACAGCTCAAAGAAAGTACAAAAAGATAAAAAAGGCTCTTCCGAGTAACACTCCAGCTGTCATAATATTTATTTTATTGCTTGTTTTAACCAAAATTCCTATTTCAGCCCATGCAGGTCTTAGCTAGGGCTCCCATTTAAGTCAAAAAGGAGTCTAATTGTGTCACTGTGTCTTTGAGAAATCCGTCTTTCTCTTCTCGTTGTCAAGAAGCAGAGATGGCAGGAGATTACCCAGTCAAATCGCCATGGCCGACCTGCAGAGCTTATGAATTTTTATAGGCTGTCGGCCAATCTTTTTTAGGACGTGAATATCAAGGGATAAAATTAATTCATTCTTCTTTTTTATGTTTATTAAAACAACTTATTTTTAATACATTCTTTTCTAGGTACATAAAAACAAGATAGCCTTTTGCCCAGTAAAACGAGCTCTTTTAGGTATGTTTGCAAAATAGAATTTTAGAAGCCTTTAGGACCGAACAGTCATTTTTCCGTTTCTCTACCTTCACACTTATGGTTTCCCTGAAGATGTAAATACTTATTTTATGTCTTTTTCACATTTGTTTGTGACATAATCTATATCTAATTGTCCTGTTCTCGCCATCCCGTGTACTTTTATGCAAGCTTTGTATAGTTCTGTAGTAGGATTCCCAAAAAGTTCCAGGTCAGTGGGGACAGGCTCAGCTAAGTCTGGTATTACTGTCTATAGACTTCTGTTCTAAATTCCTATTAAAAAAAAAAAAAGACCAGATGGTAAGTCAATAGAAACAATGGGTTAAAACAAGGACTGCGTCAAGCGTGTCCACGATGACTTGAGCTTCTTGGCAATCTTATTCTGTGCAACATCCACCGTTGCATACATAAGGACTATGAATAGCTGGCCAGAGAATACCTAATAGCTCCCACTGTTCAGCAGTCTGGGTCAATGTCAGTTTTTACTTTAAATGCATCTAGGCAAACATGAATACTATTACTGCAAAGTCACATGTTCAGGTGGCTCACAGTTAGAAACGGACTGAACCAGGCCAACCTGGTAGGACAGTGACGGTTCTTCAAGCTTCATTGAGGAGGGCCTGAGTTGAATTTTTGGGAAAGGTATTTTTCTCTCTGAGCTGGCTGAATGATGTAATGATATCATAAACAGCTACAAGGTAAGGTGAGGGTGTTTCTCATCACACAACAGTGAAATCCAGTGGCTGGGTTTAGGGTTCACATGAGCTGGGTTTTCAGAAGGAAAACTGATCTGTGGTCAGAGGCTAAGGAGAGACAGTTTCAGGTAGTTGCAAATGAAGGTTTGTCCCAACAGAAGTACTTACAATTGAGTTGAAAGCCCCCCCCCCAAAAAAAAAAACCAATAGAAATTGATGGACTAATGAAAAAACTGGATGAACTGAAACTACTTCCCCATGGGAGTCCTAGAATATTCTCAGGAGCTAACTTGCAAAGCCAGAATTCAAACCCCATCACTGCATCTTTATTTATTTATTTACATTCTCTTATATACTGTGCTATTCTGCATCAGTGTGGTTTACATTGAACAAACTGAAATTACATTCAACAGGGCATTATAACTTGGAGATAACTATTTTACAGGGAACATGGGCTATGGAGGGTTAAGTGGCTTGCCCAAGACCACAAGGAGCACCTGTGGGACTAGAAACCCCAGTCCTTCCAGCCCAAGGTTGCTGTCCTCTAGTGGGATTTGAACCCCCAACCTTCTGGCCTAAAGTACCTTGCCTCAACTACTAGGCCACTCCTCCACTCCTTGTGACTTTGGGAGATTCACTTAACCCACCGTTGTCTCAGGTACAAACATAAAGGCACATTTTACAAATGGCATCCAAGTGCAACCTGGGATATCTGAGCCAGAACATCTGCGAAAAAGCAGGCATGTCCAGGTTCAGGCAGGATTTCACAAGTGTGATGTGCCTGATATGGACTCTATGGGGCCGTCTATGTAGATATCCCTGGAAGAGCATTTACGACTGGGGATGTCTAATAGCCTCAGGATCTGCTCAAGGGTTCTGCTGCTCCAGGCAGGATCCATGCCATCTCCCTCTGCCCCCCTGCCTAGCCATGCTGCCTCCATCAATGCCTTCATTTGGGGGAGCTGGTGGCAGTGATGGAGGCAATGTAAAAACAACGACTTTGTGCCATCGCTTTTGGTGCCCACGGCAAGCCATGTACTTTGGCATACACTTTGGCAGAGGCCTTCCTGCAAGCAATGACCTCACTTCAATTCACACAGATAATCAACGCTCCAACGCACAGACATGGATCTTCTCCAGACCTCATCTTCGCATCCAATTACATAACTTCAAGAGACCTAATCTCTCCACCCACCATTACCCCAGTGCCATGGTCTGACCATTACTTAATTGAGACAAAGATACGATCTCAAGAGGACCAGACAAACGAAAGAACAAACAACTCACACACACAAAGACGATTCAAGAATTTCGACAGGGACGAATTCATACAGAACACAACACAACAACTGAACATTCCTACAGATGACCTGGAGGAACAAGTTTCCAAATGGAACAGCATCTTAGCTAACGCCGCCAAACCATCCGGTGGAGGGCACGAGAAACACCAACACAACAGGAGACAAAACAAACCTTGGTACTCAGCAAAAATACGTCAGGAAAAGAGGGAGCTCAGGAAGATTGAACGGAGATGGAGAAAAAACAAAACAGCAGCCGACCAACATCTCTACCTAACAAAACAAAAACAATACAATGAATGCATCAACCAATCAAAGAGGGAATTCCACACAAACTTGATAAATACTTCCATCAACAAGCCCAGAGAGCTCTTTGAAATAGTCAAGATCCTCACAAAAGAGCAAACAACAGAAGGGGAAGTACAAGTGGACCCACAGGAATTCGCCGACCACATCAAAGACAAATTCCACTCCACAGAGCGTACAACACCCAGTGGGACCACCTGGACAGACATACACAACAAAACCTGGGGCACATTCTACTCACCCTCAACAGAGCAGATATCCCACATCATCTCTACAATCAACACAAGCACTGCTCCTACAGACCCATGCCCAGTATCATGGGTCAAAGCCACCAAATCAAACTTCATTCACACCATACACAAAATAGTACACAACTCACTCACTCAAGGACTCATGCCAAAGCAACTAAAGCTTGCCACAGTAAGACCAATAACAAAGAAAACAACACTCGACAAAAAGGATCCAGCAGCATACCGACCGATCTCCAGCATACCCTTCCTGGCAAAAATCATCGAAGAAACGGTACAACTACAACTCCAGGAACACATCGACAAACATGAAACACTCGACGACAACCAACACGGCTTTCGTCCCAACCACGGAGTCGAAACGCTACTGATCTACCTCTTCGACAGCATCCTAAGAATAATTGACAACAACAGGAAGGGAATCATAATGATCTTCATCGACATCTCCTCAGCCTTCGACACAGTGGACCACAACACGCTCCTGGAAAGGCTAAAGAACACTGGTATACATGGTATCACTTTGAAATGCTTCCACTCATACCTAACCGAAAGACAGCTACAGGTCAAGGTGGGACACAACACCTCCCGACCCATAAATGTCCGCCAAGGAGTACCTCAAGGATCCGCACTTTCAGCCCTCCTATTTAACATCTACATCCAACCGATATGCGACATCATGAAAGAGAACAACATTCAATACACAATATATGCAGACGACATCATGATATACACCCCGATAGAAATCGACAACCCGGATTTCTCCAAGATAACAGACTGCCTTACCCAAATGACAAGCTGGTGTCAAAACAACAACCTCGCAATAAACTACAACAAGACTGAAGCTCTAATAATCACTCGGGACCAAAGCTTCATACACCCGCCAAACATCAAGATACAAAACACTACTATTCCAATAAATTCAGAAGTGAGATACCTTGGAGTTACTCTGGACAACAAGCTAAACCTCAAGCCACACATAGACAAAACAATACAAAAAGTCTACTACAAGATGCGAATCATCAGGAGACTGAAACCACTCCTTGCCCCAGAACACTTTCGTACCGTCCTCCAAGCACTGATAACCCCAATACTGGACTTCTGCAATCCGATATACTTGGGACTACCGAAACAAGCCCTCAAACCACTCCAGCTAGCACAAAACACTGCAGCACGAATAATATCCGGTACTGCAAGACAGGACCACATCACACCCACCTTAAAAGACTTACACTGGCTCCCAATCGGTGCACGCATCAGATACAAAACTATCATAAACCTATTTAAGATAAATCAGCACACATCAGCCAACAGCCTACACACCCTCATTCAACCAGACAACAGCACTCGTCCTAGAAGAAAACAAACACGCAACCGAGTCAGCACCCCAGGTGAATTCAAACACACACGCAAGGACACAACAGACAGAGCTCTCTCCATGGCTGCTCCAACTATATGGAACAAACTACCAGACGACTTGAGGACAACTACAGACCTCAAAGACTTTAGAAAACAGCTAAAAACCATGCTGTTCATAGAACACTATGGACACATCACATAACCTAAGAGAATGCATAACAGCACATATTGCTGCCTGTACAGATAATGTTTTACAGCACCACTGTATATAGCCCACACTGTACATAGCTCAAACCATTCTAGCACGCAACACACCACACCTTGTACATAGCTCACCCCAATCTAGCACACGATACAACACACACTCAACTAAATTGCACCCTCACTGCATGATTAACACACTCACTTTACCCGATTGTTTGCTGTGATACCACCTTGATTAATAAGATAAGGCGGCTTAAAAATACTGTTAAATAAATAAAATAAATAAAATACACAGCCTGCTGCTGCTTCTAACCCCACTTATGACAGGAGGTTGCGTCAGAGGGGGTCAGAAGTGGCAGGCCATATGTGCTGAAGCACATGGCCTGCCATGGGCACCAAAGCGATGGCACAAAGCCATGATGCCGCCCACCAAGGTCTGCCACCTTAGGCGGCCACTTAACACACCCAATGGGCAGGCCAGCCTCAAATAACCTAATGGTTAAAGTGGTGGGCTAGGGCCAGGGAACAAATCACCCTGCTGTTCCTTGTGATCTTGAGCAAGTCACTTAACCCTCCATCTCTTTTACACCCAAAACGAACACTTTCCCAATGCCTATTTGTGCCTGGAGCAGGTCTAAACTTGGACAAGGTTGCAGA
This sequence comes from Ichthyophis bannanicus, assembly GCA_033557465.1. Classification (NCBI taxonomy): domain Eukaryota; kingdom Metazoa; phylum Chordata; class Amphibia; order Gymnophiona; family Ichthyophiidae; genus Ichthyophis; species Ichthyophis bannanicus. The sequence continues at coordinate 121,508,873 of CM066032.1, read as the reverse complement.
CCTCGCTGATATTTCTGAAACTGAGCAGGGGACTTCCAAGTCCATTGCACTGCCACAGACGTTCTTATGCCACACCCCTACCTACTTTGAGGTCCCTGCACCAAAGACGTCTTTAAAAGTCATTTGTGAAATGGCTCTGGGGACATCTCCAGAATCAAGACTAAGGTCTTTACTATGACCCCCGTTGATTGTACGCCCTCTGGAAGCAGGGAATAACCTCCTGTACCTGAAAGTAACTTGCCTTCGACTACGACTGAAAAAGCAAAAGCTAAATACAAAATCTCTTCTCTTTCACTTTAGTATCATTCTTCAGCAGAGCCTCATATAACTACTAGCTTCACGGATTGAATTATTAGAATTTTGTGTCTTCCTTTGTTACAGCCAAGATGTAAAAATGCCAGAAAACAATGACCATTGGCACCAATCCGTTCCAATTACTCAGTTTGCTGTCAAACATTTTCAGTCCTTTACAAAAGACAACTGTTGTGTCTTGGCAAGGTAGAGATTAAAAGGCAATAAAGCCAAAAGCTGAGAGGAAGTACTACACAATTCTTTATGACCTCTGCACTCATATGCTTTTAAAAAAATGTTCTTTATTGGAGTTTTAAGTAGGGGACCCAACAGCACAAAGACAGCACATAATCTTGATGACACAGGGGTCACCTATAGTCCAGGGCACACTTAGATAGGCATAAGATATTTAGCTAGGCTTGCCAAATAGCAGCATATGGAATCTTATTTAGATTACTAATGTTATCCAACTTAGAATTAAAATTTTCACTCCTTCGTGCCTGTAGAAATCATCCATATTCTACTATCAAGAGGAATGGATGCATCACACCCCTGGGATAGACTGCACCTATGCCTTCAAACAATAAGGACTATGAACTGATCATTTAAGACTGAATATCAAAAAGAGAGACGTCTATTTCCTATTCCCTCTGAAGAAGCTAGAATTATTTTTGATGGAATACTCGTTCTTTTTAAGGAGGAGATCAAAAGCTATTTTAGACACTGTCTTGATCTTGGAAGACCAGATTAGTACAATGATTAGAAAAGACTGGGCAAAACTACAAATGATGCAGCAGATTTGCATGCTTTTAAGATCACAGGATGTCTAGATCGTTATGCAAGTGATAGTCATAACTCATCCAGTTTACTGTAATACTCTTTATTTGAGATAGCCAAAAATGACTGTTGGGAAGACTACAACTAGGGAAAAATTTGGCAGCTATTATTTTGATGCTTACAGCTCCCTGGGATATGTTATCACCACTACTATGGGCATTACATTGGCTCCCAATTTATTTATTTATTTAACATTGCTTATATACTGCCTTTCTACAATCCAAGGCAATTTACATAGAACATAACAGAAGTAACAGTGCATGGAACAAGAACATATCAGAACATGTTATCACAGTACATAATGATCACATAACTATGATCATTGAATACAAACTCTGTACAGGTGAGGAGGAGTAACTGGGGAGTAAGGGGATTAAAGGGACTAAGGGTATAACTATGAGGGTTGACGGAGAGGATGGGATGTTGACTAAGTACAAGGTTAGTTAATATACGGTACTAGGTCACACTGGATCATAGATCTTGAGTTATTGCGGTGGTGAAGTATTCGTGAAATAGGAAGATTTTGAGTTTCTTCCTAAAGATGGAATGGTCCGAGTATTCTCTCAAATCAACTGGGAGTGTATTCCAGGTGGTAGGGCCAAATAGAGAGAATCCACAGTTGCATGTGGATTGCTTGCTCTTGGTTTTTTGAGCTGGGACGGTAAGGAGATTGTGAAAGTTGTGTCTGCGGAGTCTGTCATTCTTGGATCTTGAGAGAAGAGGGTAGAGGCAGTTTGCTGACTCATTGTGTACGACTTTATGTGTCATGATGAGTGCCATCTATCTTATTCTTGCATGAATGGGGAGCCAGTGCAGGTGTTGTAGAACAGGGGCAATGTGTGCTTGTCTTGAGATTCTGTGAATCATTCTTGCTGTAGTGTTTTTTGTCATTCGAAGAGTTTGTATATAATGTTGCAGTAGTCAAGTGTAGGTATAATTATTGCTTGGCCTACAGTACAAATAAGTCTGGACTTAGTAGTGGGTGGAGGTTCTTTAATGTTCGCAATTTATAGAAGATGGATTGTGCTGTCCGTTTTATTTGTGCCTGGAAGTTGAGCTTCTGGTCGAGGATTATGCCCAAGTACTTGACTTTGCTTTTTACATTGATTGTGAAGTTTTCAAGTTGTAATGATGCATCTGAGAATATTTGTAGGGCCTCTGTCTTTTCCTGATTAATGAAGGTCTTTTGTTGTTGAAGCCACTGTCTCACTTTAGTGAAGCATTTGTAAATAATGCTGAAGTCTGGAGAAGTGTTGAATGGGGTGAAGAACATAATGTCAACCGTATAGATCTGGTACTGTATCCTGTGTTCTTTGAAAATCTGGCATATGGGCTGAATAAGAGAGCTGATAGCTAGAGCCCTGAGGTATTCCTTTTTGTTGGATGAATGGATGAGAGATTCTGCAGCTGATTCTTACTTGTTCAATTCTGTATTCTAGATAGGAGCGGAACCAACCTAGTGTGGTATCTCTGAGACCAATTTTGTGAAGTCTTTGTAGGAGCTGATGGTGTAGTAAGGAGTCAAAGGCTAATGAGATGTCTAGGAAAATTAGGAGACAACCTTGGGTGGTGTTTTGAGTGTGGGTTTGTACTGAGCCTAGAAGGGATGTGAGGAGGGTTTCAACCGTGATTTAATTTAAACCCATGTTCGAAATCTTGGAGTTCATTGATGACAATCTGGCTTTCATCCTTTACATTCTACTGAAATGGCTCTTGCCAAAGTCTCCAGTAACCTGTTCCTGGCAAAATCCAAGGGCCTTTACTTGATTCTCATCCTTCTTGACTTTTCTACTGCTTTTGACACTGTTGACCACAACCTTTTCCTTGATACCTTGTCCTTGCTTGGTTTTAAGGGCTCTGTGCTATCCTGGTTCTATTCTTATCTCTCCCATCACTCTTTCAGTGTTTGTTCTAGTGGATCCTCCTCTATTTCTATCCCATTCTCAGTTGGTGTACCCCAAGGATCTACCAAGGGTCCACTTATTGTTTCTTTCTATACCCGGTCCCTTGGTGTACTCATCTCTTTGCATGGCTTTCAGTGCCATCTTTATGCTGATGACTCCCAGATGTACATTACCTCTCTACACCTAAAATCTCTCTGCCAATTCAGGCCTGGATCTCTGCCTGCCTTTCTGCCATTGCTACTTGGGTGTCTCATCACCACTTGAAATTGAACATGGCCAAAACTGAACTTCTTAATTTTCTCCCTAAACTCTCCTCTTTTCTTCCTCCTTTCTCAGTCTCTGTGGATAACTCTCTGCTCTTCCCTGTCTCCTCAGCTTGCAAACTTGGGGTCATCTTTGACCCCTCTCTCTCCTTCTCCACACACATCCCAACTGATAGTTAAAACCTGCCATTTCTTTCTCTACAACATCAACAAAATCTGCCCATTACTTTCTGAACACACTACTAAGGCACTTATCCACTCCTTAGTCACCTCTAGTCTAGACTATTGTAACCTGCTTCTTGCTGGTCTCCCTCTGAGTCATCTCTCTCCCATTCAATCTCTTCAACACCCCGATGCACAACTAATCTTCCACCAGCCTCTTCATGTTCATATTACCCCTCTTCTCAAGTCTCTTCATTGACTTCCTATCCATTTCCACATCCAGTCCAAACTTCCCCTGCTGACCTATAAATGCATTCACTCTGCAGCTCCTCACTACCTTTCCTCTCTTGTCTCTCCCTATACCCCTCCTCGGGAACTGGCAAATTGTTTCTATCAATGTCCTTCTCTTCTATTGCCAACTCCAGACTTCACTCCTTTCACCTTGTTGCTTCTTATGCTTGGAACAAACTACCTGAGTCTATATGTCAGTCATGTTCTCTTTTCAAATCCAGGCTGAAAACTCACCTCTTTGCTGTCGCTTTCAAATCTTGCCTCACCTGATGTCCTTTGTGTTTTTCTACCATTCCCCCTAGCTGTATCCCATGTCTTCAGCTACTGTATTGTCTATCTTGACTAGATTGTAAGCTCTGATGAGCAAGCTCTGTCTTTTACATGTGCCTGTGCAGCGCTACATATGCCTTGTAGTGCTATACAAATGTTCAGTAGTAGTAGTATCTTTGATATGAGAGGGATAGTTGATATTGGCTGTAGGACTTCGGTGAAGTGAAGTCCAGCTTATTTAAGATAGGACAAATTGAACTTCTCTTTAAGGAAGTAGGAATTTTTCCCAGGCTTAGGGTTGCATGAACTATGGACAGTAGGAAGGGACTGAGGTGTACTCTTGTGCTTTTAATCCATGTTACAGGACATGGATCCAGAGCAGAGGTAGTTGTGTTGAAGGTTTTTTTCGTAGTCTTGATATCTTCCAGTGATGGGAGCATAAATTCAGACCAAATAGCCTGAGCAGAGGTATTAGAGTGTAATTTAATTGATAGAAGCTTACCAGGAGAGGTTGCTTGGTATTTGACACGGAGGTGGTCTGCTATGTCTTGTGGGGAGGTTCCATCTTGAGGTAGGTATTTGGTTGGTTTGTTCAGAAAGGATTTTGCGATGGTGAAGGGCTCCCTGGATTTATTTAAGGAGCATGTGATATTGTTGTTGTGGTATTCTCTCTTCCATCTTAGATTTACTTCACAATACATGTGTTGCTTTTCAAGGAAGGTAGCATGGTTCTCTTGAGTCTCCAGCTGTGTATTTCAAATTCAATTGAATTTCAGCTTAAGTCTGTGATACTATGGGGGTTATTTTAGAAGCTTCCTCACCTGTAAATAGTAGTATGTATACATGGATACTGTAATATATGTATAAATGCAATTTTAAAAAGCCACTATTTACATGTGGAGACATTTCAAGGAATATGGTTTAAGGGGGCCAATAATCTAAATACATGTTCTTGATTTTACAAAGGGAATCCACATGTATGGTCAAAAATTCCCATGTGGGGATTTATACCTGCCCAAAGATTTTGCAAAAATTCTCATTTCACCCAGAGCTTTACATGAGGGGTTAATGGAGTGATTCTCCTTAGTCCCATGTTTTTCATTTCCTCTTCAGAACAGAAAATCAGGACAAATTGTGGGCTTAATACTTAATTATCAGCATTCCACATTTGGCACATCCTTTCATGAAATACTATTGGAATTCAGCACGTCTCAACCTTGACGTCTTAGTTCTGATATCAACATATTATCTAAAATGAGCTTTTATGTCTAGCATTCAGGGCCTTCTATTCATTAGGCCTATTATAGTTGCAAAATATAGTACATAATCTGTGGAGCTATTTCATTACAGAAAGAATGGTAGACGCGTGGAATAGTCTCCTAGTGGAGGCAGTAGAGACAAGGACAGTATCTGAATTCAAGAAAGCATGGGACAAACACAGAAGATCTCTAAAGGAAAAAAGGTGACCATTGTAGTTGATATGGAAGGACAGACTAGATGGGCCATATGGTCTTTTTCTGCCATCATGTTTCTGTGTTTCTATAAATATCGTTATTAGAGATTTAACCAAGCATATCATTATTGGTGGTGGCTGGTCCCAAGATGTTTAACTCTAAGGGCCTGATATTCAGCACAATTAACATGGTTGGCAGACCTGCTAACCACGTTAATTGCAGTGGCCGGGATATTCGGTGGCACTAACGCAGTTAGTGATGCTAAATATCTGTAGGGCTGCTGCTGAATGTCCCAGTTCGAGCTGGCTAGCATCAGAGCCGCTGCCATTCAATATCAAGCCCTAAGAGGCCAACTAAGATCTTTTTTGTTAGCAGGATGCCAGATCTTTGGAACATGTGAGCTTAAAATGCGGACAGACTAGCTGTAGTTTCATAAGATGTTGAAAACTTGGTGCCTTCAAGCTTGGGAGGATACTGTAGAATTCCAGAGATCTATTGAATGCATTTTATACTGGTGCACTGCATGTTGATTTTGTGCCTTCTGCTTTATCTGTAATTCATTCTACATATTTGCATTTGAGCAAAAAAGCAACTATAAATTTTAGATTAATTAAATTAAGATGCAGAAGACCAGTGAAATTCAGACAAAATGCAGAGTATCAACCATATAGCACTGGATGTTCAAAACAGTGCCACTCCTCCCAATACCTTCATGGAATATGCCTTATGCTTCAGTCATCCCATAGTGTAACTCAATGCCAAGAGGCACCGCTGCTTCTTGCCTACTGAATAAGCTTAACAGTTTGCCACATGTGTATCTTGTAAAACGTCTTCCCCATCACCCCAGGCTTTTTCCAAGTTCTTCAACACACATTCTCTCAGAAGATGAGAAGAAAAGTCAGCTACAATTTGGTTTCTTAGTGTAAAAAGTCATGTTTCTCGGTCATGAGAGGGTAAGGAGTCCATGCGAAGCACCAATTCTGATTTGGGAGTTGAATCTCAAGGTTACTTCACGAATCCTTCAGAACCTCAGCAGCTTTATTCATCAGCCAGCGGTACATTTCCTCATCCAAATGGGAAACTGTCCTCAATACAGCAGCTGTTCGACTGTAGAACTTTAATTTAAAAGAGAATATTCAATAAAAAAACAAAGGGGGCAGAGGGATCCAGCCTAGGAAAGGCTCATTAGCAGGTGGCTACTAGTCTTTCCAGATCCCTCGAGGGTCATGACTCACCAGCATCGTGCTGCCAGGAAGGACATAAAAGTCCATTGAAAGTCAACCAAGTTAACAATAAATGCTAATAGCATGACCCTAATTATTTGTTGGCAAATGGATTTTTTTTTTGTATTTTACTGCATTGAGTTGGGGAATTGGAATTCAATGGGGAGTAGTGAATCCGCGGCATGATCACTTCTGTGTTGGCTCTCAGAAGAGGAGAGTTCAGATTTCTTTTTTCTTTTAAACATTACAGGACCGATACTCAAAAGCACTTATCCAATGAGCAGGACCTCTTAGCCAGCTGGTCCATTCCAGGTGCATTTGTACAATACATGCAGTGCAAATACATAGTGGATGTCCCATGATTGTTTATATGCAAATTATTTGAAAAAATGTGTTACTGCTGTACTGAAAATGCCACCTAGTCTGAAATATAATGAAGTACGTTGAAGAACTCTAGGGACATCTCTTTGCTATTTCAGATGTGCTGCGTGCTCCTAATGACCTCAACCTGTATCAAATAATTAAGTGGTCTTTAAATTCCAGGATTGTATTTGTGTCACATATTGATCCTGTGTTATGAAGGATTCTCAGTTTATTCCTTATCCGTCCTTTCTTTTCAAAGAAGAAAAGCAACATTGTCTAGATGTTTTCCTTTCTACAGACATCCCCTAGTTTTTGCTTGCATTGTGTTTCCCTGTTTGTGAGATGATCCAGAAATAATCAGATGCCAGAAGGAACTCAGTAGCACCTTCCTCTGAAATCCTCACAGCATGTGCTGTGACAGTCATCCTGCAATGTTTCTAAGTCTTTAGTCTTGGTTCAGTCTTCCATGAACTGTGTCCATATCACTACAGCCATCAGTGGTGTTGACTTGCACCCTATTCAGCAGTCTCAACTGAAGTTTTAAAGACTAATCTGACCAGAGACAAGACTGAATCTCATCAGAATCCTTGAACTGTCGTTCCTATTTCTTTTTTATGCTTTCTTTCCTTTTTCCGCTCTGTGGAGATTATTCACTAAGAATTGTCTCCTATTCTCTATCTAAGGAGAAAAAGGTTTAAGGGGTTGTTTACTAAAGTGTGCTAAGGAGTTAACACAGGTTTATGGAATAATGGCTACTGTACCCAAAAGCAGGCAGCATGGTAAAAATCCCTTGCAAACTTTTTACATTTTAGGATGGCATTTAGGTGGGGTATGAGCAGAGAATAGCCATGGACAGCACAGAGAGCATATAGTAGATTACCCCATGCTGTCAGGGCTACTGATAGAATAGGTGCATTTAATGGTACCTTGAGAGGTGGTGTTAAGTGTAGTGATGCTACTGGAAGCAGATGAGACTGTAGCCCCCCCAAATAAAGAAACTCTGACACCTGTAAATGCATCACTCAACCCTTCAAAGGCACCGCCCACCCCTCAAGAGAGAATTTTCCCAATGCCATCACCTACTTCCCTGTAGGCATCACCCCCCCCCCCCCCAGACAGAACTACTCTTATGCCATCACTCCCTCCAGAAAGAACACCCAATGCATCACCCTCCAAGACAGAATGCTCCTGACGCCATTACCTACCCCATAGGCATTATTCCTCCAGATAGAACCCTCCAATACCATCACTCACCTCTAAAACAAAACCCCCCAATGCCATACCCCAAGACAGAACCCCCATGATGCCATCACCCAACCCCCTGATCCAAGCCCTACCTCCCTATCCAAGTCCCACCCCGCAAACACATACCCCTATACAGATCTCCCCCTATCCCCCAACTCCCCCTCCCAGAGAAATACCATGGGATATACCTGGTGATCTAATGAATTAAATGGGCATGATCCCCTTCCACTCCTGCCCTGGTTGCTGCTTGGGTTCAAAATGATGGCTATGACCCCTAATGATAGTCTAGTAGTACTACTGCTAGAGGTTAATCTGTGAAACTAAACTAAACTAAACTAAACATCGACACAATGGGGGACGGTGGAACCAGGACTCTTTCACCCAATCTATAAATGACATGGAAAAATCTGCCATATAATCTGGTGACCCTTATGGCTCAGTAGATGTTTTGTAGATAACTGGAGAACATCTGTTGGTCAAACTGACAATCTAGCACATTTTGCACTGGTAACGGAGTAATGAAAGAATGTTTTGAGCAATGGTTATATGGATCCAAGCTCTAAATCTTGAGAATTATAACAGCAAGGCTCACTACTGAAAGCATCCGTACAGCAACTTTCATGCAAAAAAGATCCTGAAGTGTAGTGCACACTTTGAAACTTCTATGATGAATTGGGTAGATAAGCACACATACAAAACAGAGTCCAACCAATCACCACTCCTAAAAAAGCTCTGAAGGTATCAATTGGTATTAGGTTAAATATTTTTGCAGTACATCAAAAACAGAGCGACGGACCACACAAGCCACTGCTCATTTTTCATGATCGGTCCATTTTTCAAGGACATTTCCATTATATCACTTCAGATTCTAACATTCCAACATATTTTCCTAAAATATTCAAACATAAAACAGTTCTCCCCATACAGTCCCTGACATGTTTTGAAATCCATACCACTTATCTTTCTGCTTCAGGGGTAGAAATGCATTGATCTTCAAAAATCAACTTCCATCAGATCCAGTGAATATCTTGCAGCACCAAAAGACACATTGTACATCCAAATCGCACAAAAAAATCTCAGATCTGTATCACCATAATTATTTGTGAGTAATCTTCACCACATCTAAAACCACCTACAAGTCACATGGTTGATAGAAATAATGTAGTCCTGATCAATGAAATCTTCCACTAAATCCTCAGTACTGCCTTTTTGTTCTCACTGATGGTGCTAATTCCACAGCTGAATCTCTTCATAATGGTGATCAGAGTATCCTAATAAATAAATAAAGTAACACAAAACTGAATGACACCTACAAAGGTAGCAAGAGACCGGTTCATCTTAAGAACTAGGAATCAGCTCCAGTAACCAATGTGAAGGTCCATTTTAGAAAAGTCATGGAGAGGGGAATTGAAATGTCCAGGTCAGGATATGAACAATTTTCCTTGCATTTTAGAAAGACTTGGCCAAATATGGAGCCTTTTGTAAAATACCTAGACAGATATCAGCAAATACAAGAGCATTTGTTGGCGTGTCTGGAGGGAAAAGTGATTTTAAAAAGGTGAAAGTGGGAAAAAGAATGTCTTAATCTTCCCTAGTTTTGCAATGGTAGCAGCTTTTTAAACTCACTACCTTCAAAATCCACACCCCCCCCCCCCCCAATGCTTTTTCATGGCAGGCCAGATCCCCTTGCAGCAGTCTAGGCTGCCCATGAACCCTTCGAAACAGTTCAGTACCCCCTATGCCTCAACCCCAAACTCCTTCAGAGCAATTCAGTACCTCCAGAACCCTCCTTGAGCCCAACCAAACCACTGATGACTTCCAAGAGCTCTCTTGGCAGTGTGGGAGGAGTGGCCTAGTGGTTAGGACAAGGTACTTTAGGCCGGAGGGCCGGGGGTTCAAGTCCCACCTGGGGACAGCAATCTCAGGCCGGAGGGACTGGGGTTTCTAGTCCCACAGGTGCTCCTTGTGGTCTTGGGCAAGCCACTTAACCCTCCATTGCCCATGTTCCCTGTAAGTATTAGCGTATGTGTGTCATATCCCCTCGTGTTAAATGTATCTCCCAATTGACCGCTTTGACCTGGTGAAAAGCGGGATATAAATACAGCTAAATAAATAAATAAATAAATAAGACCCCTTCAGAAGGCAAGGGCTCACCATCCCCCACCCCCCTCCCCGATCCTACTCTCAGCAGTTACTGGGGGCTTTCCATGGTGGGCTAGAAGGGAGCAGGAATGATCTCTAGTCTCTCCTGCTCCATATTGTGCCTGGGATCAAAATAGCACCTATGACCCCTAGCGAGAGCCTCACAGTACTACCGCTGGGAGTCAAACTGCCAAATAAGGACCAGGATTCAGCTCCAGTGGCCAGTGGGGGAAAAAAAAAACTAATTTGGCAGTTTGGCCAACAGTGGTAGTACTGCAAGGTAACCACTAAAGGTCATAAAAACCATTCTGAACTTAGGTGTAGGACTCAGTAGGAACAACAGGGAATTGTTCTTCCCCAACTAGACTAGTGGTTCCCAATCCAGTCCTCGGTACTCCTAGGCCAGTCAGGTTTTCAGGATATCCACAATGAATATGCATGAGATACATCTGCATGCACTGCTTCCATTGTATGAAGATCTATTTCATGCATATTCATTGTGGATACCCTGAAAATCTGACTGGCCTGGGGATACCCAAGGACTGGATTGAGATCTACTGATCTTGACCATCATGGAAAGGCCGAAGTTGGTGCTAGGAGTGTGAATGGAGGGGGGGGGGGTAGCTTGGCTGCCAAGGGAATGAGGGGGGGACTTGTCTGATTTATGGGTTCTTTGCAGATAGTTTCCTGTTCCATGGGGGTTCAGGGGAGAGGGTACTGTTGGACTTTCCACCTGCCCCTTCAAGATGGCACCTTTGGGGCAGGTGTATGAGCTGACATTGAAAATATTTGGTAAAGATGTGTATTCCCCTTGTAAAATGTGGACTACATGTCTTTATATATTGCCCACGAAAGCCATGCCTTATCTACATCCCAACCATGCCCCCTTGCAGTTTCTGAATGGTGTGGATTTCCATGGGTAAATAGCAGATGTTTACACCTGTAGCTCATCTCCATGCTGTTATTTCCCCCAGAGATGCTTCTGAAATAGTACCATTAGTCAGGTAGAGTGAGCATTTAGAAACTACATACAGATGAGTAAGTCAGGTAAGACACCAATGGCTTGGAGAGTAGAATCAAAGAAGATTTGTATATACAAGAGACTGTATTCAAATTTGCAGAAGAGTAGCAAAACAGGAAATCAACTCTATTAGGACAGAAGAGAAAAATGTCCTAGAACTAAAGACCACAAGATCAAGCCATATAGCCAAAAAGTTGACACTTGACATTTTGCACAATTGACAAGGGTGTCCTCAACAGATGCCACTGATGTAGAAGGATATTTCATAATTTTTCATATAACATGGTTGAAAATATTAACAGCCCTTCAGCAGTCACACTACATATATCCTTTCTTGTAGGACTCAGTCGGAAATCAATGTACTGAGGGTTATTTTTGTTTGAGTTCACACCTTTTTCATTAGTAGCTCAAGACAAGTTACATTTCGGTAGAGAAGGTTTTGTAAGGGCTAAGTTTACTAATGTGTTATGTTAATTTGCAATATTGTGCATTAATGCTTTAACAGTGGTTAGGTAATCTAGCCCTGTTTTTACCTGAAGCAACTGAGTGAAGTAACTTGGCCAGTGTCGCAGGGATCACTGACAGGATTTCAACCTTGACTTCCTAGTCAGCAATTCTACCTGTAGACTATTCTTGTCCAAGGAGACCTTTTGCATCCTAGCGAATGGCATAGTGTTATAACTCTTCCCAGACTCCTCTCTGCTTCCTTAAGCTGCTACATATTTCCAGGCAACACAAAGCAAACAAATAACACAAAAGAATATACTGGCTGAACCCAAGTTCCATTTGAAGGATCTGTAGGGGCAGCGGGCAATTTGACAGTCCTACTTACTATATAAGTCATACAAAGCTCTGACTCATATGACATGGAGTTTTAAATTACACAGGGGGGAAAATAAATAAGAAAGCTCAGCGTTCAATACCAAGATAAGATTACACATTTTCCGGGTTTAAAAAAGCAAGCTCTTACCCTCATGCAACCTGCTGTGCATTGAAATTACAGTGGGCCTGAGAAACGGTAGCACACAGCCTGCACAGAATTGAGAATATGTTTCTCTTCATCATTGCTTTGGAAACTCTTGAAGTAGCTCCCATGGATTCACTGGTAAATGTGTCACTAAAGATCTTTAAGGAAATGCCTGGACCCACTGGGCAGGGGCACAAACAATACCGTTTAGAATAGCCCGCTTGATTATTACCCAGAGAATAAAAAAAAAACATTACAAGTCAATTCCCTCATTCACACTACTGTATCTTAAACAGATTTAGAATATCATATAATATGCATGCAAGACACAGTAAAATACAACATATCATCATTACACCATAACGGAACACAATAAGAATCAACCCTTCTAGTCAAAGGAGATGAACTGAGTCTTGGGACAGATTTTGAGTTCTCAGAATTACATATGGATATGTAGGGGAGCTTGAATCACTCGTGTTCTGTTTCAAGAGATTGTAAATCATATGGTGATGCAACATATTAGATATGATGATGTAATACATAGGATATAGTGCTTCTGATGTTATTTTCATTCCCTTTCAGGTTAGCTTTCTTACTGAATCCATCTATTGAGAGCTAGTTTCGGTCCACCCATACTACGAGTATTACTACTCTGTTTCACATTCCTTTGGTGCTACTTGGGATACATAGCACTGTGCAGGTGGTCTTATGTCATGGTATGCATTTGAAACTAGTTGAAAGTCTTTTTTCAGAAGCCTTGTGGGGGGAAAAGGAGAGTGAATATACTCTGGAAGAAAAGGCAGAGTGAAGGAAATATGGTGGAACCATCTAAATGTTTCTAAAATATAAATTTGCAAGAGGTAGCTCTCTTTCAACAGAAAGGAGATTCTGGAACAGGAGTCACAGGATAAAGGTGAAGGCGGTAGATTCGGGAGTAATTCCTTTATGAGGGTGGCAGAGATAAGGACAGTATCTGAATTCAAGAAAGCAAGGGAGAAGCACAGAGGATCTCTGACAGGAGAAGAGGAGATGGTTAGAATGAGCAGACCAAATAGGTTCTGCTGTCATGTTCTATGTTTCTATACGTGTACGGTAGCAGGTGTTCCTTTCGATGAAGACATACAGAGACTGACAGATTTCCCTGCACTGTTTTGTATTTTCTAAATTCATTTGGAATGTTAATGTTCATTTTTATGGAATGCGATATACCATCTCTTATCTAGGCAAACACTGAGGTGGTTTAATATAAAAACAAATTCCAGAGAAACAAAATGCTCTCAAGGACATGCACAAATCACAGACGGAGACCTATAGACACTAACAGCACACAATAGGAACCTAATAAAATAATCACACGAACTATCCCCAACCTAGAACCCTTGCAACAAAAGGTCTGACAATCTTTGTAGCTTGAGATACTTCTTATTGGAGAGATTAACTAAGACTGAAGTGCACAATTCCTTGAACAAACGAAGACGGAAGAAGACAAATGAGGACTTTTCCTGCCATCAGAGTTCTTACAATCTAGATTTGAACCTAAGACCATAAAGGTTACTAATTGTTTAGGGACTTTTTCTCTAGGAATGTTTACAACCCCCTTTTAAAATCAGCTGTGTTATATTCCTTAACCAAAACTTCCAGCAATGAATTCCATGTCTTAAAAGTGCATTCAGTGAAAAAAAAATTGGATTCATTTTAAACCTGCAATCACCTAGGAGCGTGTTTACTAAACGACAGTAGAGGACTCCATACAATATCGGAGCCGCAGCCCCATTGAAATCAATTAGTAGCCAGGTAAACTTAGGGGCAATGGATCTACCTTTTTTCTTTGGCAATCTGACAGGTACTTCCTAGTGTCCTGGTTAGGAGACGGGATGTCGAACTTGATGTTTTTATGTTACTATTCTTGTTCAAGCAAGGATACTCTAGCATGAAAGGATTCTACTTCCAGTCTTTATAACACTAGTATTTCCAACAGCATTGCCTAGAGTAAGAGTGGACTAATGCTTAGCACAGCAGGCTGAGAACCAGGTATACCAGGGATCAAATACTTGTAATCTTGGGAAATGCACCCTACCCTTTATGGTCTTAGGTACAAATCTAGATTGTAAGAACTCTGATGGCAGGAAAAGTCCTCATTTGTCTTCTTCTGCCTTCATTTGTTGAAGGAATTATGGACTTCATTCTTAGTAACCAGGTAGCCGGACCCGCGCTCACCCTTCCTCCCCAACCCCTGCCCCCACCTTTCCTTTTTCCTCCCACCCCCACAAATTCACCGACAACTGTTTGGTACAAACTGGTCGCAGCTTTATTCCAACAATATCTTGAACATCACAGTAATACTGAACAAACTTAACATCCCCCCCACCCGGCAGAGCCACGAGTCACCAGCCATGCAATTAGCAAAGCAACCGCGGACTCCGCTCAAGCCATGGTCACCCGACCGGCAAAGTTCCTAGCACCCCTCTCCGACTTCGCCATACTACTAGCAAAAGTCTTCCAGGGGTTGTCCGGGCCGAGGGCACCCCGCCCTCGCCCCAAGTCGCCTAAGGCTCCGGACCCCGGAAACCTCCGCGATCTCGCCACCGGCACAGGCTCCTCACCCTTACCTGTGCCGCCCCCCCCCCCCCCAACACTGAAAGCTGCGACCAGCGACTACCCACGCCCAAACGCCTCAAGTGCTTCTTTCCAATCATTCAACAGGAGATCCATACCCACCGGAGAGAGATGCACACCATCCTCCCGATACAACCCGGCACAAGCCACATCTGCCCAATCATGCTGTATTTGATACCCCCCGTGCTCACACACCCACCTCCCGATCTGCCTGTTAATTTTAATTAAACCCCGAGACCATCTCCGCTGCCCCCAACATGCCGGTCTGGGGAGAATATCAGACCATATTAAAACGATACTGCCAAACATATGACTGATTGCCGCGAAGTCCTTTTTGGCCGCTCTGATAAGCTGCTTACAGGGCCCCGCAGACAAGTCATTGCCCCCCAAATGCAACAGCAACACCACCGGTGGCTTCCTGATGCGTCTGTGGTGATGAAGCAAAGGCAGCAGCTGATTCCACTGCAGCCCCCGCTCGCCCAGCCATGAGATCGCCACCAATGAGGACTCCAATCCCAAATTTCGCCCCATAGGCCGTTCTGCAGCACGCCTCCCGGCCCAAAACACAAAGGAGTGGCCCACAATCCAGCATTCCCGCTGAGAAGGCCCGCTATCTGAAAAAGTAAGCACAGGATTAGAATTACACCCCCCCCCCAAGTCCCTCCACAAGGCACCTCATAACCGGATATAGCCCATAAAAGCTCGCGACCGCCATCTTCCTATACCCTGTATCTGCTCACCCGTAAAACCGGCAGCCGCCGCACTGGTCGCTGCCCCAATGCGAAACGAGTGCGCGGAAAACAAATGCGGATCCTCACCCATCCGTCGTAACACCAAGCGCAAAACCGCTGTAACTTGAAAACGCGTAACCGATTGGGCATCCCTATGCACAAAGAAACCCCCCTCCCCTTTTAGACGAATAGCTGCATACTCCCACAGAGCAGCTACCGGGCACATGCACCCCCCAATCGCCCTCAAAACCACCCATAATCCTTTACCCGCCTGGTCTGTTTTGGATCTCGCTAGCAAAATGCCTGACTTTCATCGATCCAAACATGCTGCCAACGCAAACAGTTACCCAAACCTGCTCTGGCCGAATCCACTGCTAATTCGCCCACCCGAAAAGCTCCAAAAAAAGCGAGACAAAAGACTGCCCGAAAAAGCACTGCCTCAAACCGGGACGTCGCAACTCCGGGCAGCGCTCCGCACAAACCTACAAGCAACTCATGCATAATAGGCTGACGATGGTCCCGCGAGGCAGGCAGGGACCGCGCCCAGCCCTGCAACAAATGCCTCACTAAGGACCCTAGGCCAACCGCTCCCAACCCCACTGCTCTGGCGAAAAATCCGAATCCTGCCAGGTGACCCCGCATGGCAGATCTCGTAATACCCTGCTCTTTCGCCCAACTAACATACTGTCCTAACAAGTGTTCTGGAACTACCCCACCCCCCCAACCAACAACATGCAGAAACTCCATCACCCTCTGACAACCACGCCGGTACGCATCCCAAGTATGCTCCGCGACTGACTGCCGAAGTAACAACCTCATCTCGGCAGGCCACTGCTCCACAAGTTCCAAGGGACCCTGAGTCCTTTTTCATCCGCCTCCAGGGCCAGCTTCCGAAACCGCTCCCACTGCAAACGGGAAAGAGCATCAGCAATAGCCTTATTATGACCAGGTATATGACGCGCCCTCAAGTCAACATTCAAACGCAAACATGCTAACACAATCTGACGCATCAACGCCACCACCAGACCGCAGCGAGGCGAATAACGATTAATGACGTGCACGACAGCCTCATTATCGCACCACCACACCACCTTTCGATTGCACAACTTATCTGGCCATAACGCCAATGCCACCCACATGGGAAACAGCTCCAAAAAAGTAATATTGCGGACGAGCCCTTCCTCTACCCAAGCCTGCGGCCATGTGTCCGCACACCAAGCACCCCTGAAGTAAATTCCAAGCCCTGACCCCCCAGCCGCGTCCGTGTGCAGCTGCAATTCTTTACTGGAAAGCTCTGCCTCACGCAACAGAGACGTCCCATTAAAGTCCCGCAAAAACAGGTCCCAAACCCGCAAATCATCGCGCATACCTCCCGACACACGAATACGGTGATGGGGTTTCTTAACCTTGGACGTCGCGGTCGCCAACCGCCGAATGAATACCCGCCCCATCGGAATGACCCTACATGCAAAATTGAGCGATCCCATAAGGGCCTGCAATTCCTTCAATGTTATCTTAGCTGACGCCAAAACATTGGCCACCAAAACGCGCAGCTTCAGCACCTTCTCCCATGGTAACCGCGCCTCCATGCGCTGTGAATCCACCTCCACCCCCAAGAAGGTAATCATAATCATCGGGCCTACGGTCTTGCCCTCAGCCAAAGGGACCCCCAGTTCGCTCGCCAACTGAACAAAACCCTCCAACAAGCGACTGCAACCCACCGACGCCGCCTGTCCCACAAAAAAGAAATCATCCAAATAGTGCACCACCTCCTAGCTACCTACTCTCTGGACCAACAACCAATGCAAGAAAGTGCTAAACTTCTCGAAGTATGCACAAGAAATTGCGCAACCCATAGGCAAACATTTATCATAGAAGAACTCGCCCTCGAACTGAAAACCCAACAGCCGAAACGCCGAAGGGTGGACTGGCAACAAACGAAAAGCTGACTCAATATCAACCTTCGCCATCAAAGCTCCTGGACCCGCCTCTTTGACTAACTGCGCCGCCCTGTCAAAGGACGCGTAGCGAACCGTACATTGCTCCCGCGGAATACAGTCATTGACCGAGGATCCCAACGGCGAAGACAAATTATGGATCAGCCGAAACTTTCCCGGCTCCTTCTTAGGTATAATCCCTAACGGGGAAACAACAAAATTGCTACAAGGCGGTTGTTGGAACGGCCCCGCAATTCGCCCTAACCGCAACTCTCCAGCCAACTTATCCCGCGCAACCAATGCCCAGCGCCGCACACTTGGAGAATTCTGCGCCGCTACCCCCCCTACTCGCCCTTGAACCGGAATAATAAACCCATACTGAAAACCCAACTGCAACGTTAACCTATCCTTTGTGCGCGGGTATCCACGAAGCCACTCGCACAACACCTGCACCCGAATTGGGGAGGGGGCCAAATCCGCCAAACTATCACTTATTACCCTGCCCCGCTGGAGCCCCCCCAGCTTTCTTGACACACTTGATGGTGGAATGTGTCCCCCCGCAGACTGAACACGCATGCCGAAACTTACAGTCTGGGAATGGGCACATGGACCTATTGAACCGCCAACAGACATCACTGCCTGCTCGGACCGCTGACTTCGGCTGCACCACGGAGACTCCGCCCCTAAAGGAACGCACTGCTGTTGAAGCTACGGCCGCCCCGGCCTTTCCCCCACCCCCGCCCACTACCCCCGCCTTAACTGACATCTGAGTCAACCACAGGTTTATGTCCTGGGTACCCCATGTCAAGTGCCTGTTTTCTTCCATCTTATCCCGGAACTTCTCATCATAATTAAGCCACGACCAGCCATCGTGCGCTTGCGACGCTTCCAGGATGGAATTGGCGTACGAAAGCAACATACCGTATTGCTCTGGAAAATGATGACCCCATACACTCACCAAACGCAAGAAGGATCTGATCCAATTGATCACATTGCGAGAGACCTTGCAAATCCGGCCGGCCTTCTCGTCCTCCTTACGCTTTTTCCTACTATCACCAGACCGCTTCCGACCTTCGAGCAATTGAAAAATATCAATATATTTCCTCTTCACAATTTTCTTACGCAGCTTCTTAGGCACCCCTTCCAATAACTCGGATAATGCTGACAAAGACGCTGAGCCAGCATGGGCCAGCCCTCTGCTCGCATCTGTCCCCAGCGCCGCCTCTCGGCTCACTTCCTCCCCGTCAGAGGACCCCGACGATGCGTCGGACGAGGAGGACGACGATGTGGAAGCATGCCGATGCCGACAAGCATGCCGCCGCTTTTGCCTCGCCTTTCCCCTCTTTTCGGCCCGCACCCCACCCCCTCCGTCACATGTGCCCACCACCGCCGGCAACTCACCAGACTGATCAACCACCGCGTAGCCTCCGACGCCATCGGGTCTCCTGGAGAAGGATCCACTATCCGCTGCTGACTCCGTGCTCCTGGGGCCTGCCCAAACACACCTGACGCTTTGCCCGCCACCGAACTCCATCCCTCCGCTGCTTCCACCGCAGAAGACATCACCCCAGCCGCCGACATCCTCGGAATCTGTGAAGACAAAAAAGGGGAAACAAAAGGCGGGAAGCCCGGGGACCAAGCCGGTTGCCACGCTCCCGCCCAATCTGCCTGCGACGAGTCCTGCCCCCCTCCCAACCACTGATCCCACATGCCAGAAGGACCATACGGCCCATAGCCTCCCGGTACTGCCACCCAACCCCCCGGAGTATAAGCACCGCAAGCCCCCCGTCCCCATGCCCCCCCCACAGAACTGCCCTCCCCAGCCTGCCAGCCCATGCCTGCAATCCTCGCCTGCCCGTGATCCACCCTGTCCCCAAGGCCCTCAACGGCCTCCCCCCTGCCACGGCTGCCCCCTGCGCCCCCTCACCCGCTAAAGACTCCCCCAGCTCCCCCACCGATGCCCTCCACTCACACTGGTCCCCAACACCCCGACCCGGACCCTTGCACCCCTCTGCGCTGTATGCCCTGATGAATTAGAACCCCTACTCCCCAAAGCCGGGCCCCGCCTAGAGGCTCTCACGCTCCCTCTGCCCCGAATCCCCACACGTGATTCAACAGCTAGGCCTCGCCCTCTTTGCCCCCGGCCCGGCCCCACACCAGCTCCAGTCCCCCCACGCCTTTTACCAACCGACTTTCCAGCCATCCCCCTTACCCACCGTCCCCACACTCAAACTGCTACAAGCCTGCAACAAAAACTTACTGTAGCATTTATTTGCTACTTTGTTTGGTTTTGTGTTTTTTTTTTTTTTTAAATAAATGCACGAGCAACAAATCCTGCTCCTGCACCTCGCCTGGACACACTCGCCTTTTTCCGCTCAGAGGAAGTTGCCAACAAAACCACCGGACACCACCACACGACCCTGCTGCAGCTGGACTCCTGCCTCGCCTCGATGATGCCTGCCGAAGCCTCCATCCACTGCCGCACCGCCACCAAAGCCTTTTTCTGGTCGCGATCCCACACCTGCAGCCTGCTCCCTGCTCGATCCGCCGCCACGCCGCAAGTGCTTGGCCTACTCAGCCCCCCAGCCTCAGCACATGGCGCCCTGCCTTCCGATTGGCTCCACACGGCCCATCATCCTGGTGGAACCAATCATTTTAAAAGAAAACCTCTCCTGCCGCACTCCCCCACTGACGCGCCTACAGACCCCCCCCCTCCTTATTCTCCGAGGCCGCGTGCAGGGTCCCGCGCCGGGCCGGGCACCCGGTTACGCGCGGGCGCCGGGACCCTGCCCGCGCCCTTTCACTTATGGGGCCGCGGCTCCGATATCGCACGGAGTCCGCTACCATCGTTTAGTAAACATACCCCATGTCCTCTAGTCCTAATACTATACTGTAGATTAATGGCCCTTCACTATATAGCTGTTGCCTGACTCATAATGTTAAAGTCCTTTATCATATCCTCTTCAGTTGTCTCTTCCCAAGCTATAGAGTCCTAACCTGTTATTCTTTCTTCAAAAGAAAACTATTACGTCCTCTTGATCTTCTATGTTGCCCTTTTCTGTATCTTTTCTAGTTCTGCTAAGTTGAGCATACAATACTCAAAGTGTGGTTGCACCCTAGATCTATACAGAGATACAATATTCTCTGTTTATTCTCCATTCCTTTCCAAAGAATTCTTAACATTCTGTTTGGTTTCTTGACTGTTGCCACTGAATGGATGATTTTCAGTCTATGTGCACGTCTCCCGCTGAATAACACGTGAAATGGAAGCCACTTGGTTTACTACTGGCATGTTTTCTTGTAAGAGTTTAACTGTTGTAGCAAATGCAGTACAAGATTTACTTTCCGAGACATATACTTTGGAGGAAAGGCAGGAGAGGGGAGATATGATAGAGACATTGGTATAAATGCACAAGAGGTGACCCTATTAACACTTGAAAGGAAGCTCTGGAACGGGAGGTCATAGGATGAAGGTGAAAGGGGATACACAAAGGAGTAATCTGAGGGAATATTTATATTTTGGAAAGGGCAGTGGATGCATGGAACAGCCTCCTAGTGGAGGTGGTTGGAGATGAAAACTGTAACTTCAAGAAAGCATCTATGAGAACTCTTAATGTCTACAATCCCTTTCTTTATGATCTGAAAGAGAGAAAGGGATTGTAGACATTAAGAGTTCTCATAGATGGGCAGAATGTTTGATCTTAATTTGCTTTCATTTTCTATGTTTCTATTTTTCATTCTCGCTATTTAAATCATTCTCTGTGATCAGCCATGTTTGTATAGGGTTAAAAATAACCTCATACATGCTGGATCCATTTGGAACATATGTAAATTACATCATATCCAAAAGGAAACAAAAATCAAATGGTTTTTATGCATTTTGTGACTGGTTCTTGATTACTCATAGAGGGTTAGGGTAAATCACTTCTCTATAAAAATGCTTGTAAAACTAAAGTACTTCACTAAAAGTAGTTCTGTCTTTGCTAGGTGATAAATATTTTAATTCACCATAACAATTCAAGACACCACGGAGTCAGCTGCCCTAGTCTGAAACTGGATCCTTGTGTAGAAAAACCGAGGACGAGATTGATCACTGTTTAATGCTTTATAGAGTAGATCAGTTTAATGATCTTTAAAAAGATAACAGCTAAGAATTAATATAGTGGGCAAGACTGGGTATGGCATTCTAATATTGAGAGTTCATCATACCTCTACGTCAATTAGGAACCACTAAAGTTTTTTTTTATCCCAAGGGTGCCATTATCTCAGGCTAATGACAACTGGGCTTGCCTTGTGAGGATTATGAAATTCCTAGATGTATTTTGTGAGAGATAGTGAGTGATAGCTACCTCATATAACCCTATTAGGCGGCTGCCTAGGGTGTTACGATTTAAGTTGCCTTTGATACAAAAAAAGAGTCTTGTAGTCAAGTGGTAAGGCAAAAATAATATTAGGGCTTTATTCCCTGCCCTGATGGGATATTCCTGGGATACAACAAACAATATGAAACAAAAGAACTGTTGCACAGAAAAATATCTTCTTTCCTTTAGGCACCCTCAGCTGGCTGCTTTACACATGTTCAACATAAAGATACAATATCGTCAGATAAACAAATTGTACAATCCATAGGCACAGGGTCAGAGTTATAGGTGCTGTTCTCCCACTGCATTAACTCAGAGTCACTTACGATTGCATATGGGTCACACTCTTCACAACTGCTGTCTTCCTTAAAACTCTCCTGTGAGTCATGGGCTAGCTTTTCTAGAAAGGGCTCTTTAAATCCAGGGCTCTGAATGCATGGTATATTAAAAGCTTCCTTCTGGCTTTCCCTTCTTCTCCACGCTGATGGAATTACTGTGTAACTTTCAGTGTCAAACAGAACTTCTTGCCTTTTCTTTAGCAAAGCTAGGTTCCAACCTCTTAGCTGTGGTTCTGTCTCTTATATCTGGGCTTCTGGCAGCTCTCTCCTGGGCTCTCCAACTGCCAGGAATCCTAGCAGGGTCCTGGGCACGGTGCTGGCTGTTTCCTGCTCTGCTGCCACACCTACTGCTTCCTTCCCTCAGTGGATTTCCTCCAGCATGATGTGTGTTCACTGGATGCTGTCTTAGTCCTCCCAGGTCGCTGCCCCTACTGGCCTTCCCTGGTTCTACCCTGCAGCTTTTATCCTTGTTCTCTTTGCATGCTGCGTGTGTTTCTGAGCACAGGTGTTCCTGATTAGCCTTCCTGCTTCTAGCTACGTCAGGACTAGTGCAAGGACATTTTACTCTAATGCCTTTTTGCTTTTCTTGTGCTGAGTTTGTTTGCTGCTCAGCTAATTCTACATGTGCTGAGTTTGTCTGCTGCTCAGCTAATTCTACATGAGCTGAGTTTGTCTGCTGCCCAGCTGATTCTGAGGTAAGTTCCTTACTTTCCCCTAACTCCATGGGCTCTGTGCCAGCTGCTGTGTCACAATTTATCAATAAAATAAATCATGTATTTATTATTCATATTTTATATCACCTTTTAAGAAAGGATTCAAAGCAGTATGTATAAGTATATATAACAGAAATACAAAGCTAAAATAAAAAATACATAATATTTAATATAGAAGCAGTTAATCCAATCATAGACCTACAAGCATTTATTCGTCTATCTCTATACAATGAGACAAATGAAAATTTCCAAGTTGCATTCTAAAACCTCAATTCATATACATTTTATTAACACTCAAAAAAACATTTTCTTCTAACGTATTTCATAGGTAACTTTATGGGGTATGTTTACTAGAGGGTGTTAAGCTGTCTTCATGGCGCTAACGTGGGATTGGCATGCCAGGAAAACAGCTAATACAGGAAAATTGCAAACATCATAGTGCTTTTCTGTGATGCCTGCATTTCATGCGATGGGTCCAGGTCTGGGCAGGATTAGGGAGGAGAGTGAGAGAAAAGTGAGTGTGTGCAATGGGTGATTGCTACAGACATTTTATTTATTTATTTATTTATTACAAGTTCTTATATACCGCACTATTCGGCATCAGCGCGGTTTACATTATAACATAAACCATAACAACAAGCTGTTTGGTTTACATCGAACAGGAGTACCAACTTGGAGAACCGGGTTAAACTATATACATGAGATATTTACATAGAACAGAATAGAGTCATAGTAATCACACGGTAATTGCCAACATTTGCAGGCTTTGCGGATGCAACTATTGCTACCTGAATGGGTAGTGAGTGCTGCATCCTCAAAGCTTGCCCCCTCCCCGTGATCCTAGCATTTCCTTGGCAGTATCTGCAGAAGAAATGCTGGGAATACCCCCTGCAACTACTATGGGACTTTTGCAGGTGCGGTAGGCTTTTTGCTGCTATCGCCCAGTGTTAGCTGCAAAAGTCTACCACAGTTTAGTAAACATACCCCTAAGTCTTCATCCTAGCTTATAAGACTATAATAGAAAATAAATTCTTTATCATAAAATTTGAGTATTATTACAGCGTTGTTCCTGACTTGATGGAAAGTAAATCCAAATTGATCACTGAACATCAAGCCCGACCTGCAAGAGCGAATTCTTACTTGAGCCTAAAACATAGAGGAAACAAGTTCAAAAGTGCACACTTGTAGTGTGCCAAAATGACGTGTTTCCACTTTGTCTATTCACAAACTTACGCAGATCGGTTTGGGGGTATCAGCAGATTTATATGTGCTAAAGTGTGTTTTGTTAGGGTGGCAGGGCTGTTGGGCTATGTGGCTTCGAGTGAGGGCATGGAGGTGCTGTATGAAAGGCTTGTTGTGTGGTATTGTGTATATTTGCATCTGTATTTAGAGTGTAAAGGTGTGAATGAGAAGGATAAGGATAGATGGATGTATTTGTTTGGGGATAGATGGGGGTTTAGTCATGTGTGTGGGCATAGTGGAGAGATGGGGTATCTGTGAGGGATAGGTGGATGGGTTTAGGGGTGGTTGGGGATAGTTGGGGAGATGGGGAGATAGGTGTAAGAGCGCCTCTGTGCTACTGGGTGAGGAACAGGTGAACGGGAGCTTCTGGAGGTTTGGACCTATAGAAAGGTAGTATGGGTGCCTGTATGTGTGTGCATGTGTGTCTGAGGGATAGGTGGATAGATGGGTGGTAGATGGGGGGGTTGAGGAAGTGGAATGTATGTGTGTGTGAGGGGTGAGGATATGTTGGGGGGGTGAGGGATATGCAGATGAAGTTGTATTTATATGGAGGGATAAGGGGACTGTACTGTATATATGAAAAATAGGATGGATGAGTGTGCAGAGTAGGGGATAATCCTATCTCCAGGAACAAGCAGGAATGAGTCTTCACATATATGGGTACGTCGGTACCAACGGAGCCTGCGCGGAAACGCTCCCCAGCGTCCAATCAGAAAGCTTTTGGGAGCATCCCACAGCGCCTGCGTGCTGCCTTCCCGCCTTTCCAACTGTCTCCCCTCAGTTGTTCTTTTTCCACGGAGCCAGCAGGTCGTGTTCCTGTCACCGCAGAAGAATTTCCTTATATTTTTCTTTATTTCTTTTCTGTCGCGTCTGCCTTCCTCGACGCTATACCATATGTGAAGACTCATTCCTGCTTGTTCCTGGAGATAGCACAGTTACTTACCTGTAACAGGTGATCTCTGGGAACAGCAGGAATAAGTCTTCACAACCCACTCACCTCCCCTAGGAGTTGTCTCTCTTTCTCTCTCTCTCTTCCTTTCCCTCTCTCTCCCTCTTTGTCTCAGCTATAAAACTCAACTGAGGGGAGACAGTTGGAAAGGCAGGAAGGCAGCACGCAGGCGCTGTGGGATGCTCCCAAAAGCTTTCTGATTGGACGCTGGGGAGCGTTCCCGCGCAGGCTCCGTCGGTACCGACGTACCCATATATGTGAAGACTTATTCCTGCTGTTCCCAGAGATCACCTGTTACAGGAAAGTAACTGTGCTTTCTCGTCCATACCCTCTGCCCCTTCCATTTCACACTTGCATTCTCTTCCTCACCCCCATTCCCCACTACCCTTCGCTATTGAAACTAAGCAAAATAATTTTCAGTGACTTTGGTAACTAAGAGGGGTTGCACTAATATGTAGGAGACCCCCAACCCCTGTTGGTATCCAGCGCTGTTTCTGGCCCCAGCCACTCTCTCTACTCCACTGCCAGTTGCAACGACATCCCTGCTAGCATCTAACTTGTTTCAGGCCCTAGTTGTGACCTCCCTTCAATCTTCTTCTGGGAGAGGGCGGGTCCTACCGGCATCCAGTGTCATTCGTGGCCACAACCACAGCCTCACCGTACCTTGCTGCCATTATGAAATGGGTCCCCACCAGCCTCCACTGCTATTTTGAGCTCCAGCGCCCAGCAGTGCAGGGCCAGCACTACCATTAGGCAAACTAATGTTCTCCCCCTCCTCCCACTCCATCTTAATTTACCTGCACTTCATATATTCTTAACCTGCCCTTGTTAATTGCTTACGTTATCTGTAATGTTCACCAGCTGTTACGTTAGTCTGTTTGTGAGCACTGAGTCCTCTGTAAACCATTTTGATTAGTAGAAAAATGGTATTATAAAAACAACCACAACTGCTTGAACTGAAACCACTTAGTTCACCTAATGGTGATGTCAGCCCTGCTGCCTCATGCACATTCATTAAAGAATGCTCAACATCTGGCCCATTGATAATCCTTGAGGATTGGGAGTGAAGACCAAGGCTTCAACTTATTAGGAAGGATATCCTCTCTAAGAGATATTTATTTATTTACAAGATTTGGTATACGGCCATTCGGAATATCATCATGGTGGTCTACAGTATATAAAAGGCTAAAGCCCGAATACAGAAACAAACACAAAACACAAAACAAAGAACGAACTGATTGGAACATGATGTAGGAGTGCATAGCACAATATTTCCTCAGACTATTGATAAGGGAGAAACACGAGGAAGGGTATGAATCAATCAATCAAGTACAAAGCTGCACAAACTATTAAAAAAATAATCAATGGATTCCTGGAAAAGCAAGGTTTTTAACCCTTTCTTGAATCTTTAGAAGGGGCTTTCTACCCAAAGATCATGTGGGAGGGAGTTCCACAACTGGGGTGCTTGGTAGTTGAATGCTACATTCTGGAAAAACCCCAGTCAGAGTTGTGTTTTGCCAGGAAAGGTCAATAAATAGCCTTGTGAGGATCTCAAAGTCCTAGCTGGGGAATGAGAGATTAACACAGAGCTGAAATAGATTGGAAAAACAGCATAGAAGGCACGATGGGCTAACATAAGCAACCTGAATTTAATGCGAGAAGTGATAGGGAGCCAATGCTGTTCTTTAAGAATAGGGGTCACATGATCATTTATCTTTGTCAAGTATAGCAATTTAACTATTGTATTTTGTACCATTTGAGATCTCTTTACCTGCTACTGTGGCAAGGAATTACAGTAATCTAACCGTGTCGATACTAATGCATGAATTAATGTCTTTAGAGCCCAAATATCGCTGATGTACAATAGCACACACTATTCCCACAGGTGTGAAAGTACATGCACTTTTGTGCAATAGGGCACACTACTGATGTGAAAAGATATGATATAAATGTAAACAAAATTTTGCAGTGAAACAAAATGAAAGTTTTGGGCCTGCACAACCCTACTATTTACATAATTTTCCCCTATATCCACATTAACATATGTCTACTTGAGCTAAGTCCCACATTTGTAAATTAGGTTCTTTATTTTTGTGTCATTTCTTTGAAATTTCTTGTCTTCCTTAAAACGTCAGCAACTCCCTAGTGCTGGGGTATCCCAATGGCTGCAAAAGTGTCTGGCACAGAGAGATTTCCGTTTGTTGGTCATGTGGATGTTTTGGTCAACATCAGCTACAAACTGTGCAACTCAAACTCTACAAAGTTTTCTTTCTTTCGCCAAACCAAAAGCCTCTACATTACCAAGGGGTACAGTGTAGGATCTCTCCCATAAAGCATCTGGTGCAAAAGAAGAATGGGATAATGGCCAGACTTGAATCCCCAGGATGGTACATTTTCATGCGAATCGGTCCATGTGTCATTTGGGTTTCCTGGGAACTGTCAGAGTCTAACAAATGAAGCACGGAGAGATGCCTGAGTAGTAGAAGTTTGCTAGAGTCATTTCTTTAGCCCTCAGTCTTTTTTTGTTTTCATTTGTGTTATATTATAGAAACTATATATTTCAGCATCTATGTATCTAGCATTTTTTTCATAGAGAAAAAAGGGGAAAAATATATTTAAATGCATCATGCTCTAAGTTTAGTTGTACCCATGTCATTGTAGATGTTCTAGTTCTTGTTATTCATTTCCAGCAGTCCCACTGGGCTACAGCACTATAAGGGTAATTTTATAAGGAGGTGTCTCGTTTCAGCCGCTAACGATGTGCATCAGTGTCATTATCTGTAGCCACAAATGCGTGAAAAAACCTCCTATAACATAGTGACCAGTGTAAATGCATGCCTGTTATTCACATGATACCTACTTTCATGGCAGGAATATCTATGGGTGGAGTTTGGGAAGGGTGTAGGCAACACAAGCCATTAGACACATGGTAATTAGTCTGCATGCTTGAAAAATATAGATGTGGTGTAAATGTTCGCACCTTGACATAAGGCACGATGTCTGCCCCTTACACTAGTATGATATAAAGGTAAGGTAGCACCTATTTTTCTTTATAAAATAATGCCTAAATAGGCATGTACTTTCACGCTTAAAGTAGATACCTCCTTATAAAATTGCCCTCAGTGGCGGTTATTCTATAATAGATCATCTAGTTTTAGAAAACTGTATTTTACAAAGACATTTAAGCACCTATGAGGCCCTTATACTAAAAAGTATTAGGTCTATCCACTTAATGCGCATCTTGCACAAAAGCTAGTGTGTGTTAAGTGCAATTCCTTTGCGGTACTGTCTCGGGCATGGCCAACATGTTTCTGTTGGTTAATGTATGGATAAGTACCTTAACCCACGGCACTATCGCTGCTGGTGCACCTATTGAGGTGGCGTTAGGAAAACTCGCGCTAATGGCAGCATTAACAGTTAGCATGTGATATGTCCTCCCACGCTAACTGCAATGTGTTTATGATGCCCACTCTCTGCCCCTCCTGTGCCCGTTTGACATCCTAACATGTGAATGGCAGTTAGATTGTGAATCAGCGCATGGTAACTGTCATGTTCCCATGCTAAATGACCACGGGCCTTTGCACACAGTTACCATGCATGAAAATGCACATTAACTGCATAGAGCACTTTGCTAAGAGGGACCATATGTGTCTTTCTAAAATACTAGGGGTAAGCTGGCAGAAATTGCAACTAGACTGAAGCCTTGGGAATGTATACCCGGTCAGGAGAAGGCGTCAATGTCAATGTACATGCATGTGAACGTATTTTATAAAGTATATGTATAAAATGTGACTCCGCCTGCTCAGCACCCACACCCTGCCCCAGAACATGCTACATGCTAGTCACGCAACTGTATATACCTTCTTGGTATCACTTGTACTTCTATGTGTGTAGTGCATGGGCAGGCTGGCCAGTCCATTGAGCAAGAATGTTGTTTGCACAGGGCCCTGCGTTTCAGGGGGCCCCACGCAAACAACATTCTGCATTAAAACTAAAATAAAAACGGGCTGCAGCCCCCCACCTGCCTGGCAGAGCCCTCCCGGTATCAGCTCCATCAGCGCCGGCTTTCAGAGCTGCAAAGAGAGAGTCTCTCTCTCGCGGCTCTGTTAAGCCCATCGGCGCTGATGGGAAACAGGCATTTCCTGTTTCCCATCAGCCCTGGCGGGCTTAAGAGAGCTGCGAGAGGGAAACACTCCCTTCGCGGCTCGAAAAGCCCGCGCTGATGGAGCTGATGCTGGGAGGGCTCTGCCGGGCAGGCGGGCGGGGGGGGGGGGCCACGGGGCTGTGGGACACTTGATTCTGCCACTGCCACGGCGGCAGCAGAAGCAGCAGCAGCCAGTTGTTTTTTTTTTAGTTTTTAATTTACCTGGGCTGATTGAGGGGAGGGGTGTTAGGACTGGTAATGGGGAGGCTAAGACTGGATTAGATATGATTGGAAATGGGTTGATGGGGGGCTAGGACTGGAAATGGGCTGATGCGGGGACTAGAAGGGAGCGGGTGCTGTGTGGGGCTGGAACTAGAAGGGAGCTGATGTTGGGGGAGGATTAGAATGGGATGGGGCTGGGAGAGTGAAATGGAGAGGGGAAAAATATTTTGTGTGGGAGGTTAGAAACATCTACAATTGGCCGGGTACTGGGAGAGTAAGTGGGGATTGAGGATGGAGGGGTAAAATTTGAGTGGATGAAATAGGAGTGAGGAAAGAGCAAAAGGAGAAAGATTAGTATGTTAAAGCAGATGTAGAGAGAGAATGGAAAAAAACTAGAAGAGAGAAGAAAGGACAAATGGACAGCAGGCGATGGAGAGTTAGCAGAAGACATGAAGAAACCAGAAGAAAATGGCTGGAGCAATTGCAACGGAAAAAAAAATGCACAAAAGGTAGAAAAATATCACTTTATTTTGAATTTATTAATTGGAATATGTCAGCTCTGGGAAATGTGCATCATTAACATCTGCACTTTGTTTAGTACAAGAGGAAATTAATTTATAGTTTTATTTCTACAGTGTTGTTGTACATTCCAAGTTTGGCTTCTGAGGTTCTCAGTTTAATTATTGTCTTCCTGTTTCTAAATTGTGATTCTTTGTTTGGTGATGGTCTATGTTCTGCATGTGTAACTGAGTGAGGTATTCTGTTTATGTAATTCCTATTTGACATTGCCACTTGTTCTCTTTCCCCAGTAGGTCATGTATTGTTATTCTCTGAAATGTATTGTTTTAATATTTGCAGTGTTGCCTTTTGATAGGTAGGGTTTGGTGCTTTGTGAGTCCTGGTAGTGCTGTTAGGATTCGGTGGGTTTGCTATGGGTTCTAAATGGACAGTGTTTGTAGTAGTTCCTAATGTGCCTGGCGGTTGGCACTGTATTATAGTAATGTAGAAATCTTTTAGTCTTTCTTTATCCATACACTCATTAAGAGGCGTGTTTACTAAAAGTTAGTGTATGGTAACATTATGCAAATGAGGCCTCGCACCGAGTCTCCGCACCTGGCCCCGTATGCCACTTGGGCCGGCCCTGTGCATGGGGAAATATTATAAAAAACATTTTAATGTGCACAAAACTAAGCTTTACATGCAAAAGAAGCAAAAAAAGCTGCATTGAGTGTTTAATGCAAAAAAAAAAAAACCAACAGCTAATGGGCGAGTCATACTACTAACCTATGAAAAATCTAACATGGAATTTGATGATGAGGCAAGAAGGGGGTAGTAAAGGAGGGGGAGACTCCGCACTGCAGGTAATAATGTACATTAGCTGCAAAACTAGTAAGTGACATGGAACAGTAAACTCCACCTTCACAGCATTCACATTATCTGTCCCAAAATTAACAGAGGTCAACCTTTGTCTCTTATGTTAACATTACCGGTGACTTTCCCCAAATGTGACTATGGAAATTTGGCACTTAACATATAATCAAAATGTACAGTAATGCAAATTAAGTGCAAAACCTTACTATGCATTAATAAATAGACCCCCATGAGCCTTAATTTGCACATTCCTGGGCTATTTTTAACCCTTTCCCCCCCATTTTGTACTTCAGTTGTCAGAACAACAAAACCTCATCCAGGAGCCCCCAAGCTATGGTTCTGAAATCTGCTGCTCATGCACCCTGAACCTAGTCTTTATATGTCATGCAAGAACCGGGCTCCTTCCTTTGTAGGGGCTATGAATATAGCAATCCTTGCATCCACTAGCCGAGGAACTTCACCCGGGTCTACAACATGACAATGCACACTGTTATCACCAAGCCAGCCTAGGCATAACAACGTGAAAGCATGCATATCTTACTTACGTGTGCATGTTCCTGCATTCCGTAACACGTCTTTTACTGGGGAAGAGCAACGTTTTTATATATATATATATATTTTTATTAATCTGAACCGAATTTAAGGTCTGTGTGACTTCTCCCTGAAACTGAATTGCATCAACACTATTCCAAGCAAGGTTATCAGAATTCCATTTTAAAGAGTTGCTGTTTTCTGCAGCCAGATGGAAATTTAGTTCTGTTACTCTTTCACTTAATTCGCTAGAAATTCTGCCTCTGATCAAGTCTTAAAAGAATCTGTTATCTATTTTATAGCCAGGATTAGTCTTCTTGGCTATATAGCAGGTCTCGGCTTTTCTGTGCTATATAAGAATTTGCTGCTGCATGATTCTCCATAGATATCACATGCCGACATAGCTATCCCCAGGTTTGTCTGTTGTTGACTGAATAGAGAAGGCCAGGCAGTCCAGCAAGTGCCAGGCAGTCAAAACCAGTCAATAATGGGGCTATGCTTATACAACTTTTATTGATGTTATGCCTGCTTTAGTTACTTAGCCCTCTCCTTGTGGAATTCTTTACCCAACTATCTACAGGCTAAATGCTCACTTAGCAAATTTAAACCTGGTTATTTGAACAAGCCTTTTTTAGTTATCTCAAACCTTTCCAATAGCAGCTCAAAGAGAGTTCTATTCAGGTACAGGAGGTATTTCCCTGTCCCAAGAAAGTTTGCAATCTAATTTTGCACCTGAGGCAATGGAAGGCTAATGAACTTGCCCAAGGCCGCAAAGAGGATCATGGAATTCAAACCCTGATCTCACTAGCTCCTAGGCTACTCTTCCACTTCCCAAACTATTTAGCCTAGGTTTTTTTCCAGTCCCACTTCCTCCTCATTTTGTTTCATTTTATTAAATCTGTAATTGTTTGTTACCACTTTTTTCCAGAAAAAAACAGCTCAACAAACAACACATTATATATCATGGTCCCCCTCCCCCTACTTCCTTACCTCTCTCCTCTCCCTTCCTCTCCCCCTCCCTCTTCCCTCCCCCTCCCTCACCCCTCCCCTCTCCCTCTCTCCCCCCTTCCCCCTCACATACCCTACAACCTTAGCTTAATACAACTATTCAATTATTCAGCTATTCAAATATGCAAGCACGCCCTCAAACCACAAAATTGCAAAACATCTCCCCCCCCCCAACCATATCCACAAATATTACCATTGCAGATGCACGACTTCTCCTCAACCCCTTTTAAGGGCAGTTAACACATGAATTGAATACAAGTTAGATAATCATGTGAAAAAGCCTAACACATCTAGCTGACTAGGTCTATTCCAGTGTCCCTCAATCTCGCACCAGGCAACTACTATGCAATGTCTTATCACCCCTTGCATCTTAAAAGTCATGGTATCTATACGCTTATGCAACAAGTAGGTTACCAGACACCGAGGAAGAAAGGATCCCAAAATATCTTCCATAAGAATAATTATTCTACTCTAATATCTCTGCACATCTCAATACGCCCACCACATATGCATCAAATTACTTTTCTCTCCGCATTGTTGCCAACACTCACTGGATTTTAGCACCCCTGCTTTGTAAAGCCTCTCCAGAGTCAAATATCACTGGAGGACGATCTTAATGTCATGGTCAATTTTATTGGCACCCTGGCCTTTTAGGTATGTTATGTACAATATCTTGAAAAATAATTGGAAATGTTCCAACTGTATGGCATTGTAATAGTGTAATAGTGTGTTCAAAGGTATACACCAAAAAAAGATGTCTGTGCAACTTAGACATAGTAATTTCTGAGAAAAAAAAATACAGTAGTGGTCAACATTATTGGTGCTGCTGCAGTTCAATCTCTTAATGTCTAATATCTCCTAAAAAGAAGTGGCCAGTGAAATGGCTTTGGACTATATATGCACACATATTGGACACATAAAAGAGTCAAATAAAAAGAACAAGAGAAATTAAAAAAGGAAATAGTATAAAAATGTAGACATTGCCAGGACATGATTATTGACACTCTTATAAACAATTCAAATCCGTTTGAACAGAAGAACCATATTCCCACTGCAGTCAAATTAGATGCACCTGTGATCAATTGTCAGTACTCACGTGACTTGAATCAACCAATGAATGATGGCTCTAATGTTTAAAATGGCCACATTCATTCCCTGTTCCATTTTCACGATGATGAAGACAATAGAACTGCCTGAGACTATCAGAAAAGCCATTATCACCAAACATCAAACTGCAAAGGGGTATAAGGCCATCTCCAAAGACCTTGGCATTCAGATGTCTACAATGTACAATGTTATTAAGAGGTTTTCTGCTCATGGAACTGTCAAGAACCTCCCAAGATGTGGTGGGAAGAGGACAATTAATCCAAAAGGTCTTCATAGGTTAGTGTGAACTGTTGAAAAAATACCACATGCAACATCCAAAGAGCTTAATGATGACCTGGAGCAATCTGGAATGGAGGTTTCAACCTGCACCGTAAGCTGTACACTAAACAGAGAAGAACTTCATAGGTGAAGGCCAAGGAGGGCTCCACTGCTCAAAGACAGACATAAAAAGGCATGCCTGATCTTTGCCCAAACAGACCTTGAGAAACCATTGCTGGCCAGTTTAAAACAGCCCATCCTTACCTTTTCAACTACTTTAGAAAACCAGGGGCCTCTTTAATCTTATTATTTACTTCCCTAGCAAAAAGATTTCTGGCCCTTACAATATCTTCTTTCAGTTTTGTGTACTGCTCATGTGCATCCCTTAGATGCTGGCATGTACCTAAGTCCTTTTTGAACTATTGTCCCATTTTTAAAAAGTTAGTTATACTGAAGTCTAAGACCCTCACTTTTAAATAAATGCTTGCCACCATTGGTCTAATACCGAACTATGCCATCTAGTGGTTAATGGATGCCAGCCTACTATCTGGGGACTATTTTCCCCATTCATAAACACCAGCTTCGGCATCGCCCTCACCCACTTGGGTTCTATTACCCTTTGATGGAACAGCTCTCCCTGCAAAGAATCCAGGATCTCTCTACTTTCAGATAGCACTTCAGTCGGGATGTCCTAATTGACTTCTGTCGGATTGAAATAGAAATTACGTGAATGTCTTCAGTTAAATCTCTCTCCATTTCTTCTTTGCAGTTTATCCCACAATGCCTCCTCCGTACCTCATGGACCCTGCACTTTATTTTTATTTTTGTATATATAGCGCCACTTCTTCTTTTCTTCCTATCTTGTCCATCTTGTGTAGATTTAACCCAATATAACTATATCCCAAGTTAGCCTTATACTTTACAATTTCTAAATCAGGAAATTTCCTTCCTATACTATGAGCAGTAACATAGAAACATAGGGGGAAAGCCGACACAAGAACTGGGGTAAATGGAG
Organism: Ichthyophis bannanicus; assembly: GCA_033557465.1. Lineage (NCBI taxonomy): Eukaryota > Metazoa > Chordata > Amphibia > Gymnophiona > Ichthyophiidae > Ichthyophis > Ichthyophis bannanicus. Next base: position 121,473,897 of record CM066032.1, on the reverse strand, counting down.
TGGAGTGGAGGAGTGGCCTAGTGGTTGGGGCAAGGTACTTCAGGCTGGAAGGTCAGGGGTTCAAATCCCACTAGAGGACAGCAACCTTGGGCAGGTAGGAAATCTAGTGAACTAGGTTTTGTAGGCAAGAAATAGAATCTTGGCGTGAATCCAATATAAAACGAAAAGCCAATGATTTTCACATAAAAGAGGTATGATTTGGTCATACTTAAAACAGTAACAAAGAAGCTTAATGGTACAGGCAAAAAAAGCCTTTTTGACTTTATAAAATAGAGCATAAATATGAAAGTATGTGTGCATGCTAAGGCATGATCATTTATTTATTTTAATTCTCTTATATACTGTGCTATTCTGCATCAGTGTGGTTTACATTGAACAAACTGAAATTACATTGAACAGGGCATTATAACTTGGAGATAACTATTTTACAGGGAACATGGGCAATGGAGGGTTAAGTGGCTTGCCCAAGACCACAAGGAGCACCTGTGGGACTAGAAGCCCCAGTCTTTCCAGCCCAAGGTTGCTGTCCTCTAGTGGGATTTGAACCCCTGACCTTCTGGCCTGAAGTACCTTGCCCCAACCACTAGGCCACTCCTCCACTCCACTCCATTTACCCCAGTTCTTGTGTTGGCATTGTAAAAAAAAGTTCCGACAATGCGGCCCGCGGATTACTTTACAAGTCCTCGTTTGGCCCTCAAAGCAATTTAAGTTTGAGACCCCTGGTTTAACATTTAAATGTGCGATGTCCAGTTACGTATTCTTCCAGGATTGTTGTGGGAGGGGTGCTGTTGGGATGATCATGATTGTTGATTTTAATTATCAAAATCTTGGGGGGGGGGGAGGCATAAGATTGAAGGTTTCTTTCTAATATTCTTGCATCAACCCTGTCCAAACTCAGCATGGCCATTAAAATCTACAAGCTATCTTCTCCAAATACCTCTGTAGGATCATTTAACTGCTTCCTACAACCTGATTCATCTATTAGAAAGATAAACTTTGTTTGAAGAAAATTGGTAAAAAAAAAAAAAGAAAAACCTTATATCAGGGGTGCCAAAGTCCAGCCCTGGATGGCAACAAACCAGCCCAGTTTTTGGGATGTCTCTAATGAATATTCATGAATACATTTGTGTACAGTGAGGGCAGTGCATTCAAATATATCTTGTGCAGGTTCATTAGGGATATCCTGAAAACCTGAATGATTTGTGGCCTCCAGGACTGGAGTTTGATACCACAAGCCTATACAATATGATTCCATAATGGAGGAAAGATGTCCCCCTACTGAAATAATAGCACATCTCAATGCTTGACTTGTGACCCTTGCTAGCTGCAGCCTGCAAGAAGTAATGTAGACAATTATACAAACTGCAGGAACTGTAATTTAGGTGATGAAGTTTGCTAGAATGCCATTCCAGTTTCCCATTCCCACTGGGAACCAGTTATAAGCATTTGACAGCCAGTGACTTTAATGGCATCATTAACTCAGCGGCGAGAAAGGTGCTATCCAGTCATTCTGAATCTAATCTTCAGATTCCATTAACAATTATGGCAGTCTTGGCTGCCATTTTGATATCAGTTATGGATCTCTGGCTAATTCTTTGGCTGACTAAGCTAAAGGGCATAAAAAGCAATTTCTCATTTGGAAAGTTGTGTTCACTGGAGGCAGATCGCAGATGCATTTGTTTTCCTCTTAAAAAACAATAGTGCCTAGGATCTTCATTTCTCACACAAGCTGAACATCTTGCACTCGTAACCTCTTGATTTGCTTCTCATCTGTCAGAAAACATGGCTGCCTCCATGGAAAACATGCTTCCTAGAACACGTTCCCTCTTAATCTGGTTGCTGTGATCTGTCAGCATAATGGGGGACCTGAATAGCACAAGGTTGGCCTTCCTCCAAATCATGTAGAACATGCCACCTGGAAAGAACATGGACATCTGGAAAAACATTTCTCAATCTCTAAGGAAATTAGAGAAGAAACACTGCATGATTGGAGGTACTGGGGCTCCTAAGGGACCCTTTCTTTACCAGCCAATTTCATTTTGAATTTTTGAATTGGTAGCATATGTTCAGAGCTTTAATAAGAAATCTGGCCTCTTTTTTTTTCTATTCATTAACTTTGAATTTGGAAAGTTCTAGGAGAACTCAAAAATGCCAAGTAAATAGCAAAGGGAAAAAGTAAAGCATTCTACTGCAAAAAAGGGATGAAATCTTAGAGACCTAAATAAGAGTGATGTTTGCACTGCATTATAAGTTCGTGATCTCAATTTTATTTTTAGGAGAGTGCCACCTTTACACATGGTTTCCCAACCAGCTACCTATACACTTTTGTTTTTATGTTTGTTAAATGCCCTGCTCTGATGATTACAAGACAATAGACCTTGATCCATATAGTAACGTAGTAAATAATGGCAGATAAAGACCAGCATGGCCTATCTAGGACTGCACCTGCTGGTCCATGCAGATTACCACTCTCCATGACTGTGTTTAGGGATTTACCTGCTGCTTTATGCAGGTTATCCTCATGCATTTTCTGAAATGTGAAAATCATTTTAATTTTGCTTTTAATGGAAATACACTTTAATGCCATCGCCTTGCTATGTAGAGATCCTCTGTGTCTGTCCCATGCCTTTTTTGAATTCTATCACTCTTGTCCCCACCACCTCCAAGTGGGAAGGCATTCCAGATATTCATGAAAAAGCATTTCCTGATGTTGGTTTTAAATTTACCTCCTTGCAGCTCCATTTCATGTTCTCTAGTTCGTTGACTTTGTTTCTTCATTCATATCTTTCAAATGTTTAAGCATCTGTGTCATATCTCCCCTGTCCCTCCTGTCCTCTAGGGTATACATAGTCAGTCTTCAAGGTATTTCTCATATGACCTTTAGTGCAGACCACATACTGTACCATGTTGGTCATTTTCCTCTGAACCTCTTCAGGTCTTTTTATATCGTAAGCAACATATGGCCTCCAAAACTGAACACAGTACTCAAAGTATGGCCTCACAAATGACTTGTACATAATCACCTCCTTCTTTCTGCTGATTATGCCCCTCTCATCCTTCAGGCTTTGAAATATATTCCAGGAAGCAGTTGCTCAGCTGATGGCAGCATGCATTTCTGCAGAATTCCTATATATTTTGCTGCAATCACCATTCCATCAACAATATTGGGTCTTCCTATACCACTGACTGCCATGCATCCCCAGATCATGACCTTGGTTGAATTTTTCATGGAGATATCCAAGCACTCTGGTTTGTTCGTACTCTTCATGAGGAAACCTCCTCACATAGGCTTGGCCCTGGTCACCCAGAATGCACAATGTGCTTTTGTCACTAAACAGAACTTTCTCCCAATCAGCCTTGTTCCATTTTGAGTACTTGGATGCCCACTCAATGCGTCTCTTCCTCTGTTCCACCGTTAGTAGCATCTTCCTCTGTTTCTTACAGTCCCTCAACCTCAACTCCAAGCATCGTCTTCTCCCAGTGGAAATGAAAACTGCAACAGAACATTTCTCCTTCCATTCCCACAGAATCTCAGAGGAGGTTAGCTTGCCAAGAGATGTATTATTATTATTATTATTATTATTATTAAAGACTGATAAAGCACTGCAACATACGAAGCGCTGTACAAACATAGAAGAGAGTCCATCCCTGCTCATCAGAGCTCACAATCTAATAAGACAGAAAACAAAATAAGTTACATAATACAAATAACAAAAATTTACAGGACAAAGTAAGCAAATGTTGATAGAGAGATCAAGATAGGGTAAGACAGGAATGGAAAGCAATAGTGAAGAGGTGGGATTTTAGTCTGGACTTGAAAATGACAAGGGAGGACACCTGGCGCAAAGAGATAGGAAGACTATTCCAAGCAAAGGGTGCTGCAGTTGGAAGGAGTGAAGTCTGGAATTGGCAGTATGAGTAAAGGGCACAGATAAACGAAGACTGTTAGAAGAGCGAAGCAACCGAGAGGGATGAAAGATACTGGGGGGTAGAAGAGTGAATACATTTATAGGTCAGGAGGAGAAGTTTAAATTGGATATGGAGATGGATGGGAAGCCAATGAAGCGACAAGAGGAGAGGAGTGATGTGGGAAAAACGAGACTGGCGGAAAATGAGTCGAGCAGCAGAATGTTGAATTGACTGAAGAGGAAAGAGGTGGCTTGCAGGGAGGCCAGCAAGGAGAACGTTTCAATAATCAAGACGGGAGGTGATTTAAGGAGTGGACAATCAATTTAGTGGTGTCAACAGAGAGGAAGGGGCAAATTTTGGAAATATTGTATAGAAAGAAACGACAAGTTTTAGCAATGAGCTGGATATGTGAGGATAAAGAGAGAGGAATTAATGATAACACCAAGGTTATGTGCTGAAGAAACAGGGAGGAGTACATAGTTATCAACAGAAAGAGAGAAAGGGGAAAGAGGAGCGGAAGCATTTGGGGGAAAGATAAGAAGCTCAGTTTTGGCCATGTTCAGTTTTAAGCGGCAGAGGGACATCCAGGCAGCAATGTCAGAGAGGCAGAGTGAGATCTTAGACTGGAAATCAGGAGAGATAACAGGTGCAGAAAGATAGATTTGAGAGTCATTGTCATAGAGATGATAGTGAAAGCCATGGGAAGAGATAAGGGTGTCAAGGGATTGGGTATAGAGAGAGAAGAGGAGTGGACCTAAGACGGAACCCTGAGGAACTTCTACAGGTAGTGGGATTGAAGAGGAGGAGGAGCCATCGAAGCACACACTGAAAGCGATAGGATAGATAGGAAGAGAACCAAGATAGTACAGAGTCTTTGAATCCAAGTGAGGATAGGGTGATAAGAAGAAGGTTATGGTCAACAGTGTCGAAGGCAGCAGAGAGATCAAGAAGAATGAGGACAGAGTAAAAGCATTTGGACTTTGCCAAGAACAAATCATTCGAGACCTTAGTAAGAGCAGTTTCAGTGGAGTGTAGGGGACGGAAGCCAGATTGTAAAGGATCCAAGAGGGTATGAGAGGAGATGAAATCAAGACAACGGTGATAGACTGCACGCTCAAGTAGTTTAGAGACGAAAGGAAGTAGAGAGATGGGACAATAGTTAGAAGGACAAGTGGGATCAAGTGAAGGTTTTTTGAGGAGGGGTTTAACCACAGCATGCTTGAAAACAGAAGGGAAGGTTGCAGTGGAGAGAGAGAGGTTAAGAATATGAGAAATAGAAGGGACGAGAGATGAAAGGATGGAGCTAAGGAGGTGGGTGGGGAAGTGGTCAGAAGAGCAGGTAGTAGGTTTGGAGGAAGAGAGGAGTGACGTTTCCTCGTCAGAGACCATAGGGAAGGAAGAAAGGGTGGCAGAAGTTTGGGGAGGGAAGAAATGGGAAATGGGGGAAGAGGGGGAGGAGGGGAATTGGAGGGTGATTGTGTGAATTTTGCCAAGGTTTGGGCAGAAAGGGACGGAGCAATCAGGCCGTCATCCCTCTTGGATGACTTTCTAGGTCAACCTCTATGATGTCGGCCATGCATATTTCCTTTCTCCTTATGCTTCTGCAGAATGCAGACAACCATACTCTGATTACAGCCAACCTTTGCTGCAGTCTGTGGGTTGAAATACCCCTCCTCGTGCAATACCAATACCTGGACCCTGTCCTCCATTGATAGAAAATGTGATCTCTTCACCATGCCAGGACGTTGAGCATCAGATGCAAAACACACCAGATCCACATTAAATTCAAACCTGGTGTGCTGTCAAAATACCATTCACTGATTGGCTATCAAATATGACTGAGGAAGTGCAGTATTCTATTGGTTCATTCCGATCCCGCTTTGACACAAAATCCAGTTGATCGTACTGGAACAACATTTCCTTTTGACAGCCATACAAAAGTTCACAGACAAGTAATTTTGCATGCAAAAATGTCTGCTGAATTAAATTTGCAACAAAACAGTATATAATAAGCCAGGATTCTGCCACAGAATTTGGAAAGATTGTCAAAATAAAGCTGAGAATAGCTTGATCATGCAGCCTATGCAAGACTTTTGCATACCACTGTACAAGACACAGTTAAAAGAAAACTAGCTAGAGCCAGCCTAGCAAGCAATATAATAGTTTATCTTAGAAAATTCTTGCTGATTGCCTTTTAACCCAAGGATCACCAGTTCAAAGCCAAACCATGCCAGCTGTTAACAAAAGCGGGAAAACAACAGTTGAGTCTTTTATATTTGCCTGGAAACCTCTAGCAACCTTTCAACAGACTTTTTGTTGTGTTTTTTTTGGTTGTTTGTTTTGTTTGGACAGCCACATCCTAATTAACAAATTTGCCCTGAAATGAAAATTTAGAAAAATAAACGGAAACAAAATGAATATTTATAAAAACAAAATGAAACAAAGCAAAGAACACCGGAAACTAAACAAAACAAATTATTTTTCCTGCACGCCCCCTAGTATCCACTCCCTCTGGGGTATCCACTCTATCAGCAAAGGTAACTTTGCTTCCAAATTATAACTGAGCAAGTTTAGTATAAAGGGTAAGTTTTCAAAGACTTAATCATGGGTAAAAACAGAATTGGCATACAGAAGTCGTCCATATGTGAGTGAGTGAACAAGAGGATTTTCAGGCTTGTGAAAGCATATATACAAATGCATAAGTAAAGAGCTATTCAGGTGCAGTGGGGGTTAAGTTTGTATTATATTTGCACATGTACCTTAGATGTTCAAAATGTAGGCGCCCAAGCACCGTTTTGCTCACGTTTCTAACTTCACACCCCTTTTGTGTATCTGCTAAATCTATGTCCATACTATGGCAAGTGTGGCACGAGTGTAGGCGCTTATAAGAGCTGCAAGGCTGAAGTGGATGGGCCCATGTTCTCCACATGACCGAGTACCTATTTATGGTGAACTTAAGGAAGGACATTGTGGCAGAGGAAGCCAAAAACTGTATTATAAGGAGCTTGAGAAAAACAATATCAGCATAGAGAACTGAGAAAAAGTTGCTAAATAGAGATGTGCATATGAGATTAATGCACATAGGGAGGTGGGGTATGAATGATTCCTGATCAAGCAGCTGTTCACTTTCTTTTGCTGAAATTGTCACAGTGACTTTGTTTCAAATACTGAACTTGGTTCTAACCACTGAGCTGACAGTTGTCAAATTTCCTTCTTCTTCGGTTATGTCATATGCATTAGACAGCCAAAGAATATTTAGTTACATATGCATGACTTTTAAATTCAACTGTGGTAAGCCCCTTGTACTTGAAAATTGTCTTGTTTTTTGCACACATAAATATACCTGCACAGCTTTGCAGTTAGTCGCCTTATTGAAAATGAAAATCACAAACCATAAGGCAACAACATTTAAACAAACTCAGAAATGTGACATAGATACCACACTTATCCTAGAAAACCCTCTCATAAGTCCATCAGCCACCCTGCCACTAAATATCGCACCCTCAAGACAAACGATGTACAAATAGAAAGGTTTTCCGTTTCTTCTGAAACAACTGCAAATCTTCCTCCAACCAGATTGTACTAGGGACCGAGCTCTTTAGCTTTGGATTGCAGTTGAAAATGCTTGACCTTTGAAAGCTAATGTCTTCATTTGCTGAAAGGGAGATATAGATAGAACTCTAAATTCCACAGAGTGCAAACACCTACCCACATGAAGCACCCAAATTCTCACATAAGAAAGCAGGTAGCTGGTTCTGCAGGATCCTGAAAGCCAGCATCATAAATGTAAATTGTGCCCACTCTTTCATTGAGAGCTAATATAATTTGGCAAGGACAGGATGTGAACTTCCTTCTCAGGAGTGCTGGGCACAACTCTAGCGGCCATATTCTGCATGATATGAAGATGCCACATGATCTTAGCTAGCAACCTTACATAGAGGCTGTTACAATAATCTAGGGTGTAACCCAATCTAAACCTCCTCCTCAGCTCCTCCACCCATCTTATCCAGAGGCACTGTACTCCCTCACTCATCCCCCAGCTCTAATTCCACTAAACCCACAAATATCCCAATAGCAGGTGCTGCAGTCCTGCTTGCTATCACTTCCGAGAGAGATGCTAAAGACATTTGTGACATAAGATTAGAGGCAAAAAAAAAAGTCTTTGAAAACATGGAAAAAGGAACCAAATGAAGGGAATAGGAAGCAACATAAGTACTGGCAAGTTAAATGCAAGGCACTGATAAGGAAGGCAAAATGAGAATTTAAAAAGAAGTTTGCCATGGAGACAAAAACAACAAAAATGTTTTCAGGTACAATTGAAGCAAGAAGCAGGGAAAGGAGTCAGTTAGACCATTAGCTGATCAAGGGTAAATGAGGCACTCAGGGAGGACAAGGCTATAGCTCAGAGACTACATGAAGTCTTTGCTATGGTATTTACTGAGGAAAATGTGAGGAAGCTACCTATGGCAGAAAGAGTATTTAATGCTGATGAGTCAGAATTGCTGAATGAAATCTCAGTGAACCTGAAAGATGTAGTATTAACAAATTGATAAACTAAAGAGCAGCAAATCATCTGGACCGGATGGTATACACCTAAGAGTGCTGAGAGAATTCAAAGATGAAATTGCACAGCTACTATTAGTGATTTTAAAATCTATCATTAAAATCATCTATGGTGCCGGAAGATTGGAGGGCAGCCAATGTAATGTATATTTTTAAAAATGGATCCAGAAGTGATCCGGGAAAATAAGTGGGTGGAAGGGTGTTTCAGCATGTGGGTGCATAGAGGGTGAAGGCTCTGTTTCTTATTGTTTGTGAACATTTTGTTATTGCCTTTGGGATTATCAGAGTGTTGGTTGAACACATGGACAGATAGGGCCCGATATTCAAATGCCTTTACATGGTTTACAGATCTGTAAACTATGTAAATGCCCCTAAGTGGTATATTTGGCAGCACTAACACGGTTAGTACTGCTGAATATCCACAGCTGCCAGCTCTACATGCCCCAATGCTAACCGCTTAACATCAGGGCGTGTCAGGGGGGTTCTGGGGCGGAGCAGAGGCAAAATTGATCACATACTGCTCTGCGGCAATATTAAGCTGCTGCCCATTTAGTGATGTGCGTTGAAATCCATCACAGAAAACACTGGCCTAACTTTCACCGCATATTGTTAACCAGGCAACGGCTCAATATTGCCGCTGTCTGGTTGGCAATCAGGCTATGTGGTGACCGTGGATAGTCAGTACCGAGGCCGGATATAACCCCAGTATTAAATATCCAGCCTTAATGTTCAGCGCCACATTTTCAGCACCAGCCGCCGGCACTGAATATCAGGACAAATTCAACATGGATTTAGCCAAGGAAAGTTTTCATCACAATTCTGCTCCATTTTTTGATGGCAAGAATAAACATTTGGATACAAGTGAGCCAGTTGATATAGTGCATTTAGACTTTTGGAAAATGTTTGGCTCCTGAAGAAATTAAAATGTCATGGCATAGAAGGCAATGTCCTACGGTGAATTGGAAACTGGTTGAGAGATAGAGAGCAGAGAGTAGGGATAAATAGTCAATCTTTTCAGTGGAGGAGAGAGAATAGTGAAGTACCCCAGGGATCTGTATTGGGACCTGTGCTTTCTAACATATTTATAAATGATCTGGAATTGAGAACAACAAGTGAGGAGATTAAATTTGCAGATGACACCAAATTTTTCAGAGTTACTAAATTGCATGTCGATTGTGAGAAACTGCAGAAGGACCTTGTGAGACTGGGAGATTGGACATCTAAATGGCAGAAAAAATTTAATACGGACAAGTGCAAAGTGATGCATGTAGGGAAGAATAATCCAAACTATAGATACACAATCTTAGGCTCTACATAAGGAGTTGCAACTGAAGAAAAGGATCTGGCTGTGATCATAGACAATACATTGAAATCTTCTATTCAGTGTGTGGCAGCAGCCAAAAAAGCAAAGAGAATGTTAGGAATCATTAGCAAAGGAATAGAAAATAAAACAAAGAATATTATAATGCCTCCGTATTGTTACATGGCGCGACTGCACCTTGAGTATTGCAGAAAATTCTGATCTCTGCATCTCAAAAAAGATATAACAGCATTAGAAAAGAAAGATGACCAAAATAAGAAAGACTATCCTATGAGGAAAGGTTAAAGAGGTTAGGGGCTCTTCAGCCTTGAGAAGAGGGAGTTGAGGGAAAATATGACAAAGGTCTATAAAATCCTGAGTGGCGTGGAATGGGTAGATGTGAATCGATTGCATACTCTTTCAAAAAATACAAAGACTACAGGACATGCCATGAAGCTACAAAGTAGTTGTATTGTTCCGTCTATCTCGATTAGATTGTAAGCTCTACAAGCAGGAACTGTCTTCTATATATGTTTGTCCAGTGCTGCGTATGCCTTGTAGCGCTATTTAAATGATTAATAGTAGTAGTAGTAGTAGTAGATAGAATTGTTTTCTCTCAATGCATAATTCATTTTTGGAACTCATTGACAGCAGATTTCATAAAAACAGGTAATGTAGGTGAATTTAAAAAAGATGTTGACAATTCCTGGAGGAAAAGTCCTTAAACCATTATTTAGATAGTCCATGAGAAAACCACTGCTTTTCCTGGGGGTAAGTAACATGGAACTGGCAACTTCAGAAGTATGTTAGGTACTTGTAACGTGTATTAGCCACTATTGGAAACAGGACATTGGGCTTTATGGCCCTTTGGGGACTCTTGTAATAAAGGGCGCAGTGGTGTTGCACCAAATGCACCCATAACGCGCAAAAGCATGTTCCCGACAGTTCCTGTGGTGTATGCTGCCCTTTCACGGCACAACAAGAGCGTGGATGCACTCAACGTCACATATGGAGGTGGAGGTGAGTATATCTCTGCTACTAGACTACTGTGCAAGCAGCATGGGTGAACTGCCTGCATGGGGGCTCGCCCTTCCCACTCTCTGCCCCTAACTCTTCTACTTGCAGCCCTAACGTGTCATGGACAGTTAGTGCCAAAATCTGGCAGTGCCAATTCTCATGGAACTTCATTGGCTCTCAACGCATGTTCAACACGTGCCTTTGGCATGTGCCAGACCCATGTTGACAGATAACACCCTTTAGTCAAAGACTCTCTTGGTCTGACCCAGCATGGAAGTTCTTCTGTTCTTATGATGACTGATGATGAGCTACAGTCCCACTCTGGAATACTGGAACACATTTGTTTGTATGCAGTCACATTCTCACTATGTTTCTGTGCTGATTCTCCAGGTATGAGTGACCCATCTCTAAGAGCGAGATGTCAGACCAGTGATGGGTTTGTAATTCTCTTTCTAGATACATTGCGGTACTTGGAGTGCTGATCACAAATGGAAGAAATAGGATAAGAATTTATGGGGGGTAATTTTATAAAGGCTTTTTGAGTATAAGCCCTCTTGTTTGTAAATTCTTATAAAACTACCTCATATATAAAAGATGTAAAAGATGACAAAATGATGTATACTTTTATGTGACCCAATGGTAGGTATGTTCTGGGGAGGAGTTTGGGAGAGCAGGGCAAATCCACAAAGTACTTACATGTGTTATAAAATATTCAGCTACATGTGTACTTGAGCTGTGAACCTTTACACCAAATCCTCAACTTGTGTAAATGTACGTAGCCATATTTTAATCACAATTAAAAAGGCATGGAGTGGAGGAGTAGCCTAGTGGTTGGGGCAAGGTACTTCAGTCTGGAAGGTCAGGGGTTCAAATCCCACTAGAGGACAGCAACCTTGGGCCAGAAGGACTGGGGTTTCTAGTCCCACAGGTGCTCCTTGTGGTCTTGGGCAAGCCACTTAACCCTCCATAGCCCATGTTCCCTGTAAAATAGTTATCTCCAAGTTATAATACCCTGTTCAATGTAATTTCAGTTTGTTCAATGTAAACTGCACTGATGCAGAATAGCACAGTATATAAGAGAATGTAAATAAATGTTGGCAGCTTTTGTGATGCTATTTTACAATGATTTTATAACATAACCTCAAATTAGGTGCCCACTAACATTACAAACTTGTAATAAAATTACAGTCTGGCTTCTATCATGCTGTTTGATCTATTTTGAAAAACATGGAATAGGTCAACGATAACGATGATGACGATGAACTATGAAGACCAGAGTGTCTTACTTGGGAAGGAAAAAACACAGAACAGAGGGGCCCTATGAGAGTTTTACTATGGCCCTCATGCCCGTTTAACATGATCACAGACCTTATTTGAATCCAATAGTAGTTTCAAACAATTTAGCACTCTTCAGTCTTTCTGATCCTTGCAGCCTTTTCCAAAAACTTTGGTGAGTTCTCCCTCTCCCACTACACCTCCTCTGCCCTCCCTCCCCCCCCCCCCCCACTGTGTTTGCAAAGCTTAGCAAGACAATTGACGACAAGCGAAGAGATGTCATTCAACTGTGCCAAAAGAGGAGACGTCACCTGGCATGAGAAAATCTTCATAACGTTACGGCTTCCAATGATGTTGGAAAGTGCACTCTGGTGCTTTCCAGTTCGATACACCTGTCACTTCTGATGGGATTCTGTGCCTTTTGACAGCATACCCAAGACGGCACTGTTGCTTTCCTGTTAACTGATCTTTCACAGACAACCAAAATGACTTGCGCGTCGTTATTTTACACCGTCGAGCCTGTTATACCTGCTGCAGGTTTTGGGAAATGAAGTTCAGCTGCAATGGCATCTTTAACATCCATTTGTTTTCTGCATGGTGCAAACATACCTTGGGTGGAAAAGTCTTTGAAGATGCTGCATGATTCAGGTCCCTACCTAAATTGTGGTACAAACCTAATATCGTGGCATCTGCAGCGTCCACAATGTCGTCATTAATCAGGGCTTCGTTGATCAGCTTTCTCAAAATCTCTATCTGTGCAACACAGTTATTTGAAGTTCATCAGGTAAGTTACAGTAGGTAGTAGACTAACAGAGCAGTGGGCTGAACACCAGGGGGCGCCAGGTCCAAATCCTGTTGCTGCTCCTTGTGGTCTTGGGCAAGTCACTTAACCCTCTATTGCTTCAGGTACAAACGCAGGAGCTCTTTTACTAAAGTGCGCTAAGCAGTTTAAAGAACATTTTCGCATACAGCAATTGTGCAGAAGACCTTTGATAACTGTTACCATGTGGGTGTGATGGTTACCGTGTGCTAATTTCCACGCTAACTGCCTCGTCTACATTTCATCCCTAAAAAGAAACTGCCTTAAAGAATATGCTGTAGTGGGTGTCAAAGGATTTATTATGGCTAATCAGTGTATTTAGCATACTTGGAAAACAAGCTACTGGCATCCAAATAGTTGGTTTAGTAGGAGCAGTGATAGGAATGGAAAGTTAATGCAGTGTACTGTCCGCTGTTGTGATATTACAGAACAAAGGAAATAGAGACATAGAAAATGACAGCAGATAAAGACCATATAGCAGCTACTAAGCTCTACAATACCTTCCTTTTTCTTAGAGATCCCCTGTGTTGCCCCATGCCTTCTTGAATTCAGATACATTCATTATCTCTATTACCTCCACTGGGAGGCTACGCCATGCACCTACCATTCTCTCTGTAAAGAAACATTTCCTCAAATTACTCCGAGTCTATCCCCTTTCACGTTCATCTTATGACCCTTCATTGCAGAGCTTCATTTCAATTTAAAGAGACTCTCTTCCTGTGCATTTATGCCATGGAAGTATTTAAACATCTCTATCCTATCTCCTCCGTCTTTCTTCCAAAGTATATATATTGAGATCTTTAAGTTTGTCCCCATATGCTTAATGATGAAGACCACTGACCATTTTAGTAGCTGCCCTCAGCTTACTCCATCCTTTTTATATCATTTTGGAAGTCTCCAGAATTGCACAGAGTACTTGAAATGAGGTCTTACTAGAGACTTGTATAGATGCACTATTGCCTCCTTTTTCCTGCAGGCCGTTCCATTCTCAATGCACCCAAGCATCTTTCTGGCTTTTGCCATCACCTTTTCTACCTTTTTGACCACCTTGAGATCGTCAGATATGATCAACCCCCCCCCCCCCCCACCCCCAGGTCCCTCTCTTCGTTTGTACACAGAAGTACTTCACCCCTATACTGTACCTTTCCCTTGGGTTTTTACAGCCCACATGCATGCCACTGAAGTTTTCAGCATTAAACCTTATCTGCCCGATTGTAGACCTTCCTGAGTGTCTACACTATTGCAGATTTTTTATATCATCCACAAAATCACTTAACAAAAATATTTAAAAAGAACCAGACCAAGGACTGATTCCTGCAGAACACCAGTGGTAATGCCCTTATCCATCTACCACTACCCTTTGTTGCCTACCATTCAACCATTTTCTAACCTAGTCAATCACAGGATTGTACACTGCCGTGATCCCTCCCACTGTGAGTCTGCTAGCAGTGCATAGTGGGCTGGTGCCATTGCTACTTGAGGTCTACAACAATTGTCCTGTTTATGGGAAATTAGAGTGAAGAAATCAGGCTTATACTCCGCTCCTCGGAATTGTCTCCTTATTTGACATCATGTCTGTCAATGGTGGCCTTTTCCTCTTCCTTGTCTTCTCATCGTCCCACTTACTCTTCCTGCTTTTCTATTTCATGTCTTCATCTTTTTGCTATTGCTTTGTTTATGGACTGCAATGGTTTCTGCCTGCTACTCTTAGGGCCCATAGTTAGGCCTGGTTCTGAGAGTAACAAAAACCCAAATTAGTAATAAATGCAAACTATTATCATGAGTTTTCATTGTGAGTGGCTCACAAAATCGGACTTGGGGTTCAGAATCACTTGTGTACTCTAGCTGTCCTGCTTTGGCCTATTCTGTCTTCCTTTTTCTTGTCTCCCTCGTTCTCTCTCAGACCCTGAATGTGCCTTGCCAAAATCAGCATTACCTCTTCTTCCAACACCCACATCCACTGCATCTTAAGCACTGCCCTGCCATGGTGGAGTGATCAAGTCCAGAGAATATACAGAAGGCTGGGGGATGGGGTATTAGAGATGATCTCCCAGAATTTCACCCTGGATACAGGACTTAAGCCAAGTCAATGCCTAATGATCGGAATTTCCAGCAAGTCTCTCTTACCTGTCCAATTCTTATCGTATTAATCTGATTTCATTTTGTTCAAAGGGTTCAGATTATACAGCGCGATCTGTCCCATTGCTGGCTGTTTAATCTCATTTTGTTGTTTCTGATGAAATACTAAAGGCTGAAATCTCAATGAATGTCTTCAGGAAATATCAGGTAATGGAGTAAAGCTTTTACTAGAAGTGACAGACAGCAGATGTAAATATATTTTGTTCTGTTTTATAGCCTAGCAGGTTCCCTTTAATGAACTGAGCTATTTGTTCTCCATGAGACAAGACACAGGGAGGCAGAGATTTAAGATGAAGATCATTAACAGGAAAAAAATCAGCCCCCTTAAAGCAAACGCAAGTCTGGTTGAGCAGATGTTTGTACAGACAGATCAGAGTGAAATGTATAGGCCTAGGAGAGTTCACTAAAGTAGTTCTTGCAGTTGTAGAGATATAAAAGGAATCTATGAAAACCCCTTTTTGGCAAAAGTGTGTGTGTATGTGTGCTGTAAATCTTTTTATTTCTGCAAAGGTGCCCAATATAAGAGGATTGGGGAGGCAAAGCCTTTCCAGAACCCTGCTTAATAGACAGGACCAAGAACTGGACCATTCAGCACTGGCCGTTTAGAAACATAGAAACACGACGGCAGACAAAGACCACATGGCCTATCTAGTCTGCCCTTCCATATCAACCACTACAATAGTCCCCTTTTTACCTTTAGAGATCTTCTGTGTTTGTCCCATGCTTCTTTGAATTCAGACACTGTCCTCATCTCTACCACCTCCACTGGGAAACTATTCCACGGATCCACCACTCTGTACGTAAAGAAATATTTTCACATATCACTCCTGAATCTATCCCCTTTCACCCTCATCCCATGTCCCCTCGTAGCAGAGCTTGCTTTCAACCGAAAGAGGCTCTCCTCCTGTGCATTTATGCCACAGAGGTATTTAAACGTCTCAGTCATATCACCTCTATCCTGCCTTTTCTCTAAGGTGTACATATTAAGGTCCTTAAGTCTGTCCTCATATGCTTTATAACAAAGACCACTAACCATTTTAGTAGCCACCCTCTGTACAGCTCCAATCTGTTTATATCCTTTGAAGGTGCGGTCTCCAGAATTGCACACTATACTCCAAATGAGGTTGCACCAAATGCTTTTACAGAGGCACTATCACCTCCTGCTGGCCATTCATCTCCCTATGCACCCAAGCATCCTTCTAGCTTTCGCTGTCACCTTTTCTACCTTTTCTAGGCTGAGAACAGGGAAGGCACTTGGGCGGGGACAGAGGCAGGAAGCCAGAGGAGGTTGTCTGTTTGCTGTGGCTGCTAATTCCTCACCTCCTGCTTCTGATTGGTTCATTCTGATAGCCAAAACCAATCAGCAGCCAGAGGCAAAGAAACACAAGGGGGATGGGAGGCACAGAGAAAAGAACGCAAGAGAGTGTTGAGTGGAAGGGATCAGTAGGAAGAGTGAGGGTGAGGCACAGAGAGGAGGAAGCAGGAGCTTGTGTGAGTCCGAGAGGGTTGGGAAAGGAGGAGATAAAGTCTGTGAAGGACAGGGTTACCTCGTCTCCCCTCCCTTGCTTCGACCTCCCCAAACAAGTGAGTTATTGACCACCTATGTATGTTGTGTGCACATTACAGAATGTTCTTGCAGAATCGTATAAGAAATGTTGGAACATATAAAATGCTCCCTCCAGTCTGGCCATTTGTACCTACCTATTGTGCTATAATATGGCTAACTTGATCCTTTGTCTTCTCCATCCCTCAGTCAGGAAGGACCCTGTGAGGTTCATATTCAAAAGGTGCCAAACTGACTCGTACAGCCAAAATGGAATAGCCTAATGCTGAGGGGCAAGTTCATAACCACGGAGCCTTCTACTGATGCTGCTTCTGCCTTATGTAAGCCACTTCACACCTTGTCTCAGGTGCAGCTTAAATTGTGAACCCACCTGGTGAGATAAAATGCTTGCATGAGCCTGGATTTGGAAAAGGCAAGTAATTATATCTCAAAGTCCAAATTCCTCCCCCCAGCTCAGTGATTCTCAATGGAGGTTGAGGGGTGGTTGTCTCTCTTCCAGTTCTTTGGTGAGCAGAACGCGTTGTTTCCCTTCTACTCTATTTCCTCCTCATCACGTGCACACCGACATCTCTACCTGATCTTCCCAGATGGTCCTCAACTTGACCATCTTCTGCAGTTTACTTACCTGCTTCTGTCAAGACAATGACACTCATTGACTGGAATATGCAGGCCACGTTCCCAATAACGTGAGAGCCGACAAGAGCGGAAGTACCGTGTATAGAATGAGCCGCTTCAGCGAGGACCCCGGAAGTACAGGTAGAGGATGAATTTAGTGAGACTGTCTTCAAACCATCATGGGTACTTATTTCCTCTCTTTGATTGTAATCAGTAGTTGTCACTTTGGCCATTGCAATTCTGTTTTCAAAAATGTTTATAAGTAAATTAAAAATGACAGAAACCAAAACCCCTCCTTAAAAAAAATAATCCCATTAACCCTCACCTTCTTATGCTTCCTTACCTGCAGCCTTGTGGCCTTGCCCTCCTATTTCACAAGGACTCAGTTAAAAAGTTTCTTACAGCACTGCTGAATACTATCTGCGGCAGTGAAAATATGTGAAAAGACAACTATTTCTAACTCAAAGCTGTGACAAGTTCAGTGGAGGCTGACAGTTTGGCAGTTCTGAAAATAAGCAACCTTTGTATTTTTAAACTACCCTTCCAAATAATGTGTGATCCAGCCTATAGCACTTAGGGGTATGTTTACTAAAGGGTGGTAAGGGAATGCTGGCGATCAGTGTTCTTTGTAAAATGGAAGAGTGGAATTTGTCATTTACTAAAGGAAATTGAACTGAAAAGTGCAAGCCAGTCATGTCCTGACCGAAATGGGACAAGCAAAGAAAGAAACATGAAGAAAAATAAAGAAACATATAAATGGTGATAAAGGCAACAGTAATAAACAACCTTTAATACAAAGCAATATATATAACAAGAGCTGAACATACAAAAACTAGCTAAAACAACAGAATGAGATTGTGTTATTTATTTAGCCAGGCTTTTATACCACTTTTCTACAAGTCAAAGCAGTGTACATTCGGGTACTATATATCTGTTCCCCTTGTCCACAAAAGGCTTACAATCTATGGAAGGCTTACAATCTATGGTTTTCTACCTGAGGTAATGGAGGGTTAAGTGACTTGCCCAAGGCCACAAGGAGCACCTGTAGGACTAGAAACCCCAGTCCTTCTAGCCCAAGATTGCTGTGCTCTAGTGGGATTTGAATCCCTGGGCCCTCTAGCCTGAGGTAACTTGCCCCAACCACTAGGCCACTCCTCCCTCGACCTTTTGTTTTAAAGGTTGTATGTTGTTGCTTTACCGCTTTTTATCCATTTTTTCTTGTTTCCATTTTACTAGCCCTTTTCCTCCACCACTCTTAGCAGCCATAAGAAAGGAGTTGAATTAGCTATTTAGACCATTTTTCGAAGGCCACAAGGAGGAAGAAGAGAGAGAAATGTATTCCCACGTGTTTAGCCTTGTTACTAGGAGGATATCACACCTGAACATAGATGAAGCCTAAAGGAAGAAGGTTCTGCCTTGAATAGTAGAGATATCCATTCGTTAGCACTTATTCTGTTCATTAGCGTGTTAGTGTATGCTAAATAGATTTAACGTGCATCTTTCTTTGCCCTCCATATAATTTTCTCCATTAAGTTTTACTTTCCAGTAGCTCAACTCAAGAGTTTTGGTCCTTACTCTTGCCATCTCTAGCAATGACTCTTGTAGCCCTCTCTCTAGTGATCTTCTTGTCTCTTCCTTAAAGTGACTTCATCTCATTCAGTCAACTACCGTTAAGCTTCTGTGTGGTGCTCATCATGTCAGTCATGTCACGCCCCTTCTGATCGCCCATCATTGGTTCCCAGTCACTGCTCGTCTTAAATTCAAAATCCTCACTTTAGTTTATGGCGCTTTTCATCTTGACTCGCTTCCTTACCTTGCTAACTAGATTACTCCATACACTCCACAGGTACTCTCTGCTCATTTTGCCTTTACCTAGAAATGCCCCAATATTCTGCTCTTTCCTACCTTGGCGTCTACCTTTGTAACCCTTTTCTGTTGTACCTCTGTCAAAAGTCTTCCTTAAATGTAAGAAAGCCATGAAAGCTTGACCCTTCAAGCTCTAATTAGCTCAGGACCTTGGGGTGGAGGACTGATGCCTGATATCTCTTATTTGCTTCCCCCCCCCCCCTTCTCCGTTGATATTGTAACTTTACGTTCTTTAATGACCTCTTGTTTATTTTAATGCAAACCACCTTTCCAGCCTTTGGGTTTTAGGGGCAGAATAGTACATGATATAAATAAATAACCTTACAAAAAAAGTACACATTACGTTAATTAGTGCCTTAAAAAGTTTTAATGTGCATTAAAAACGGACCAAACAAGTCTAAAATTCCAAACAAACTGAAAATGTGGCTGTCAAGTTAATAAGCAATGAACAGTTTTTGTCAAGCTAATAAGAAATGCCGTAGACCAAAAGTCAGTCTAATAGAAGAATCCAGCAGATTTCCTTCCTAATGACTAATGGAGGAGCAGCAGTTTATAAAACAATACCCTCTTCCCGATGTCTTTTTCTTCCCCATTTTATCCAGTTACTCTCAGGGACCTTTTTAGTAAAGCGCAGTATTTATTTATTTCTTTATATTATTTCTATACCGCGCGGTTTACAGGTAACAATAAATTGTACAGCATAGCAGAACAATGCAGTGTACATTACAGATAACAAGTTTTTACAACTTGGATTTAACAGGGGTAACTATATACAACTATAAACGACTATATACATTTGCGCTATTTGTCGGCAAGGTATACCACAAATGTTGCTATGGACTAATGGCAGTAACAGTTATTGAGAGTATTACTGCGCACTAATGGTCCATGGTAACTGCTACCGCACCCCAAAGGTACTGTATGCAGTGTGGAAAGATTCCCATACTAAGATGAGGGTTGAAAGTGGGCTTGTCAGCCGGTGACAGCTAGAGTATGAGAGGTTGCCGCATGTTTATTTTATTTATTTATTTATTTATTTATTTAACTGCATTTATATCCCGCTTTTCACCGGGTCAAAGTGGTGTTACATATAAGGGGGGGGGGGATAATCAGTTAAAAGGGTGGGGCCATCACCGAGTGGACAACATTGATGATCTCGACGTAGGACGGACTATAGACGTGGACAACATAGTACCATTTTCAATCATAGTTCATGACGAATGGGTTTAGGGGTGATGCCTTTTTTGGTGGGAGATGTCTTGAGATATTCTTGGAATAGGATGGTTTTTAGCTGTTTTCTGAATGATGGGAGATCTCCATTGTTCCTGACGTGGGTGGGTAGAGAATTCCATAGGGACGGAGCGTAAAGTTCAAAGGCTCTATTGCATGTCCGTTGAGAGCATTTGGTTCTTTTGTGTGGGATGGTGAGGTAGTTGCTGGAGGCCTGTCTGGTTGTTTTGCCGTGGGTTGGGCGAGTCAGCAGGGTGCGGAGCTGGGTGTTCTGTGTTTGATGGATGGCTTTGTGGGTGAGTAGGACGGATTTGTATTTAGTTCTTGCTTCAAAGGGAAGTATGTGTAGGTCTCTCAAGATTGGGGTGATGTGGTCGCGTTTCTTTGCTCTCTGAATGATTCTTGCTGTGGTGTTCAAGGCAGTTCGGAGGGGGTTAGTCTGTGAGGCTGGTAATCCATGGTAGATTATGTTGCAATAATCCAGATGTGGGAGTGTCATAGCTTGCATTACGGTCCTGAAGTCATGAGGCTCGAGTAGGGGTCTGAGACGCTGCACTGTTTTGGCTTTGTGGAATATATTTCCAGTGGTTTTGGTAATTTGTTGCTTGAGGGTTAGCGCTTGGTCAATGATAATGCCTAGGTATCTGATTTGTGGCTGTATTTGAATGCGTGTAGTTCCTATGTTGAGGTGTGTGGGTGGTGTGAAGTCTGGATCTTTTGTCACTACGAGAGCTTCCGTTTTCTTTAAGTTTATGGATAGGTTATTTTCTTGTAGCCAGTTTGACACCTCGGAGAAGCATGCTGATAGATGTTCACTTGTTGGGTTTGTGGTTGTGATCGAGGCGTAGAGCATGATGTCATCAGCATATATGTGGAAGTTGATGTTGTGGGTACGTATGACTGAGAAGAGTTGTTGTAGGTAGATGTTGAAGAGCATGGCTGATAGAGTGGATCCTTGAGGTATTCCTTGGTGTTGCTGGAAAGGGGGTGAGGTTCAGGTGCTGGTACAGATCCGTTGTTGTCTGTTAGTTAGGTAGGATTGAAACCATTGGAGTACGGTGTCTTTAATCCCAATTGTTTGCAATCTGCGTAAGAGGATGTTGTGGGAGATGGTGTTGAAGGCTGCTGATATATCAAGGAAGATCAGGGCATATCCGGAGTGTCTTTCTTGGGTTCCTATGATGAGGGTTTTCATCAGTGTGGTCATGAGGGTCTCGACTCCATGTAGTGGGCGGAAGCCGTGTTGTTGTGGGTCCAGTATGTTGTTGATGTCAAGGTGTTCTTGAAGCTGCTGCTGGACTATCTTCTCGATTATCTTGGCGGTGAATGGTTGGCTTGCGATGGGTCTGTAGGACGCGGGGTCAAGGGGATCCAGGTTTTGCTTTTTTAGAGATGGTCAAATGATTGTGGTTTTGAGGATGTCTGGCATGCGCCCTTGGGAGAAGGATTCGTTGATAATATGGGTTAATGGTGTGCTTAGGTCCTCTTTGGATTTCTTTATCCAGTCAGCAGGGCAGGGGTCCAGTGGGGAGGTGGTGGTGTTAAGGCGGGAGATGGTGGATGATATCTCACCTGCTGTGGTTTCTTTGAAGGTGGTCCAATCTCTGTATATGTTTGGATGGTGGTTTGTTGTGGTTGCCTCGACGTCCAAATGGGGGTTTTGCGGTTGTTGAAGCTGTTTGTATTGACGGGCTAGTAACTATGGTGGGATCTTCAGTAGCTGGTCAGAGTTGTTAGGTGCCTTTGTCAGCAGTCACAACTGCCGATGGTTTGGCTGTACCTAAGGCCACGTCAAAAGGTGGTGCTAAGTGAACTCAAGCTATCAGCAGCCTGGTAGCACGGCCACTGTCCCTGACACTCTCTGCCAATGAAGCCTTTCAAAAACAGATCCCCCACTTCAATTCCCCCAAAGGTTCAAACCCTTCCCCATGGTCGAATCTACCACATAAGCTCACACCCGAGCATCTTCCCCCCTTCAGGATCCCCAAAAAGTAAAGGCAATGTTCAATTAAATGCTATTTCCCCCAGTCCATCCCCCAAAGCAGACTCTCCTATACACAATGTCGTATCCCTCACCCTCATCCCACCCCCCAAACCTCCTTGGGTCTTACCCAAGTCACCCCTGTTGTCTAGTTGTCTTCAGAGCAGGAGAAGTCACTTTTCACGCCTGCCCCTGATGGCAGGGCATCCAAAATGGCAGTCTTTGGTACTACTGCTGGGGAATGACCCCAGACCTTAGACACTAGGGATCCCCAGGTACAACGTGGGAGGAGCTCAGTGGGGTATGGGGAAGAGTCGGGGTTACAGCATTCTATATAGGGGTTCTGTTTTTTGGGGATCTGGGGGAGGGGTGTCTGATTTCTGGGCGACAATGATTGGGGGAGGAGTTGATTGGGGGGACGACTGATCAAAGGGATGTGATCAGTGGTGTTTGTGCCATGTAGGCGACTGAAGTGGGGGGGGGGGCAACCTCACTGTCACTGCTGCTTACATCTTTGGCATGGGCCGCGTTCTCTGTTCCCGTGTGGTAAGTACCTGCCTGGCAGATGTTGTGGATGCACCCCTGCATTAATGCACTGGCTTTGCACTTATCACACCTTAACTTTGGCAGCTAAAGTATAATAAGTGGAAACACTTCACTTCAGTAAAAAGGCCCCTAAGATCTTCCTGGGCTTCTGTAGCGGAGAAATGTTTTATTTTAATCTGAGTGTGAAAAAGAATGAGAACATTTGGGTATAGTAACTCCACTGACTCAACCATTTGCCGTTCCGAGGAGGAAAAGGAGTGGGCTTGTATTTCAAAACACATTAGCCTCTCCTGACCCTCACTGCTCCTTAAAGCCAAATACTATTCATAATTTTAGTTTGGCCAGGGAGAGGCTTCTGCTGTCCTAAATCGTTCATAAAAAAACCATTTCTCTAGGAATCCATTGAGATCAGGACAGAAAAGATCTTTTAATATACAGTTATAGAAAACAGATATATGCGCACACATGAGGTGATGTCAGGTTACAAGATAGCCATCCACAGACGCTGCAGTTCTGGAGATATAGATTATTCCGGAGAGATTCAGGGGGTGGGAGGAAAACTTATACCACGCAATCAAGCTAAGCGTATTACTCCCCGTATCAATAAGACAAGCAGGGCTACAAGTCAATACATTCAGTGAGGAAAAGGCAAAGCCGGCTCAGGCTGTCCAGATGACCCGGAGTCTGTTGATTACTCTCTGAGACATGAATGACTCCCACGACGCCTCTCCTGTGTCTATCCATGGCAATTTCAGCATGTTGCTTCCATCCCTGCAAGACTTTACACTCTGGCTTTCGAAAACTCTTCCTGCGTAAAAAAAATCTGTCTCTTGGAAATAGACATGTCTTTGAACAGCACTTTGGACAAGGTATTAGAAAAGATTGGAATCTATAAACAGAAGCTGCGGAGAGAAAAGGAGAATAAGCCATTCAGGATTCTTAATCTGAGGAAGAAAAGGCTGTTTCCCGACTCCCTCCGCCCCCAGGTATGGAAACAGCAAAAGGAAGTCTATTCACCTACTGTCACCTTATGCTGAGGATATAATAAAATAAAAATGAAAGCTCTCTCACATGAGATAACACCTCAAAAAAAAAGAAGGAACAAAATCCTTAAATACCGTCAGAAATGAGATAGTCAAGCATCTGTTTTAATTAAAAATCTACCAGTATTGATTTTTCCAAGCGCATTCAAGAGAAGTAAAGAACAAAAAAGCCCCTCTGGTTCAAAGCCGTGTGTCTGCTTAAGTAAAAATAATCCTTTGATCATCTTAGGACCATCCATGAAAAGAATATTTCCGGGTTGCTTGCGGGGTTTTTTTTCCAGCTAGAGACTGAGGAGCCAGCAGAAAGGAACAAGATGTGTGGAGACTGAGAAGGATTTCAAAGGCAATGAAAAGTCCCTGCACAGAAAACAGCATCAAGTTTCCCAGTTTGCTAACGTAACTTTTTATTTTCTCTATCTGGTAACCTGAGGTTGATATTTGAAAGGACGCATATGGGTCACTTTGGAATTCATCACATAAATCGTTTTTTCTTGTATTTGGGGCTGGAAAATGGACCATTTATGGCTAGATGTTTCCATGTCCAGTCAAAGATAGTCAGCTAAGAAGAGACGGCTACAGAGATGTCCCTGAAGCATGACTTAATCAGACATTGCTGATGTTCCGCCACTATCCAAGTTTATCCATTTGAGTAGGACTGCATGAATAGCTGTCATAATTAAAATGGATGGCATTCGATTTCGGGCTGATTTTATAAGAGGAGGCCTATGTGAGGAGACTAAAAACGTGTTTATTTTAATCCTATTTAATAAGGATGACATAGGCACTTATGTGCCTTTAAAAAATAGGATCCCAGGGGCAGCCCCCATAGCAGTGCCAATGCAACTGTAAATGGGTGCATGTACCCTAAGCGTGTACTCACATATTTTATGTAAAGTGTTCATACATCACAATTCCACCCTCATTCATCCCAAACTATGGGGCCCATTTGCTAAAGCTGACTATGCAGTTAAAGGCACATTTTACAAAGGACGTCCAAGTGCAATTTGGGATGTCAAAAGCCAGAATGTCTGATTAAAAAAAGCAGGCACGTACACGTTCAGGTACAATTTCAGAAACGTGGACAGGCCCGATATGGACATCCATGGAGACGTCTGCATAGACGTCCCCCAGAATAGCATTTTAGGACTGGAATGTTTAATAGCCTAGTGGTTAGAGTTTGGGAGTTGGGTAACCAGTATTCAGATCCCAGTGTGGGCCTGTGATCTTCGGCTAATCCTTTAATTCTACTTCTTCTCCACACCCTTTCCTAATGCCCGTTCGTGCCTGCCAACATCCCCATTTCTGAAATCAAACGGTGATGCCTAAGTTCATACTCTTCCCTGTACACCCCTGTGTCATGCCCCCTGCCTACTTGGATGTTCTTGCACTGGAGACATCACTAAATGTCATTTGCGAAATGGCTCTGGAGAGGTCTCTGTGATTTTGATGTCCATGTGCATGTCTTTGGACGTCCAAATCACAACTAAGACTTTTTAAATGATCCCCTTAGCGTGGGTTTTGACGCATGGGAACTGCATGCTGTGGCCTGCAATACCTGTTAGCATGAGGGCATGACAGTTAGTGTGAGCCAGTTTTCTCACTGTGACTCATGCGCTGGAGGGCTTAATGGGCAGTTTAGGGGCGGAGACTGGGCATGGTATTAGCATGGTATTAGCACGGGTGCAATTGCCTGCACCTCATGGTTGTTCTTGTTAAGTGCCATCAAGTAATTTTTGACTTATGGCGGCTCTGTGGATTGTTGTTCTAAACTATGTTGGATCTTCAGTCAGGTGGCTAATTGTTGATAGAGTGGCATCTATTGCTGCTGTTTTTGCATCAGTCCATCGCATTGCTGGCCTTCCTCTTTTGCGTTGACCTTCAACCTTTCCAAGCTTGATGTCATTCTCTAATGATCTTTCTCTTCACATAGGTGGAGATAAGTGTACCCATGGTAATAACGCCCCATGTTAGGGTACAGTGTGTGCGTTAGCAGCTGGGAATATGTTGTCCATATCCCCAACATCGAATGTGGTGGCTTTGCTCTTAGCGCACATGAAGCGTTGTGCTACTCATGCACTATGGGCAAAACCACAGCACGCTTTAGTAAAAGGGCCCCAGGAAAGTCTACACCCTGCGCACCCAAAAATACACACCGTCTTGTCGGTGGGTGTGTCTATGCATGCAAACCTCGTATACCATGAGGCGATTTTATAAAAGTCCCCTTCCATGTGCAGAAACAATTTTGCATATGGAAAATCCTTTGTAAACTGACCATCTTTAAGTTTAGGACCAGATATCCAGTGGTCCGATTTAAACAGATTGAGGGGCTGAAAATCGTCATAACATTCTGCTGATCTTTATACAGAGCCCACTCCTCTGAATATCGACCTCCAAGTGGCTGACAGAAGTCCTTGCATTGTTTCTATATAATACCAGATAGAAATGGATGTAAATCGAAAGCATGGGAATGTACTAAAGTGACATCAAACTAAGCATTTCAACCCACTCCGTCCACCCGTTCTTTCCCACTTCAGTCCTTTTCTTTTGCTAAGGATTCTCTCCTCTTCCCAGTACTGCTAGCTCTGCATGCAATAGAAGTTCTGTATTGCAGATTATGGGCGTCTTTTCACAGCTGGACACAAGGCTGCCATCCGTCTCTGTTTTGACTGATCCAGTCCTCGTTTTATCTCAGCACATGCATTGACAAGAACATCTGCTTTTCTCTTTATTTCCTTTGTTAATTGTGTTAATTTTTGCATTCTGTATACAGCACATTACCTGAAAAGGGTGTGGGGAGGGGTGAGAGAAAAGATCACAAACAAATATTCCAAAATCTTCTCAAGAAACATTATTTTATTTCTTTTAACATTAACTGTGAATAGTCCTTAATACAGATCGAGAGATTTCAGGAGCAACAATAAAACATAGAGAGTCCGGCTTTCCCATGGATAGTGAGGTGACTTTATACCTGAAATGACACAAGACAATACAGAGAAACACAGACTACACCAGTAGTTAAAACCTGTCAGACTGCTTCATCTCAGTTTCCACTTCATTTGCTAGCAACTAGGGCAGGCCTCGACAAATTCTCATTGAACTTAGGAGCCAGCCCAAAAACCTAGGGGCTAGCAGCGGCTGAGACCTCTCTCACTTCTCCTCCCCACCCCCTCTCAACATTGTCCCCAGTAACGTCTGAGTGGCGGGAGGGAATTCTCTCCAAGATCAGCCTTAGCTCTTTTAGAAACTGATTTACTAAGGTCCTTTTGCTTTCGTAAATCAGTCCCATAAGGTGCCTCTACACATCACTGGCAAAAGCTATATCACCATGTCCTGGGTCCCCACCAGTCTCTGCCTTTCATACTCTCCCCGGGCTTAACCGAGTCTCTCTCTTTCAAACTCCCCTCTCTTTCAGCCTTCACCCGGCCCCTCGATCTTTCATACCTTCCCTCTGGCCTTCACCAGGTATCTCTCTCTCAAAACAGCGAGACTAGCCCGAACTTCTTGCACCATGTGGTTCAGAGCTGGATCGCGGTGGAGGAGCAAGTATGTTTTCTTAGTAGTTCCACAGCTTCACAAAAGCTTTAGAGGAATGAAATCCCAGGCACCAGGTTACAATTTTTAGGTGACACATCAACCTGGCACAGGGATTTGTCAAGCTCTGACCTAGGGACACTTTGAGAGTAGTTTTATATGCTTGATCACATGTTAACTTCTCTGGCATTAAAAAGTACCTTAAAAGTTGCATTTTGTAGCTTGGCTCCTTAATTCGCTCCCATTCATAAAACCGGGCACTTATGTTTGCAAATGACAACAAATTATTCAAAGTTTTTAAATCACAAGAGGATTGTGAAAAATTGCAAAAGGACCTTGACAGATTGAGAGATTGGGTATCCAAATGGCAGACAAAATTTAATGTGGACAAGTGCGAAGTTATGCACATAGGGAAAAACAACCCAAACTATAGAAATACACCATGCATGGCTCCACATTATTTATTTAGTTAAGAATATTTGATACACTGCAATTTGGTCAATTTTGGCCTTCAAACATAATCATAGAAACTGTATACATAACAATGAAATTACACAAAAGTAGTACATACAACAACAATGAAATTCAAAATTTAGGAAAGGGTTATTGAACAGCATAAACATAATATCACCAAGATATATATTAACATTCTGCACGCAATAGGGAGGGAGTCAACACTCAGGAAAAGGATCTAGGTGTTGCCTTGGATAAGGCATTGAAATGTTTTGCTGTGTAGTGGTAACCAAGTAAGACAATGGGATGCTAGGAATTACAAGGCAAGGAATGGACAATAAAACAAAGGATATCATAATGCTGCTGTATCGCTCCATGGTACGACTATACTTTGAAGACTGCATGAAGTTCTGGTCACCGCATCTTAAAAAACGATGTAGCAGAGGGGTGAGCAAAATGATTAAGGGGATAGAAGGATACTCCTGTGAGGAAAGGCTTAAAAGGTTAGGGCTCTTCAGCTTGGAGAAAAGACGACTGAGAGGAGATATGATAGAGGTTTATAAAATAATGAATGGAGTAGAAGGACAAAAGTGAATTGGTTGTTTATTCTTTCAGAAAGTATAAAGATCAGGAGACATGCAATGAAGGTATGAAGCAGTGTGTTTAAGACTAATCATAGAAAATATTTTTTCACTCAACACGTAATTAAGCTCTGGAATTCAATACTGGGAAATGTGATAAAAGATGTTGAGAGCATGTTTACCAAAGCATGCTGTTAGTGCAGGGTTTAACTCAGGGGCAGCTCTGTCATTAGGCCACCTGAGGCAGTCGCCTCAGGTAGCAGTTTCAAGTGGGCGGCACTCCAACAGCTGTGGCTGTGTTTATTTCTGATTTTGCTGTCTCTGACCAACAACTGCCTTCTCGCCACTTTTTATCCTGGTCATGCTCATCCGAGCAAGAAAAAAAGCGGGGGGAAGGCAGTGACAGGCCAGAGATGGAAAAATCAAACATAAACACAGCCGCAGCTGGCAGAATCCATCCCTCCTCTTTTCCCACACAAGCTCGTCTGCTATTGGTTCCTCCAAGGACGAATCAAGCTGAACCAATTGTGACTGTGTTTAGTAGCTACTAGATTTGATGGTGGTTTGTAATTATGAGGTCCCAAAGACACCCCAGATACATAAGGAAGTGTTTTTGAATTATTTCTTCTGATCTTCATAACTGAAAATGAGCTATTGTGTTTCACATATGCTGGGGATTCCATAGTTGCTTTTGTTGTTTCGAATTTTAAATTGGGCATTTTCACATAATGAATGTGGCACAAGCAGTTTTAATGATCCAAACAGTAAGTTTCCCAGCAGTATTTTTATATTTATTTTGTGCACAGTTATGAAAAAATGAAAATTCTAAATCAATGTTAACTCAGTTTGGCTTAAAACTTTGATTCCCATTAGTCTTTGAGATGGGAAGCAGGTATTTTCTGTGGAAATAAAAGTAAAATTGTCAAAAGGTATGCTGTTCAATTCAAAGTAGCCACCCTTCAAAAAAAGAAAGAATTACTAGATAATTCCCGGATATCCCAAGAGTTATTCTATAATTCTGGCCACTAAAGACTGTGGAGGTCACCCTGGAATGGAAGAATCCAAATTCAGTGTTTAGAAAAATGTATGGTCAAGAGTTATTCATTGACCTAAATAAATAAAAATAGTTGCATCCATTGGATTCACGGCCCAAATATGTGCTACCGGCACCTTCATTAGTAAAATGACCTTCATGTAGCTGGGTTTAAAAAAGATTTTGACAAGTTCCTGGAGGAAAGGTCCATAAACCATTATCAAAGTTTACTGAGGGAACTGCATTGCTTATCCCTAGGAGAAGCAGCATGGAATCTCTCTACCTTTCGGGATCCTGTCAAGTACTTTTGACCTGAATCGGCAACTGTTGAAAGAAGATACTCAGCTTAATAGATGTTTAGCTTGCCCCAGTATGGAGGAGTGGCCTAGTGGTTAGAGCCAGAAAGACCAGTGTTCAAATCCCACAGGCACTCCTTGTGGTATTGGGCAAGCCACTTAGCCCCCTTTTTCCCCAAGTACAAACTTAGATTGCGAGCTTTCTGGGGACAGGGAAATACATACTGTACCTGAATGTAACTCACTTTGATCTTCTCCTGGAAAGGCGTGTGCTAAATACTAATAATAGATAAACAAATCTTATGTTCCTATGTGATGCATCCCTTTTTTTAAACGTTTGTTTCTAAAATGGTTGTTCCCACTCTATATGCCATCAAATACATGTATATTTCCTGCAGCCTTATAGATATTTTTTGAAAGGCTGTGCATTCAGTACGCCTTTTATAAAATACTCTAGAAATGAGATGAATAGACCGCCATCTCACCACCTAATTCACCTGATGACCTGGAGAAAGCCATCAGTACAGCTTTTGTGCTTGAAATTGAACAGCAATTCCCTTTTCTACTCCAACAAATTGTATCTATACAATCTTTGGTGTACAGCGTGAAATGAAATGAAAATTGAAAAACAAACAAGATATTGTCCCTTTGTTTCATTTTGACTACTATAGGATTTTTTGATGGCACTGATGGCCAAGCTGCATGGGAGTCTTCCATCCACACTGCTGCTGGTAGGGGGAAGTATTAGTTGGAGTAGTTTCTCCAAATGGGTTAGGGTTACGCATACTATGGCAGTTGTGAACCTCACTTCTAAGCCAGAGTATGTGGAGTATGATCTTAGTCTCTCAAATTTATTGCTAATGTTCGGCGTAATACTTGCATTGTGCCAAAGAGAGCCTCCTGCTGGAGTTCATAAGATATAACAGGTATGGGTAATTTGTCAAGATGTGCTTGGAAATTCTTCTTTATCAAGCCTGTGGCTCCCAGTATAATGGAAATATTTCTGTATCTTTCTGCCACATTTTCTTGGTCTCTGACTGCATTTCTTGGTACTTCAGAATCTTCTGCCTTTCCAAGCGATTCACAGAATAATCACTTGGTACCAACACATCTATTATCGATGCCGTTCTGGTATTCTTCTCCTTTACCACTATGTAAGGTTTCATGGCATCCAGTTTCTTATCTGTCAGAATATTAATGTCACAAGTGATCATAACCTCTTCATTCTCTGTTATTCTCTTAGAATCATGATCCCAGTGCTTTTCAGGGACAGTAATGTTGTAGTGTTTACAGAGTTTCCAGTGGAGCAGGCATGCTACTTTGTTGTGCCTTTCTGTATAGAAAGTTTCTGCCATTAGAACTTTACAGCCTGCTATTAGGTGAGTCACTCTTTCCAGCTCTTTCTTACAGAATCGTCGAATGTCTGTTGTGCCAGTTTTTTCAATACTCGCCATAAACTATCTCGACCATAATCTACTGTCCTGGGCTGCAACTATCAATCTTTCATCCTTCGGTTTCAGTTCACCTCTCCTCAACCATTCATGAGTCCATTCTTGATCGATAAAAAGGTTCTCGAAGTAACACTCTGCATTTTCCACTGTATTTGTGCATTTGCCACTTGTTTTTTCTTGCATGCTGATCTAATTCTTTGAAGAGGTTTTTTTTCTCTTGTTTTGAAAATTCTGTTGCTTCCTTTCCCATGCATGCCTGTTGATTCTCACTCATTCCTTCTAATCATCAGAATGCTTGTCCAAGTTTGATGATAGATACAGATGCTGGACGTTTACTTTCATATTTCAGCACTTTTTGCGTATTTGAATCCAATGATGCTGTCGGATATACTTGGAGGCAAACAATAGTAACTCTGTAGGTGTAGTCAATCTCTATAAGTCCTAGCCCTCCTTCAGTTCTAGGAATGTACAATCTTGGCATACACTATTCGTGTAAATTACTTCATGAGCATGGAGGAGTTTTCTTGTTTGCACATCCAGTATTTCAAGATCTTTATGAGGCCAATTCACAATCCGAAAACTGTATGAGAGTACAGGAATTGCCAGCTGATTGATGGCTTGTATCTTATCTCATGATGTTAAAGCACTTTTCAATAACAATTTTAATCTCCTGTAATATTCTTTACTGATCTCTTTCAATAGTTTCTGCTTGAGTGTCATTCCTTCCTCCATTCCAAGATACGTATATACCCCTTCTTGTTCAAGGTTCTTGATGTCACAGCCCTCAGCAAGGGAGATGATTTTGTTTTGCTCAATTTTCCTCTGAAAAAGGTTGCCTTAGCACACTTGTCAAGGCCAAAGATCACCCTGATGTCATCAGAAAAGCTTTTTACCAGATGAAGTTGTTTTGCTAATTGTTGGTCACTGGAACTGTGGCATTTCAGATCATCTATAAATAGCAGATAGGAAGTTGATTCTGAGTTGGTACCATCTTTAGAATTCAGGCTAAAGCCATATAGTGAGGTAGGAGTGGCCTAGTGGTTAAGACACAGTACCTCAGGCTGGAGAGCTGGGGGTTCAAGTCCCACCTGGGGACAGCAATCTCAGGCCAGAGGGAGTGGGGTTTCTAGTCCTATAGACACACCTTGTGGCCTTGGGCAAGCCACTAAACCCTCTGTTGTCTCAGGTACACATAGATTGTGAGCCCCTTGGGGACAAGGGAATGTATCCAGTACCTGCTTGTAGTGATTACATAATGTAAACCACTTTGACTGAAGGATAAGATGGTATAGAAAACTGGTTAAATAAATAAAAATAAAAAATATCCCAAAGAGTTTATGAGAGCACTCATTGGATTAAGTGCCAAACAAAACAGAAGTGGTGATAGGGAATCTCCCTGAAATATTCCGTGCTAGATCTTAATGTTAGGAATGCTGTGAGGGGCAGTGCTTCTCCCTACTAGCAGCAGCACAGGCTTCCTGCTCCATAGCCAATGTTGCTGCCACTTGCATTCTTTTTGAAACGCCCTCAGTAGACCTCACTTGAGTCCCCCACCTATCAATAGACCCTCCTTTTACCATTTGTATTCTTTGTATAGTAAGAACGATCTCTTTTGCTCCTGCCATACTGTTTCAAGTTTTTAAGATATATGCTGCAACCTAAGCTGCTGACACTTGAACCCAGAGGGCGAGATATATGCTATAGTGCTATATATGTCTAGTAGCACTAAATAAATGGTAAGCATTAGTACTAGTAAGAAGTACTAGAAGCCACAATATTTTTATACAGCGGAGTATTTTTAGGTGAAACAAACAAATGAAAATAAATAGGAAAAAGAATTAGCAACACAAAATTTAAAAATATTTGGTGCAGATCGCTATTGATCCTTGGTAACTTGTGATGTAGATGGGCTGTGCAATATTTTTTAAATTGATTATGTTGTTTTATTTTGGCTTTATGTTGTTCATATCATTCCATTTCCCCCTGTTTCATTTAGTTCAAGTTTTATTTTTTCATTGCAAGTACTTAAGTTTACCAATAGTGCATGCTAAAACAGTTTCCTGCATGCTAACTTTACAATCGACATAAATCTTTATTTTGTGTCATAATGTTGATTTTATCAAATTGGTTTGAAAGGCTAGCATATTTCTCGCTGCCGGTATAGAATATCAATAAAACAAAAGGTTCGAAAAAAACCGTAACCATCCTTTTCACTCTAGGGCAAAATGTAGTGTCCGACGCAAAGGAAACCACACACCCATATAGACAGACACGAATAAGAAATGCATCACTCTCCTTGTGGGTCATGCAAAAGAAGGAAATGAACACCAAACAAGTTTCAGGAGAATCCCTCAAGCCAAGCCTCACATTAAATGAAACATACTCAGGAAACATCAATCTGAAAATGCCAAGTCGGACTCATCAGACTGCGTTTTCTGAAAATTATGTAGGGTAGACAGCAACTGATCTAGATCATAAAAGATGTAAACATTCACATGAACATGACAGATGAGTTCAAAATTATGTGAAACAAATTAATGGATAATGGATATTTACTCTCGGCTAATAATAGGGGTAGGGGACACTCCATGAAATGAAGGAGTATGTCTACTAAAGAGCGTTAGCTGCTACCGTGGGCCTAGTGCAGATTTATTACCTGGAATTAGCAGCAACTGTGGAATAAATACAGATATTGTAGGCACCTTTCTGCGATATCTGCATTTCACACAGTGGACCTGGGGGGAAGCGGGATCAGGGCAAGGGGTAGACGTTACTATTTTTAGCAGCCACTGTGCAAAAATATTTTGCATGATGGATGCCAGAAATAGCCTATA
The DNA here is from genome assembly GCA_033557465.1 of Ichthyophis bannanicus. Lineage (NCBI taxonomy): Eukaryota > Metazoa > Chordata > Amphibia > Gymnophiona > Ichthyophiidae > Ichthyophis > Ichthyophis bannanicus. Next base: position 121,439,850 of record CM066032.1, on the reverse strand, counting down.
GCAGCAGCAGATAACTCTACTTCAAGAATTGGTGTAATCTGCAGGCGATCAGTTTGTATGGCATCACGGCACCCCAATAACCTTATTGGCCCCCCATCTGACAATATTGTCAGTAACATGCATATACAGATCTGCAGCACCGACAATATGAAAAAAAAGTGCCTCGCCCACTTCAGCACCAATCCCCCACTGGGCAGCTCCCAATCCCCAGCTCCTGCCCTCCTCACTGGTACTCACAGATATGACCAATGCAGGTATCGGGGGCCTCTGCAGTAAGTCCAACACCTTTATGGTATCTGCAGGGTGAACTCTGCAGATACTACAGGCATTTTGGACTACCATGGTTTATTAGACATGCCCCTAAGAGGTAACAGATTTTAAGTATTTTAAGAAAATATATTTTCAGTCACCATACAATTAAGACAATTTGATCAAGGCTACTAGTATAGTTAGTTTTAAAAAGCTCAGACTAGTTTCTGGAGGAAAACATTTTGCAAACTTAGACGTGTAGCTGCTGCTAGCTAACAACAGAGGGTGCTATCTTGAACTCAGTTCATATTGGAGGTGGAAATAAACTAGAGGGCAGTAAGTAGGATAACCATCTAAACCCCTCCTTTAAAGGTAACACACACTTTTTAAAATCTACATGTGCCAAGGAGTAGATCTTACATGTGCATTCACCATATGGAAATCAGGAATAGACATATAGACTTTTGACTTGTCCAGGCTACACCCAGACCACATCCCAACAAGTCCTGCAAAACATCCATGTACAGTCAAACCTCGGTTTTCGTATGCCCTGGTTTTCGTACGATTCGGTTTTCGTTGATTTTTTTCATCAAGATTGTGTTTCGGTTTTCGTACGTTGTCTCGGTTTTCGTACAGCATTTTACCCCCCCCCCCCCCCGTACCTGCCATGGATTAGCGTGAGCCAGCGATCTCCCACGGAGCTTGAGCCAGCGATTCTGCGGGACCTCTGGGGAGCCGAGGAGTTCAACGCTCCAGCGTGGCCTGCCCGAAACTGCTTCCTGCCCCGGACTCTCCCCCGATTGACGTCTGCCTGCTGCCTCTTCCCCTGCACATCCCTTGAACCGGGACAGGAGCTGGTGACCGAATCTGCTTCTCCTTGGCGGCCCAGTCTCCCGCCGGGGCCCCTGCCCTCCCGATTGGATTCTGGGTGTCCTGCAGGCCTGCACACGCGGCCTCTCCTTGAAACCTTGCAGTCTGCAGCTGCAGGCTCCTGCTGGCACAGCCCCACGCTGTTCTCTGACTCTCACCTGTGTCAGGCTGCTACCTTAGGGGGGCCGGAGGCAGCCTAAGACTCTCTGTCCCACTGTTTCTCAACTGCCTGCTGCTTGGCTGACACTGCCTCTCCACCTCTCCCGACACTGTGTATGCCAACAAAAGTCTTCAATAAAGGTAAAAGTGATGTTACATGCTCATTTATCCATTTCATTAGTCATTTATATGTATTTCTCATTGTTTTCTGTATGTAAAAATATAGTTATTCTCTATAAAATGTATTTTTTGTCAATATTTTTGGGTGTCTGGAACGGATTAATTGAATTTACATTATTTCTTATGGGAAATCTTGCTTCGGTTTTAGTCCGTTTCGGTTATAGTCAGACTTTTTTGAACGGATTAATCATGAAAACCGAGGTTTGACTGTATTTATTTACATTCTCTGATATACCGTGCTATTCTGCATCAGTGCAGTTTACATTGAACAAGCTGAAATTACACTGGACAGGGCATTATAACTTGGAGATAACTATTTTACAGGGAACATGGGCTATGGAGGGTTAAGTGGCTTGCCCAAGACCACAAGGAGCACCTGTGGGACTAGAAACCCCAGTCCTTCCGGCCCAAGGTTGCTGTCCTCTAGTGGGATTTGAACCCCCAACCTTCCGGCCTGAAGTACTGTGCCCCAACCAGTAGGCCACTCCTCCACTCCATGTGTATACTGGAACCTTTCTAAAATGGCCATTTCCATATGGATGCCTGATTATGCATGTATAAATCGCAAATAGGGTTTCTAAAATAACTCCCTCAAGCGAAAAAGCTATGATGTACAGAAAAAAGCACATCGAGGAGGATATTCAGCGCCGCCCGCTAGCGCTGCTAATGCACCAACTGTGAGCGCTAAAATTTCAACAAGGATATTCAGGGCTGGGTCCTATCTGGCCCCAGCGTCGGCCACATTGCCCTGAGATTAGCAATGGGTGCCGTCAGGTTAGTGCCGCTGAATATCCCACAGAGCGGCATCGATACGGTTTGCAGGTCTGCAAACCATGTACAGTAAATGCCTTTGAAAATATCCCCTATTGTAACAAAAGGCAGGACAAGCTGTTGTGAGATGAGGAATGACATTTCATCTGTACTTTTCGTTTGCATGCAATTGTTGCCCGGATAACATTACTGCACCTGATTTCTTTGATTAACTATAAGCAGAAAGTCTTGCTATTTAGTATTTAATTCAATTTAATTTGTTTTCAGCATTTCTATTCTGCTTTATCCAATATAAGCTAAAAGCAGATTATGTTATAAACATATCATAACAATTTTATGTTGTATAAAAACTATAGAGGTCTAACATCTAAGCCTAATAAAATGAACAATAATGTTTTGTGCAATAAAATGACCAAACAGTTAAACATCAAGAAAATGCCTCTGGAACAAGCAGGTTTTTAATGAATTTCTAAACCCTCTGTCGGATGTCATGACGTGTAATGATAGCGGAAGTGAATTCCAAAGACCCATGCCCTCCCCAATAATTTGTCGTTGTCCTCTTCAGTTGAAACAATTCAGGGAAAGATAATATATCTTTACTAAATCTGAAGATTGTAATTTACGATCGGGAACATATAATTTGACAAAACTCATAATGTAGCCTAGAGCTAGGCCACGTAAAGTCTTCATTTATATAGTTCACACCTTTTCAGTAGTACTTCAAAGTGAGTTATATTTAAGCACAGTAGATATTTCCCCGTCCCTGGAGGGCTTGCAATCTAATTTTGTACCTGAGGTTATAGAGGGTTAAGTGACTTGTCCAAGGCTGCAAAGAGTACCAGTGGGATTTGAGCCTTTCCCTGCTTCCCAACCTGCTGCTCTAACCACTAGGATACTCTTCTAAAGTAAGCAGAAAGTATTTAAAAGCAATTATGGCCAGTTGATGTAAAAGTGGGGTTGCTCGCTCCTATTTAGATACTTAAAAATCACTCTAGCAGCTATGTTATGCAGTATTTGTAGTCTTGCTGTCAGTGTAATCCGACTATAACCTCTGGAGCATTCCTAGCACGACCCCATGATCATTGAATAAACTATGCAAACACATTGATATGGAAAAAAGAATTCAGACCAAGTGGAGTCATCAGGAGAACAATGCGGGATAGTCTTCATATTCTAATGCCATCTTGTCTGACAGATTGACTAACAGGGTGATTACTACGTTCACTGATGTTGGAAGGGAACACTTGATACAGGGCTCTTAGGGGGCCCGAAACATGCATGTCGTGTACATTCTTATCCCGGCATCTGTTGAGGATGAACATCGCCTTACAGACAAGATAAGTGTGACCACACTATTTTCATAAAGCAATGTGAACTTATTCACTTGATAAAAAGGGTTCTTTCTGAAAGGAGGGGAGGGCTTCCATCGCTCCCACTCGGGCAGGTCGATCTCGACACAAAAAGAATTTTAGGTGCATGACAGCACACTTGGATTGTATTTTGACATCCACCGGTACAATCATCAATGACTTTTTGCTGAATAGTTTCATAGAATAGTCATTTGATTTATTGGAGGTTAATGTTCACAAGTCTTGTCTAACAGGGCAGATGACATGCATTTTCTGCAAAATAGTCTGTAAAAATGCAGCGGGCCCATATAAACACAAGAGACTGGCTTTTCTAGCTAAGGAGTCTCAAGAAGGGCCGTGGTGCACAGATTTAGAGGACCTGCTTCCAGTTCCCAAAAAGAAGCAAATTCCATTTTTCAGTGTTGTCATTTTGCCCCTCTACTGATGTCTTGCGGTCTTCATGCCACCAGCTATTTATTGATTGATTTTGCATGTTACAATCCTATTGACCCAGAAGATATATTTGGTACTCATCAATAACAGCTCCGTTGTGACAGGGGAGCAGGGCAAATGAAAACGTAGGGTGCATTCCAATCTTCCTTTCAAAGTAGTGGCGCTAAGTCTCTTTATGTAATCTTTCTGGCAGTGTGTCAACCCATCTATGGAAACACTCAGAGATCCCTTCACGCATCCCTCTAAGGAGCTTATTTCCCCACAAAACGCCAACCCTGCCCTAACCCTGTTAGTGTTTCAGTGCCCAATGCCTGTAGGATCTTTGGCCTTCCTATCAATGCTGGCGCCACTTTGCCCCTCTCACAATGGCCGTGTTTTCATGCCACTTTTAGCTCCTTTATGCCCTTCTTTTAGCGCCACGGAGTATTCATAGCACTCTTGGTACTCGTATCTTGGAACGCTCTTGCCGCTGTAGCAGATACTGGCCAGCAAGTTGAAAATCGATTGCCCCATTGACTTCAATGGAAACAAATGATCTGAATAATTCAGAAGCTCAAGACGAACTGTGCAGGAATTGATCTGAAAACAAACTAAACAGATTGTTATTTTGCTACACATCCCTAATAAGTAGAAAATGTAAAGTCTGACAGAGGTCTTCACAGTGTGATGAATATGAGTAAAGGAAAAGATATATTCTTATTATTTTAATTAATTAATCAATTAATTAATGAATTTAAATATTTTATATATCTGCGCTAACACCTAGGCAGATAACAAAAAACACACATAAAATTTATTCCTAAAACAATAGCGAGACATAAAATGACATAAACATTCCTGGAAAACATGCAAACCTGCTCGCTTGTTACTGCACAGGAAATAGCCTGACATCACCTACATGAAGATTAGTTTATGCGTAAGGCAGAAAAGGCTTGCCGAAATAAATGTGCAGCCCAATTCTGCTGGGAAAGAATTCCAAATCTGTGGGATGAGCATGGAGAATGCCCTTTGCAAAATACTGGAAAGTGAATCTTCCGAAATAACGGAACATCTAGCAATAAAGTCTCCTGCAAGTGTAATGCACGAGAAGGATATTTTAGATGTAATACCTGACACTTCATAGAAAGATGCCTAGTTTACTTCCTGTTACAATGTTGACGTCTGGATTTCTTTTCACCTGTGTGCCATAAAATATACCCTGGGGGGGCATTTTCAGCAGAAGCAGCTACCACGTTTTAGACGGCTGGCCATCATCGCTTTAATTTAAACTCGGATATTCAGTGCTGGGACAATTGAATGTCCTTTTTGCATGAAGAGCCTATTAGATATCCAGTCAGCAGCACTATTTAGCCACTGGCCAAATAGCTAATTCAGCTAAAGTTAGGCCTGCTTTTTTTGCCCTGAATTTAGCTGCTTAAGGTTAAGTGGCCCACAGCTGAATATCGCAGCTGCCCGGTTAACTATGTATACCAACTCTTGCTCCTCCCCTGGAAGGCCTTACATCAACGTGGTTAGTATTGGAGCATTCACACCAGCTAGGAGGGGACATTCAGTGGCATTGAACACTGGATATCCTGCGGACCGTGGTATAACCGGATAGTAAGTCTGCTAACCAGTTAAACCGTTTTGAATATGTCCTCCCCCCCCCCCCTTCTGTGCTTTGTCCATAGCTCTTATGAAGGAACTAAGCGAAGGCAGGCCACGCTGGTTGCCAAATACGAGTGCACCACTGCCCTTTTTCATCAACCCACAAGTCCATGAATGTGCAAACTCAAAAGAGAAAAGAGACCCCAAAGGCAAGCCTTGTCCATGATGACATTTTGTCCAGTAGCTGTTCTGGCTTAATCTATGCCTTCTTGTATTCTAGGAGCATGCATTTCATTTGTTAGCACACCTTAAGAAATAGTATGCTCACTAAATTGATTTACCGTGTATTAACGTCTAAATTAACAAGTTAGAAAGTTCTAATAGAAACATAGAAACATGACGGCAGAAAAAGACCATATGGCATATCTAGCCTGCCCTTCCATATCAACCACTACAGCAGTCCCCTTTTTTCCTTTTGAGATCCTCTGTGTTTGTCCCGTGCTTTTTTGAATTCAGATACTGTCCTCATCTCTACCACCTCCACTGGGATCCACCACTCTTTCCATAAAGAAATATTTCCACTTATTATTCCTGAATCTATCCCCTTTCCCCCTTATCCTATGTCCCCTCGTAGCAGAACTTGCTTTCAATCGAAAGAGGTTCTCGCCCTGTGCATTTATGCCATGGAGGTATTTAAATGTCTCAATCATAACTCCTGTACATTAAAAATTTGTAATTAAAGCAAATATGTGAAATGAACCAAAAATGAACCTCAATGTTATTCTAATCAAGAAGTGAATTTAGCAGTCCACATACAACACTATGACAACACTTTATTTCTAATGACACTGTAATTGCTTCTCCCACCTTGCCTGGCTGCCCGCCTCCCCCCCCCCCCCAACCCCCAAACACACACCTAGTCTATCTGCCCCAAGCACTTGAAAAACCAGTTGAATGCTCTCATTTATTTCTAATCACAGCCCTTTGTACAACAATCCCAGTATCCTTGTCACTGACCAAAATTCTGGTAGATCCTTAATTCCTCAATCCACAATTTGTAGCAGCATGCAGGTTTTCATCTCATTTCAAGACCTGACAACTAAATTAGCTTTTCACCTCTGAATTCCCCCCTCCTAAGCCCATCCTGGGGCTTTATAGCTCTAGATCTCCTGGACTCTTTTCCCATGTTCGCCTCACTGCAAGCAGTCTGTGTTTTTTTCCCTACAGAAGCAGACTCCCACTGGCAACAAATGCTTAATTGCCTTTATATGTATTCCGAACTCTAACCCCTTTCTTACTACATCTCCCAGATTGCTTGTCCCCCAACACAAGCTCACCTCCTATCAGTTCACTTTCCAGTATCCCCGTGAGCTCCCTTTCTCACAGAGCTCTTCTGTGCTCTCTTGAGTTCCTGCTAGCACCTGATTGAAGAATATCCAGTGGCACACTGCCCAGAGTCACAGATGTCACTAAGAAGTCAACCTATTTGAGCATCATACTGAATGCAGAATATCTGCTTTTCCTTATCACACCCTACTTATTCTTCTTTTGCATAATCCCACCGCTGCCCTTTCTTCATTCACTGATAAACCTTTATTACCTTGCTTTATCACCATCACAATCCTTTCTTCCATGTTCACCTTTGCCATCCTGATTACTTTCGCTGTTTCTCTCAGTTCTCCCTGATATTTTCCCCTGTCTGTACTCACAAGTGCATCTGTGTAATAACACATATACTGTTTGAAACTAATGATCGGCAAATTGAAAACAAATTGTAAGAAGGTTTTTCATGCAGCTCATAATTAAGCTGTGGAATCTTATGCTTGAAGGAGGTGGTCAAGATGACTAACAGCAGGATTCAAATGAGGTTTGGGCAAGTTCCTGGAGGAAAAGTCCCAAATAAAATTATTAGGCAGGTAGATTTGGGAAAGTCATTTCTCATCCCTGGAAATGAGCTATAAGAAAAATATGCTGGATATTTGTGATACAGGCTTCCCTTTTTCATACATTTTCTACTTCTGATAAATTCCACCCCACCCCCGTCCTTTATCGGAAGTGCATCTCTGCCTGAAAGACAGGCCACATGTTTCTGAACCTCGAGACTGCTGCTGGAAATAGACAAAACCCTACCTGCCTGCTGAATCCTCAGTGGACGGCAATTCCTGGACAGTGCTGTGTTTAAGCAATTGCCTGGTTTCCCCTGGGAATGTTGGCTCACCTTTCTTCTCTGGAATCTAGTATGCAATATGTCACATTAACAAAAAATAATGCCATCCACATTTGCCCTTCTCACAGGGTCAAATAAGGATCACTTGTTATCTGCTAAGATACACTGGGATACTGGCTTTGGTAGGCTTATTCCACCCAGGTGGTTTAGGTCTCCTCTCTATCTACTGCACCATTGTAAACTGACACTTTGGTACAGAGATAGGTCTTTATTTTCACACAGAATCAAAACTCTCACCACTACAAAAACAAGTCTCCTTTATTTTCTTAGTAAGGTTTTGCAGTTGTTCATCAGAGCTAAAGCTGATTTCACCTAAGAAACAATGACTTCACCAAGCTTAGCAAAAGATGGAAAGTGAATGCTTGAAGCACTGCAAATACCGGTAAGTACAATTTACTGATTGGGTGGGTGGATACTGTATTCATAGTGCAGCAGAGTGGTGGGGGTATATGTGTGTGTGTGTGCGTGTATGTCTGCTGTGTGAGTGCAGCAGAGTGATGGTGTGTGTGTGTCTTTCTCTCTGCTGTGTGTGAGTTCAGTAGAGTGGCAGGGTACGTGTGTGTGTGTGTGTGTGTGTGTCTATTGTGTGAGTGCAGCAGAGTCACGGTATGTGTGTGTCTCCCTCTCTCTCTGCTGTGTGTGTTCAGTAGAGTGGCAAAGGTATGTGTGTGCATCTGTATGTATGACTGCAAGTGAGTGATCTGTGTGCTTTTGGTATGTCTTAGTGTGACAGAGTGACAGGGGTACATGTGTGTGTGTGTGTGTGTGTGTGTGTATGCATTTGTGTGTTGATGAGTGCAGCAAAGAGTTGGCAGACAATCCCTTACCATATCTGTTTGAAGGCTCCTCTCTTCTCTCCTCCCCCTTTCCCGAAAGCCAGCTTAGCTGGTGCATCTGGAAAGGCTTTAGAGAAGGAGTGACAGGATCAGCACAAATGGTCTCAGCTAAAGAGCTGTGTGGAGCTGCACCTTGTGCCAATCTTCTACCATGTGCTAGCCCTCTTACAGAAGCTACAACATCTACCCTCTTTGCACTTTGAGCTTCTGTCACCGCCAGAAAGGATGGCTGAGCACGTGCCCTATGGCCTCTTCCATCGCTGGCCTGAGCTGCAGAAGATATAGGGAGCAGGCAGTGCAAGAGAGAGGGGCTGAGAGGACTGAGCCGGGACAGCAGTGGCACTGCTGGAGCTAGTGCTCACACCAGTGGTGCATCTCCTTTGAACTTCTCTAGGTGCTTTCCACTACAGTAAACCCTCCTCTGCCTGTTGGTCCATCCCTGCAGATGCATTTTTGTATACGTGAACAAACCCATGCATTCAGATGGAAAAACCCTTTCAACAGGCTCTATTGTTCTATCAAAACACACCAAATAATACAGGAAAGAATACAGCAGAGATTATGTTTATATTTATGTTTATTTATTTGCTTAATCGCCCTTCATTGGGAAGCAGGGCGGTTTACAATAAAATCAAACAACAATAAGGCACAAGGCCGGAAACTGAAAAGAAATTACAGTATTAACAGAGAAAGAGACAGAGACAGGGGTAGAGAGGGTGAAAGGAGGGAGAGAGGGTGAGGCTAAGGGGGAGGCAAGTCAAAGGCAAGGGAGAACAAGTAGGTTTTAAGGGAGCGTTTAAAGGTAAGGTAGTGGGGTTCAAGACGAAGAGGAGGGGGAAGAGAATTCCATAAGGCAGGGGCTGCAAAGAAAAAGGCAGAGGAACGTGTAGACTGAAGGTGAGCATGTGAGGGGGATGGTAAAGCAAGATGGTTAAGGTGAAATGAGCGGGGGGTGTGACGTGGAGTGTGGAAATGGAGAAGGTCAGCCAGGTATTGCGGGGTAGAGGTGTGTAGTGCTTTGTGGGCTAACGTAAGGAGCTTATACTGAATGCGGAAGGAGACGGGAAGCCAGTGTAGTTGTAGGAGGAGGGGAGTGACATGATCTCTGAGGGAAGAGTGAGTGACTAGACGGGCGGCGGTGTTTTGGATACGTTGTAAGCGGGAAAGTTGCAGTTTAGAAATACCAGAGAAGATGGAATTGGAAAAATCAATACGAGAAATAACCAAGGTGAGGAGCAGAGTGGTTAAGGCAGAGGGCGAGAGAAAGGGGCGAATAGCGCGGATCTGACGAAGGTGAAAAAAGGAGAGTTTGGAGACGTGAGAGACGTGTGCAGAAAAAGAAAGATCAGAGTCAAAGAGCACCCCGAGATAGCGAAAAGTGGTGACCAATGGGACCGGTGCGTTAGAGAAGGAGGGGGCCAAGGGCGGGGGTTCACGTCCATGGGAAAACCAGATGGCTATAGTTTTGGAAAGATTAAGGTGCAGACAGTTTTGTGTTAACCAGTGAGAGACAGCAGCTAAGCAGGTGTTTAGTGGAGTTAAATCAGGTGAGATGGGTGAGGTGTGGTGAAGAAGGAGAATGTCATCAGCGTAGTAGAAGGCTGTGATTCCAAACTGTTGAACAAGAAGCGTGAGGAGAGTGAGAAAAATGTTAAAAAGAAGAGGGGCCAACACAGAGCCCTGAGGGACGCCGCAAGTTAGTGAAAAAGACTCAGAGAGGGAAGGGGACGAGGAGGAAGAGGCCACGGCTGCTGAGCGAGAATAGAGAAATGAATGAAACCAGTGTAAGACAGTACTACGGAGTCCGATATCGTGCAGTCGAGACAGAAGAAGGGAGTGGTCAACTAGGTCAAAAGCAGCGGAGAGATCGAGTGCAACCGCCACCGAAATATCACCTCGATCGTGAGCAGAGTGCAGAGAGTTGGAGAAAGCTAGAAGAACAGTCTCGACACTGTGTCCAGAGCGAAAGCCAGATTGACGTGGATGAAGAAGGTTGGTGGAGTCCAGATGGTGAGTGAGCTGTGCAAAGACAATTTTCTCGAGCAGTTTGGAAAGAAAAGGAAGATTGGAAACTGGGCGGTAATTAGTGGGGTCAAGGGGGTCGAGCGTGGATTTCTTGAGTATTGGACGGATGAGAGCGTGTTTCCAGGGCGTGGGGAAAGAACCTGAGGAGAGACTGGAATTCAATAGGACTTGTAGGATGGGAAGCGCGGAGAGAGAGGGAACAAGCAGCCAGGAGGACGGAATGGGGTCAAGGGAGCAGAAGGTCTTGTTGGAGGTGGTAATGAGGTGGTGCAGTTCAGTAGTAGAAGTAGGGGAAAAAGAAGACCATGTATGAGAGATAGGAGAAGTGGGAGGAGGGGACGCTGCTGGGGGGGGAGCGGAGAGGGCAGGGGGATGGTGGGGTAGAGAAGCCCTCAGGACAGAGATCTTGTTGGAAAAGGCTGAGGCTAGGAGGGAGGGGGCAGGGAGAGGGTGAGCAGATCGAGCTGATGTAGAGGGATGAAGGGAGGTAAGAAAGTTTAGTGTGGAATACAGGTGGCGAGTCTGGTTGGGGGCTGCGGCGATAGCTGCAGAGAAGAATGAGGCCTTGGCGGAATGAACTTGGGAACGGTAGAAAGAGTGTTGGGATTTGAAGATGGAGAGAGTTTGTGGTGATGGGGATTTACGCCACTGTCGCTCCGCTCTACGGAGTTGAGATCGAAGCAAGCGGAGGCCAGGGTGATACCAGGGTTGCGAGGGCCGGTGCGCGGAGGGGCGTGGATGAAGGGGAGCGATGTGATCAAGGGCATTAGAAAGAGAAGAGAACCAGGTAGAAGCTTGGGAAGTAGGAGACAGGGTTGAAAAGTCTGCAGGGAGCAGATCTGTGACAGGGGGAAGTTGCAGGGCTAGGGAAGGAGTGATAGAGCGGGAGAGGGATGGAAGGGAGGAGGGGACAGGGGGGGCTGAGGTTGCCCCAGAATGACAACAGAAAGCAGAGAGACAGAAGTGATCCGTCCATGGAAGGGACAGGGAGGACAAATTGGAGAGAGAGAGCGTAGAAGATGAAGGAGTTAGGAGGAGGTCTAGAGTATGGCCAGCGGAATGGGTGGGACAAGAGACGTGTTGATGAAGGGAAAGGTCCTGAAGGAGGGCAAGGAAAGCGTGATCCCTGGAGGAAGAGGGAGCATCAAGGTGTAAATTGAAATCACCGGCAACAAGGAGATGAGGGAAGAGTAAAGAGAGGTCAGTAAGAGAGCGAAGTAGAGAGTCCCAAAGATCAGTGCGGGGAGTAGGGGGTAAGTAAATAAGAAGTACATGAATCGGGGGTGTAGTATGAAGGTGGAGGAGAAGAGCCTCAGGGTAGGAGAGGGAAGGGGGAAAAAGTTGGGTGAAAGCAAGGGAGGGGCTGAGAATAGCAGCCACCCCACCACCCGCACGGCCTATGCGGGGCACCGAGGCCGCTGAGAATCCAGGGGGAAGACAGCGGCTGAGAAGGGCATCCTCCCCCTCCTTCAGCCACGTCTCGGTGAGGAGAGTGAGGTCGAAACGGGATTGGGAAATAAGATCTTGGACCAGCAGGGTTTTTGCTCTGAGAGACCGGCAGTTAATAAGGCCGACATGGAGGGAGGTCGAAGAGAAAGCAGAGCTTGGTGAGGAAGATAAGACAGAGGAGGAAGAGAAGGGGCAGGGTAAGAGGTTAGTAGAGCAGCGAGAGCGATAACAGGGCCGCGGGGAGAAGCGACGACCCCAGAGCACCGGTATGTGTGACATAGGACAGAAGGAGCGCTGAAGAGGAGAGAACAAAGAGAACCGAACAGATGATACCTGAGAAGGCCAATGAGGAGCACAGTAGGCGGGCGAAGGAATTGTCGTGATCCCAGGTCCGGATGTGTAGGCGGAGAGAAAGGCTGAAAAGAAATAACAGCGGGAAGCAAGGTTAAGGCAGCGTCCTGCGCTTCCGGAGCGGCCCCAAGGAGCGCACCTAAGGAGCACGTCGTGCTCCTTAGGTGCGCTCCTTCGGCGCGCGCCTATGTCGCGCGCCGCGGCGACAAGCGCCGCAGGCGCTTCAAACTTATGGTTGGAGGTTAGAATACCTCTGCCAATAGGACCGCAGGAGCGCGGTGCCGTCACTGTTGGGGGCGGAGTCAGTGTTTCGGAGAGGTCCGGGCAGCAGGAGCCAGGTGAGAGGGCTCTGGGGAAACAACACAAGGAAAACCAGAATAGTAAATGCAGCAGATACAGGCACATTAGAACACAGGAGGCTGGACAGCCGCAGGCGCTTCAAACTTATGGTTGGAGGTTAGAATACCTCTGCCAATAGGACCGCAGGAGCGCGGTGCCGTCACTGTTGGGGGCGGAGTCAGTGTTTCGGAGAGGTCCGGGCAGCAGGAGCCAGGTGAGAGGGCTCTGGGGAAACAACACAAGGAAAACCAGAATAGTAAATGCAGCAGGTACAGGCACATTAGAACACAGGAGGCTGGACAGCCGCAGGCGCTTCAAACTTATGGTTGGAGGTTAGAATACCTCTGCCAATAGGACCGCAGGAGCGCGGTGCCGTCACTGTTGGGGGCGGAGTCAGTGTTTCGGAGAGGTCCGGGCAGCAGGAGCCAGGTGAGAGGGCTCTGGGGAAACAACACAAGGAAAACCAGAATAGTAAATGCAGCAGGTACAGGCACATTAGAACACAGGAGGCTGGACAGCCGCAGGCGCTTCAAACGTATGGTTGGAGGTTAGAATACCTCTGCCAATAGGACCGCAGGAGCGCGGTGCCGTCACTGTTGGGGGCGGAGTCAGTGTTTCGGAGAGGTCCGGGCAGCAGGAGCCAGGTGAGAGGGCTCTGGGGAAACAACACAAGGAAAACCAGAATAGTAAATGCAGCAGCAGGTACAGGCACATTAGAACACAGGAGGCTGGACAGCCGCAGGCGCTTCAAACTTATGGTTGGAGGTTAGAATACCTCTGCCAATAGGACCGCAGGAGCGCGGTGTCGTCACTGTTGGGGGCGGAGTCAGTGTTTCGGAGAGGTCCGGGCAGCAGGAGCCAGGTGAGAGGGCTCTCTGCCAATAGGACCGCAGGAGCGCGGTGCCGTCACTGTTGGGGGTGGAGTCAGTGTTTCGGAGAGGTCCGGGCAGCAGGAGCCAGGTGAGAGGGCTCTCTGCCAATAGGACCGCAGGAACGCGGTGCCGTCACTGTTGGGGGTGGAGTCAGTGTTTCGGAGAGGTCCGGGCAGCAGGAGCCAGGTGAGAGGGCTCTCTGCCAATAGGACCGCAGGAGCGCGGTGCCGTCACTGTTGGGGGCGGAGTCAGTGTTTCGGAGAGGTCCGGGCAGCAGGAGCCAGGTGAGAGGGCTCTCTGCCAATAGGACCGCAGGAGCGCGGTGCCGTCACTGTTGGGGGCGGAGTCAGTGTTTCGGAGAGGTCCGGGCAGCAGGAGCCAGGTGAGAGGGCTCTGGGGAAACAACACAAGGAAAACCAGAATAGTAAATGCAGCAGGTACAGGCACATTAGAACACAGGAGGCTGGACAGCCGCAGGCGCTTCAAACTTATGGTTGGAGGTTAGAATACCTCTGCCAATAGGACCGCAGGAGCGCGGTGCCGTCACTGTTGGGGGCGGAGTCAGTGTTTCGGAGAGGTCCGGGCAGCAGGAGCCAGGTGAGAGGGCTCTCTGCCAATAGGACCGCAGGAGCGCGGTGCCGTCACTGTTGGGGGCGGAGTCAGTGTTTCGGAGAGGTCCGGGCAGCAGGAGCCAGGTGAGAGGGCTCTCTGCCAATAGGACCGCAGGAGCGCGGTGCCATCACTGTTGGGGGCGGAGTCAGTGTTTCGGAGAGGTCCGGGCAGCAGGAGCCAGGTGAGAGGGCTCTCTGCCAATAGGACCGCAGGAGCGCGGTGCCGTCACTGTTGGGGGCGGAGTCAGTGTTTCGGAGAGGTCCGGGCAGCAGGAGCCAGGTGAGAGGGCTCTCTGCCAATAGGACCGCAGGAGCGCGGTGCCGTCACTGTTGGGGGCGGAGTCAGTGTTTCGGAGAGTTCCGGGCAGCAGGAGCCAGGTGAGAGGGCTCTCTGCCAATAGGACCGCAGGAGCGCGGTGCTGTCACTGTTGGGGGCGGAGTCAGTGTTTCGGAGAGGTCCGGGCAGCAGGAGCCAGGTGAGAGGGCTCTGGGGAAACAACACAAGGAAAACCAGAATAGTAAATGCAGCAGGTACAGGCACATTAGAACACTAGTTCACTGGATTTCTGGTTGCTCACAACAGTACCCATGACATTCCTGGTACTAAATAAAAAACAGGTGGGTTACAGAAAGGCTTTTGGGTCCAGAGACAGACTGTGGTACATCAGGTTCAGCAGCCTGCCAGTGTGGCCTTGCTATGTGGCATTTATTCCCAGCCCTCAAGGGCCACAACGGGTCAGGCTTTCAGGATATCCTTAATGAGCAAGCGTGAGATAAACTTGCATACCGTTGAGGTAGTATATGTGCAGATCTCTCTCACATGTATTCTTTACACACCCAGAAAAACCCCTCAGAACCCCAACAACATTTCCAAAGAAAATATTTTAAAGTTTTCCATACTTCTCATTATCCAGCAGTCCATTTTGCCCCTGAAGAAGCCATTAGGCGAAACAAGGATCTTTGTTGGACAAGGGCAATTATCTTTGATTTTTTGACCAGACAATGGGATGCTAATTTTTGGAACATGAGCTTGAGCCGTTTAGTGTGAGGAATTGTTCACTGTGACCGGTCTTCAGTGTCTTATTTCAGCCTGCAGTCTGCTGCCTTCGGATAAGTTATTGGTTGGGGATATATTGGACTGGGTGATGTAACTCTGCTGATATTCTGTATTTTGTCTATGAGTATTTGTTGCTGCCGAATTTGGTTTGAGCTTTTGTAATAATCATAAAACAATAAATTCTAAGTGTTGGAGTGTATTATGGGGCATTGTTTAAGCGCTTTAACAATGGCTCTCGGTTCTAACATTGAAAAATAGAAGAGCTTTTAGAGCCTGTGATGTACAGCTCCTTGTTTCCCCTGTGGCTCGCATGTGACTCTACAGTGGGACAAATTATTCTCCTGAGGCTTTTTCTCCCTAAAATTAAACTTATAATTATAAAAATTTAAAAATTATTTAAATTAACTGGATCTCCGGTTGTTGGTCTTTTTGCTATTTTGAGGGTTCAAAATTAGAGTAGGTTTTGAATGATGAGAGGTATGGGAAACTTTACATTTTTTCCTTTGGAAATGTTGTTGGGGGTTCTGTGAGTTTTTTCTGGGTTTTGTGTATCACTCTCAGTGTGTGTTTTGTATTGTGTGGTTTACTTTTTCACACGTATTCTTTAAAGATATCCTGAAAACCTGACCTGTTCGCAGCTCTCAAGGATGGTTGTAAATGTTACTGCTCTGGGGTAAGGTGGCCTGATGATGTCTTGTCATAAAAGATAGAAAAAATTTTTTCTGTTTTTTCCACCTAACGGATCTACCGATTCGTACTTCTGCTTTGCTTACAGAATCTGGAACTAAAAATCCACAGATGCCATGGGGTTAAATTTGGGACTAGGTCAGCAGCCAGTGCCTCCCACTGTAGAGCCCTCTGGCTACCTTACTCTTTAGGAGTCTTCTCAATGATCAGATGGTGTGCAGCAGTAACACTCTGTCAACTAGACCACTGTGCGAGGGAAAGGGGGGAAAGGGTGCCACTGTGCCTATTTGTGTCCTGCTGGAGGTGTGAAAGTGGGCAGCCATCTTCCGAGGCACAGCCCGGTGCTGCCGTGCGCTGTGTCATGATAAATCGCCCCCTTGAGTTTCTCGGGGCTGTTGCCACTGGAAGGGAGGCAAGAGCAGACCCGATGCTTACGTGCATTCAAAAAGCAGCCCATGCAGCCATGAATCAGAAGGAGTCTATTTATTTCCAGCTACTCTGTTAATTGTGAGCATTAATTATTAATACCGCGGCATCTATATTTCTTCATTGCACGACAGGTGCCCTTCCACGGGACTTGTAAAGAGAGGACGGGAAAGCGTAGGAAACGATCATCCTTCACTCAGAAGGACAATAATGGCTTTTACAGGAAGAAGAAAACACAACGAAGGTGTTTTATTTGCCAGTGACCCAGGGGGATGCAGCCCGGAATGCAGATCTGCTGGTTAACTCCAAACTGGGAGGAGCAGGTTGAACCAGTCCAAGGCTTTGTAATTTTCTTTCTCTGTGTGCTTGGCTAGAAACAAGGAGACCTCCCAGACTGCCAGGCAAAATAATATTTAAAAACCAGGACTGTCTTACCATGTCCTTCTGGATTTGGACGTCATTGACAGTGCAGGACACATACTTAAAAAAAAATCTCATAGATTTTATCCAAGACATTAGTTGTCTCATTTTTGGGGGAAATAATACTTCCTGGGATTCTTTTGGTTTCGCCTTCCAGAATCTGCAGAAAATTAAATCCATGGGCAAAAATGAGCAATTGCAAAACCATTGCAAGCAACCTGACTTGAAGGCTTTTAGTACAATTGTTTTTTGACAGATACTTAAATCTGGCTCTCACTCTACCATCAGGGGCACAAATTTAACAAGAAATGAGTCTCGAGGGATTCTTTTAAAGTCACTTCTCCCAAAGTCACAAGCAAAGTTGAAAAGCCTGTCAAAGTAGCAGATTTCAGCACTACCTGAGAGACAAGATGACAAAGACCTAACGCTGACACTCCAGCACTGGAAAGGAAGAAGTCCTTGTGAATAATTCAGGTCTGTGTCTTACCAATATGATGCCTGGGAATGTTGTCGCATATGAATAATTGATCCCATCAAGGGGCAACGTGCCGTTTCATGAAGCCACCATGTGAGTTACCATGATGCTGAATAAACACTGGCAAGCTATTCCAGTTAGTGCCAACAATCTGACGTCCCGCCGCTTATGATGGGGAGTACATAAGGAGCTTTGCATCTATCTGACTGTATGCTATCATGACCTCTTTCCCCTTGTTACCTTTCATCATGAATGCTGAAAAGTAAAAACGCTGTAAGCCTGATGTATTTAACGTTTCCCCTCATCCCATGTCTATAGGGATAAACAATCCTTCATAGATCAGGTCAGTAAGAGGGTGATTTAAAAGAGGGTACCTCGATTTGGGGATGGAGAAGGTGCCTATTCTAAGCCTATTTTGAAAGATGCACGGGCGTTTAATGTGCCTTTCTGAATTCTACAGAAATTGCATCTAGATTGAAGGTGTGGGCATCACACCTGATCAAGAAATGATAGCACTTCCTTATGCACATATGTATGCATTTTATAAAATAAGCATGTAAGTCATGACTCCACTCCCCCTGCCCAAACTCCTCCCCTGAGCATATGTTTATGTTGACCTTTATTTGATACACTGCAAACCTGCTTGCAATCTATGCGCTTGACCTACCAACTCTTATAAATATATGCCTTCTTGAACCATGCCAGTTTTTAGATGTGCCCTAATTTTATGAGAGGCCTTCCTGCATGTAAATCAGCTTTTTAATCCAAGGAAATGGTTTATAAAATTACCCCTTAAACATTTTAGAGAAATGAGCTGACAAATATGTCGTCATATTTCTATGTTTCTAAATACATCCAGAGCCCTCAAGGACTAGCTGCCCTGCAGTAACACAGTAACGTAGTGCATGATAGAAAACATAGAAACATGACAACAGAAAAAGACCACATGGCCTATCTAGTCTGTCCTTCCATAGCAACCACTACAACAGTCACCTTTTTACCTTTAGAGATCCTCTGTGTTGGTCCCATGCTTTTTTGAATTCAGTTACTGTCCTCATCTCTACCACCTCCACTGGGAGACTATTCCATGGATCCACCACTCTTTCCATAAAGAAATATTTCCGCATATCACTCCTGAATCTATCTCCCTTCACCCTCATCCCATGTCCCCTCATAGCAGAACTTCCTTTCAAACGAAAGAGAATCTCCCCCTGTGCATTTATGCCACGGAGGTATTTAAACGTCTCAATCATATCACCTCTATCCCGCCTTTCCTCTAAGGTGTACATATTAAGATCCTTAAGTCTGTCCTCATATGCTTTATAATGAAGACCACTAACCATTTTAGTAGCCGCCCTCTGCACCGACTCCATCCTGTTTATATCCTTTTGAAGGTGCGGTCTCCAGAATTGCACACAATACTCCAAATGAGGTCACACCAAAGACTTATACAGAGGCATTATCACCTCCTTTTTTCTGCTAGCCATTCCTCTCCGTATGCACCCACACATCCTTCTAGCTTTTGCTGTCACCTTTTCTACCTGGTTAGCTATTTTAAGATCATCAGACGCAACCACACTGAGGTCCCGCTCTTCTTTAGTGGACAAAAGTACTTCACCCCATATACTATATTGCTCCCTTGGATTGCTGCAGCCCCAATGCACGACCTTGCATTTTTTAACATTAAATCCCAGCTGCCAAATTCTAGACCATTCTTCAAGCTTAGCTAGATCCCTCCTTATGTTATCTACACCTTCCTGGGTGTCTACTCTATTACAGATTTTGGTATCATCTGCAAAGAGGCAAACCCTACCCGACAGCCCTTCTGCTATATCACTAACAAAGATGTTAAAAATAATCGGACGAAGGACAGATCCCTGGGGCACACCACTGGTTACTTCCTTCTCCTCAGAGTGAGCTCCATTTACCTGTACCCTTTGTCGCCTCCCACTCAACCAATTTCTAACCCAAACAGTAACTTTAGGGTCCACCCCTAGGGTGCTCAGTTTGTTTATAAGTCACCTGTGAGGAACAGTGTCAAAGGCTTTACTGATATATAAATACATCACATCTAAGGCTAAATACACCATATCTAGGGCTCTCCCTCGGTCCACCCCCCTGGTCACACAGTCAAAGAAATAAATCAGATTTGTCTGACAAGACCTGCCTCTGGTGAATCCCTGCTGCCTTGGATCCTATAATCTGCTGGACTCCAGAAACCTCACTATTTTCTCTTTCAGCAGCATTTCCAATAATTTACTTACCATCGAAGTTAAACTAACCGGCCTGTAGTTTTCAACCACATCCTTACTTCTGCTTTTGTGTAAAGGGACCACATGAGCCTCTCTCCAGTCCTTTGGCACCACTCCCGACTCCAATGAGGCATTGAAAAGGTCAGTCAGTGGAGCTGCTAGAACGTCCCCAAGTTCCCTCAGTATTCTAGGGTGTATCCCAGTTAAAGACCAATGTGGTCCATCTAATCTGCCCAGTAAGGTAGCTGAGTGATTGATTTAACTGCTGCTTCGTGCAGATCAGCCCCCCTCTTTGAAAATTAGCATGATGTTACTGGCATTAAAAACGTCTATGTGCTTTGTGGGAGACCTAGAGGGTTAAAGTATCGTGCTTCCTTGTGAAAATGCCGTACATGCCCTTGTAGGCTCAGATTCTCCTTTTTCCATCAAATAAGGGAATTAATAAGAAGAGGTTTATCTTTACTTTGCCTTATATAGCAGCCAAATTATGGCCTAAGCTACCTATGGACTTAAAAGATATATCATCAGTTATGTCATTTAGAAAAAAGTTAAAACCTTTGTTATTCTCTTTCTAAAATTCATTTTGGGCATTTTTTTCTGGAATTTATATTAAATGTATGGATCTTTTTATTCTAAACCACACTGATCTCAATAATTTGGGGAGTGTAGCGGAATAGAAGCATATTTTAGATTAGATTAAATTATATTAGATTCTTGCTGGCAATGCGGAAAATCCAACGGGTTGTGTGCTTACAGGAGGGGGTTAGGGAAAAGCTGGATTAAACTACTGCTCTTTCCAGTCTGGCGCCAATGGCCAATTCAGTACACGCTGAGAGGGCAGAGAATCCTATTCTGTCAGTGCTGTGTTCTAAGAGAGCTCATGTCATAGACTGTCAGATTTTCCCTGTTATGAAAAACACTACAGGCACACCCCATATCAGGGGTGTCAAATATACAGTCCACGTGCCTGCTGCGCCTATCCTCAGTGCCCATCTCCTTCCCTAAACTTGCCTCATTCAGAAGCAGCAGGTGGACGCATCCCTCCTGCATTCTCCTCACCCCCCCCCCCTACCCCCAGTCCAGCATTTTTCTCCCCTCCCCTCTTTCATGCTGCCACCCCATCTTGCCAAATCTGCAGTGGTGATCAAAAAAGACAGTAAGTTGGGGCTTTGTGCCCATGCATGCCTCAAAGTCCCTGTTGGTCCCACCGGAAGCAGAACCTACAGTGCCTTTCATACACCCATGGGCCCCAAGTCTCCAGTTTATGTTTTTTCTTATTGCCATTGCAGATTCAGCGAGACAGCAGGCAGCAGGAGAGAGGAAAAGAGAGAAAAATGCTGGAGCAGAAAGGATTGGAAAGATGATGACCATGTGGCAGGAAGTGGGACAGGGGAGATAATGAACAGTGAGGGTACTGGGGAGATACTGGACACAGGGGTGAGGGTACAGGGTGATGGAGTTAATATGCGACATATTAAGGAGGGGGGAATAGGGAGATGGATAGAAGATGCTCGACACAGAGAGAGGGAGAATAAAGAGATGGAGGGAGATATGAGGCGGGGCATAGGGAGACAGTGAGGAGATACTAAACACAGGGGTGAGTATAGGAACAGCTGCTAACGAGAGAGGGAGAGGACAGGAGTAGCAAATATTTATGGGGTATGCATCTGTACTCCTACTCGGTTGGCTACAACATCTAAGGGGCATCCCCCCTGGTCAGTCAGCCCATTTATAGTGTCTTTTGTCCCACTGTGGCCTGAGTTTGGCACCCCTGATCTATATCTTCCATAGAAATGACTTAAGAAGGAAATAAAAAGCAATAAGAGAAAGCTAGAATATGTGAAAAAGAGAACTTAATACTAGACGATTGTCAGTGGTAAGAATTAAACATGGAAACTTGAGTGGTCTCATGTGTCCTGCAGAGGCCAGGTCATAGACCAGTAATATCCCCAGCTGTCTCCTTCTCCTTCATTCAGCTACCATACACTCTTGTCGCCCGGAAACAGGTTTATTCATGGGAGGAAGGGAAATCCCTTCAACGACCCTGGTGCCCGAATTAAAGAGGCTCTTTACCCCTGAACTGGGTGCTCCAATTCTCTTCACTGCAACAAAAATGTCCAGTTCAAACAATAATAGACTGTAATGTCCAATATCACAAAATGCATAATCGTTGGAAACACAGGTTGTGTTCCTTTTAATTATCTGTATCTGTGATCCAAGCTCAGATATTTATCAGTTCTGCTGCTGGTATTCCTATACACTTAGCAGATTACATAGTTCTTCACTGGGATCTTATTCCTCTAATCCTCTCTATATATCTTCTAAGCCAGCGATGGCGAACCTATGGCACGCGTGCCAGCTGTGGCACGCGAAGGCCTTGCAGCTGGCACGCGGGAAGGTCGCACATTAAAAAAAAAAAAAGCTGCCCGCTGCCGCCGCGGCGGCATGGAGTGTCCCGCGGGGCTCCCTCTGCCCGGCGGGACTCTCCCGGCGCTGCTCAGCCCCTCTCTGCCGGCTTGCAGAGACGCGAAGGGAGAGTCTCCCTCGAGTCTCTGTTAAGCCCGCAGGGGCTGATGGGAAATTTCCCATCTGCCCCTGCGGGCTTAAGAGAGACGCAAGGGAGACTCTCTCTCCCTTCGCGTCTCTGCAAGCCAGCAGAGAGGGGCTGAGCAGCGCCGGGAGAGTCCCGCCGGGCAGAGGGAGCCCCGCGGGACACTCCATGCCGCGGCGGCGGCAGCGGGCAGCTTTTTTTTTTTTTTTATTGCCATGAGCCGAGGGAGGGGGGTGAAGACTGGCAATGGGCTAGGGATGAGAGAGGGGGGTTAAGACTGGCAATGGGCTAGGGAGGGAGGGGGTTAAGACTGGCAATGGGCTAGGGAGGGAGGGAGGTTAAGACTGGCAATGGGCTAGGGAGGGAGGGGGTTGAGACTGGCAATGGGCTAGGGAGGGAGGGAGGGAGGGGGTTTGAGACTGGCAATGGGCTAGGGAGGGAGGGGGGTTGTGACTGGCAATGGGCTAGGGAGGGAGGGAGGGAGGAGGGGGTTGAGACTGGCAATGGGCTAGGGAGGGAGGGAGGGAGGTTAAGACTGGCAATGGGCTAGGGAGGGAGGGAGGTTAAGACTGGCAATGGGCTAGGGAGGGGGGGAGGGGGGTTGAGACTGGCAATGGGCTAGGGAAGGAGGGGGGTTGAGACTGGCAATGGGCTAGGGAGGGAGGGAGGGAGGGAGGGGGGTTGAGACTGGCAATGGGCTAGGGAGGGGGGGTTAAGAATGGCAGTGGGCTGGGGAGGGGGGTTAAGACGCAGTGGGCTATGGGGGGGAGTTAAGACTAGCAATGGGCTGTGGGCTGATGAGGGCTGGCAATGGGCTATGAGCTGATGAGGGCTGTCTGGAAATGGGGTGATGGGGGGGTTAGGACTGGTAATGGGCTATGGGGGGGGGTTAAGACGTAGTGGGCTGATGGGGGGGGTTAGGACTGGTAATGGGCTATGGGGGGGTTAAGACTGGTAGTGGGCTGATGGGGGTGTAGGACTGATAATGGGTTATGGGGGGGGCTAGGACAGGAAATGGGCTGATGGGGAGGGGTTAGGACTTGAGGTGGTCTGATGTGGTTAGGACTGGTAATGGGCTGTGGGCTGATGGGGGGATTTAGGACTGGCAATGGGCTATGGGGGCTGACTGGAAATGGGCTGATGGGGGGTTAGGACTGGTAAAGGGTTATAGGGGGGGGCTTAAACTGAAAATGGGGTGATGGGGGTTAGGACTGGAAGTTGATTGACGGGGGGCTAGGACTGGTAATGGGTTGGGGTGTTGCTAGGACTGGAAATGGGCTGAGTGGAAGGGGAGGCTTGAACTGCAAATAGCTGATGGGGAGGGGGCTTGGAATGGAATTGGGCTGTGAGGGAAGGGAGCTAGGACTGAAAATGGGCTGATGGAAGAGCTAGGATAGGACTGGAAATGGGCTGTTGGGGGGAGCTAAGATTGGAAATGGGCTGTGGTGGGGGCTTGAATTGAAATGGACTCATGGAGGGGCTAGAACTGGAAGTAGGCTCATGGGGGGGCTTGGACTGGAATTGGGCTGAGTGGAGGGGAGCTATGATTTGACATGGGCTGATGGTGGGGCTAGGATTGAAAATGAGCTGATGAAGGGACTTGGACTGGAAATGGGCTGATGCAGGGACTAGAAGGGAATGGATGCTGGGTGAGACTGGAACTAGAAGGGAGCTGATGTTGGGGGAGGATTAGAATGGGATGGGGCTGGGAGAGTAAAATGGAGAGGGGAAAAATATTTTGTGTAGGAGGGATGAAAAATCTACAATTGGCCAGGTATTGGGAGAGTAATTGGGGATTGAGGATGGAGGGGTAAAATTTGTGTGGATGAAATAGGAATGAGGAAAGAGCAAAAGGAGAAAGATTAGTATGTTAAAGCAGATGTAGAGAGAGAGAGAGAATGGAAAAAAAACTAGAAGAGAGAAGAAAGGACAAATGGACAGCAGACGATGGAGAGTTAGCAGAAAACATGAAGAAACCAGAAGAAGGTGGCTGGACCAATTGCAACTGAAAAAAAAAATGCACAAAAGGTAGAAAGATATCTCTTTATTTTGAATTTATTAACTGGAATATGTCAGCTCTGGGAAATGTGCATCATTAACATCTGCGCTTTGTTTGGTACAAGAGGAAATTCCTATTTGACGTTGCCACTTGTTCTCTTTCCCCAGTATTCTCTGAAATGTATTGGTTTAATATTTGCAGTGTTGCCTTTTGATAGGTAGGGTATGGTGCTTTGTGAGTCCTGGTAATGCTGTCAGGATACGGCGGGTTTGCTATGGGTTCTAAATGGGCAGCGTTTGTAGTAGTTCCTAATGTGCCTGGCGGTTGGCACTGGATTATAGTAATGTAGAAATCTTTTAGTCTTTCTTTATCCATACACTCATTAAGAGACATGTTTACTAAAAGTTAGTGTATGGTAACATTATGCAAATATTTATGCAAATAAGACCACTTATGCAAATGACGTGCTGGCACTTTGAGGAAATTCTTTGGTTTTGTGCGGCAGTTTGGGCACTCGGGCTCAAAAAGGTTAGCCATCACTGTTCTAAGCAGTCACCCCACTGTAGCTTTCCCAGAAGGCAACTTTTCTGTAAACTAAACTCCTCTGTTGGACTCGTGTAACAAGTCATTTCCTTCAATCTCTCTCTACACTCAGGCAGAGGGGTGGGTAAAACCTCTGAGGGGCTCTCCACTCTTCACCAACAGACTCTTCAAGAATCAAAGGCTGATTCCATGCAAGACAGAAACGAAATAAAGGAAAAATCCAGAGCTGAGCTTCTGTATACACATACACACCAAAATGAAACTAAGAACTGCACTGAAAAAAAACACACCTTAAATCCTTTGCATTGAGGTTATATAGAGGGCAGGGGGAACCAAAACAGCCATCCAAAGAGGGGGTTGTTTCAGCAGGATGGCATGCACCTACTGCTGAGACTAGAAGTGGAATGGTCCTTCACAAATGGGAATGGTAAGGGTCCATAAGGTATCCCTTACACATGTTTCACAATCTTGATTTCAAACACTATCTGCAAAGATTTATCCCCCAAGCATAAGAACAGAAGTCTCTACAGTAAGCCCATCATCATAAATCTTGGTTCTAACAAACCCAAACCATGTCCATCAAATAAATTTCTTTTGATGTTTATTAGAGCTGTCAAATTCTACCAGAAGATATCCTCCATATAGCAAGTGATTCCAAGTCCATTAGTTACCGAGGGACAATTTTACATTCAGCAAACTTTGAACACAAATCCAAGAAAGCTAATTTTGTCATGAGAGTATCACAATCAGTTTAAGTCTCCAAGGAAATGTCTGAAAAAAGCACCAAGAAAGATCATTATGGGTTGAGGTCTTTAGAGAGGGAAGGGGAAAGATAATGGTATCTTTGAGGGCAATTCATGAAGCCACCTCTGCTATGTATTGCCTCCAAGTGGATCTTTTGCAGTTAGTGGTATAAAGTTAATAATTGTGTGTTGGGAGGGGCGGTGGGGGGCAGTGCTGTGTGAGCTGCAATATGATTCATGTGTAACCCCTGCCAGGCTATATGTCCTTTGCAACAGCTGAAATCACATGTAAGACAGTCCAGGGGAACAATATCCAGGAGCCATACTTGCCCTGCAGATCTGACTCCCAGGGTTTGTATAGAGTGTTTGGGGTGAGACCAGGATATCCTGGGGAGCCTATTCCACTTAGTTCACTCTCTTTTTCACTACAAAAGACTCAGTCTAGGCCAAAAGTTGGTTCTGAACTTGATGCAGTTTACTTAAAGAAAATCAAAGTCACTCATGAATATCCAAACATCACAAAATGTCACTTGTTAACAGATCTATTGAAAAAAGCAAAAAACTCCCTATATTATATTTAAGTCGGTTTCCTCACAGGAGACTATCTTCTTGAGAAGGAAAAAAGGCCTCAGTGTCAACAACCAACAACCAAACTCCGTTGATTGCCTTAGTACAGCATCAAAGGTCATAAAAAAGCCTTCTCAAGTAATGATATTTTCTAGTCATATACGGCAATCACCTACCTTCTAGTGTCCACAGTTTCAATCCCATACTACAAATGTTCAGCAAACCAGTTTTTGAAAAAGAATGTGTTGAATAGACTTATCTATGCTATAGATAACTGCAGTGACTTGACGTAGCCACTTAACCCTCCATTGCCCATGTTCCCTGTCAAATAGTTATCTCCAAGTTATAATGCCCTGTTCAATGTAATTTCAGTTTGTTCAATGTAAACCACACTGATGCAGAATATCATGGTATATAAGAGAATATAAATAAAATAAATAAATAAAATAAATAACTGCTCCTAACAGTCAGTTTATTCTTTCCAACGGGTCCTGTTTCGCCAAAGGGCTGCATCAGGGAAAACCCCAAACACACATCTTGAAGGTTATGCTGTCAATAACAAATTCTTCATACATATCTTCAGTGGAATCAGCATTCTGAAAAAACAAATGTCTTCTTCCTTCTGATGCCCTGCCATTCTCACTGAAATGGCACAGTTGTTAGGTAACAAAAGAACAAGTTCAATGGTTTACTTCCAGTCTCCTGATGCCTTATTCCAGTCCAAGTTCTTGGAGTCTCCCAAAAGAGGCCCATACTCCAAACTTGATCCCTCTCCCTGCCACAGAGTAAGCAACAGATAGGGTCCTTCTGTTTTAGGAAAAAAAAAACTGCAGATACTGTTCCCTTTGAATGTGCAGCCTCTCCTTGGCTCATCGTCCCCATGTCTTTGTGTCTTCCTGAAATCCTCCTTCTCCTTGGTGGATGCATTGCCTGGGCTTATGCGGCCCTGAATGCCTCTCCTCAGAACTCCTTGGGCAGTTACAGAGGAGCTCCCTGGTGGCTTTTTCCTCCAGTAATTCCTGAATAGACCCTCTGCAGTGCTTTGACTTAAGCAGCCTCAGACACTTCTCCTCAGAAATCTATTTGAATGAACTCAGGATTGCACCACTTCTTCCTCTCTTAGGTGCTTGGCCAGAGGACAGTGGCACCGTGCTTCGGTGCAACAGCTGTGCAGCCAAAGACCCAGTTTTGAATCAGCACTGGGCAGTGGTGTAAATTATGCCCAAACCACCCCTGTGGTACAGGAGGGTCTCAAGGAAGAAGGTGTTCCTGTATCTTCTGAAGTGGCCTTCCCCTCCTCTGCAAACCCTTTCAAATTGTTGCTTGGGAGCTCATAATTAGAACTTCTTCATCAACAAAAGGTTCTTGGAGCAACACTCTGCATTTTCCACTGTATTTGTGCATTTGCCACTTGTTTTTCCTTGCCTGCTGATGTAATTCTTTGAAGAGTTTTTTCTCTTGTTTTGCAAATTCTGTTACTTTCTTTCCCATGCACGCCTGTGGATTCTCACTCATTCCTTCTAATCGTTGGAACTTTTGTCCAAGTTTGCTGAGGGAGACAGATGCTGGACATTTACTTTCATATTTCAGTACTTTTTGCGTATTTGCCAGATAATCTCCCTAGTTCCAACCCAAACTGGGTTGAAAATGAGCTCAAAACTGCAGCTCACCCATGGCACCACCCTCCCCTCCCCTTGGCCCTACCCTCATCTTCCCTGATTAGATGGTCTAGCAGCCAATCAGATGTGGTTATGCCCACTCTGCCACATGGCCATGCCCTTCCTTCCCTGACTGGCTGTAATTTTGTAATCAGCTGCTCTAGGTCCTGACCAATGAGATGCAGCTAAGGGATGTGACCTGTTTTTAAAGCTGGAGCTTGTTTTTTTCACTTTTTTTGCATATTTTCTGTGGTTTTCTCACCCAAAACAGTAGGGTGAATCGCCCAAAAATCCACAACCTGCGACCCACAAATGTTTTTCATATGCTGGGCAAAAATGTTGCCCAATTGGGCAGAAAAACTGTGAAAATGGCAACACGGCTTCTACCACAGACAATAGGACTTTATACCCCTTATAGTTTCCCTCCAAAGCTACGTGCCTCCTTCCAACTCTTATCTTCAGAGACAGGACCCTCCCAGAATTACCCTCCCTTCAGATCAGCAGGTTGCAAAGAGGTTAGATTTAGAGCCTCTAGAGGTCCTGGCGAGATAAAATACAGGACTTCAGTGGTCTCTACAAATGCAACAGGTTCACAGAACGTGCTCCATTCCCTGACAAACGGCAGTCAGCTGCAGATGGCCATCCATCAAGAAAATCACTTGCTGGCCAATCAATTATGTAAATATTGCTCTCTTCTTTCTGAAGGGGTAAGTGCAATGAATGGATGGCCCTGCTTACTCTAAGGACACGTGCCGTGTTTCTAGTGGGGCGTTCCAATGAAGGCTGAAGACTATCAAGATGAGCTGATGTCCATGCCCCAAGCAGAGACAAGATATCCTTGAACCAGCTGCGTCAGACTACCAGAAGCCACTTTTGTGGTAAATTAAATTTCTGGAGGGGACACATTAGAAAAGGATTATACACGGGGATTGATTTGTAGACTAAAAGGAAGTGGAACTACTGAGAAGGGGGGGAGGGCAACAGGAGAAGAGAGGCTTGATTAGGAAGCAGAGTGACAGTTCCCTGCTGTGCTCCAAGCTCACTCTCCCCTCCTCATTCCTGCAAGCTGCCTGGAAGAGAGGGGCTGGAGGATAACAGCCTTGCCCTTCGGGGCCTGAGAAGAAGTAGCTGCAATGTATTCCAGACCATTCCCTCAGAAATTAAGTGATTATACACAAAGCATCTCCCCCTCCCATCAATGACCAACACCCTCACCACCACCCCCCCCCCCCCCCCAGTCAAAACAAAGCGAGAGAAATAGGGAAGGGAGAGGTTCAGAGGACGTATATGCAGAGGAATTGCAAATCAGTTCCCTGTGGCTGGATACGGTGTGACACATGAAAGCTGGGCCTAGTGGAAGTAATTTTCAGTGGAGTCTTTTGTGCAAACTGAAGGGAGTCTGACATGTACATTTTCTCTTTGTTTTGTTTAAAAATAGGACTGTAAAATCCTGCAATTGCTTATCCCAGGAGGGCTGAATTTTTGGAACCATTAACCATCTGTTTAAAAAAAATAGTCCTATTTACATTCTAGTTCAATAAAAAGAGAAACAAAAAAAAAGAAAATAAGGCAATATCTTTTTCTATTTTCATGAAAACTGAACTCCTGAGGTTATTGCAGGCGTGTACCGCTGCCTGGGATCCTGTAATGATATTGTTGCAGGAGCTATGTGCCTGCAAGAGCATCAGAAACCCCAGTACTACGGCTGTGATACTCTACAAATGCAATTCTGTTTCTTTTTATTATCGGTGCCCATGATAAGATGCTGCTGTGTTCATTAACAGCATTTGTCAGAGTCCTTTTCTTTCCCATTGAATTGCAGATGGGGAATATGGGGAATCATCATGCAAAAGAATAAAAATCAGCTTTTAAAGATGTCCAGGCTATCCCAATAACAGATCCATAGGAGATCCTTCCCGAAAAACCATTTGGCTGCTATTTTATATATGTTTGGACAGCGCTGTGTACGCCTTTAGCGCTATATAAATGATTAATAGTATTAGCATTTTCTCAGTGCTGCTCTCTCGTAATTCTCATATATCACTGAATGCATGAAAAATTGTTTAGTCCAGGGATCAGAACCGTTTTTGGAAGCAAATAATCAAAATACATACCATCTGCTTGAAAAATGTTGGCGTGCCAAAAGGGGAAGGGGGAGAACTTTCTACAAGAAACAGTCTGGTTAGAGCATTGTGGGGTATTTGGGCAGAGAGGTAGCCACCCAAAGAGGAGTTCAGTTACTCCAGCACCGGACTTTGGGCCAGTATGTTGAGCATAAGTGGGTGGACCTCATGCACCAGGAAATTAACACCCCAAAGAAGTTCTGTCCTAAGCGCTTTTAAAAATGCCGTGCAGGTACAGAGATTTACAGCAGTCAGGAGTGAGGGCTCCTTCAGAGTGGAAGCAAGCCAGCTAAAATGTTTTCGTGTTCCAGGATTTGTAGACCACCAATCTACTCAGAAAAATGACTTTTCCAGAGTGTGCTAGCATGAGATCCAGAATGGGTAAGGTAGGTTAGGCTACTCTTCCTCTGTCTCTCCCCCACTTTTAGAACCTATCTTTAAAAATGCTTTTGCCCCCTTCTCTTAAGTGGATGATGAAAAGAGAGTCTCCAAATCCCCCCCCCCAAAAAAAAATTACATCCGGTCAGTAAAATCAGCACCAATTTTCAGCTGCTTTGCCATTTCTTGCCAAAGTCCTTCATCCGTATAACCAAAAATTCAAAATAACTATTACTCTATAAAATTAAAGCCAAACACAAAAATAGAGCAGTATTAAACTATCGCCATGAGCTAAACTATGCAAATAAAAGAATTAATGTTGGAAGGATAGCCTTGAGGATAGAGAGACCAACCTCTCGTAGCTTAACTTTCGTTTTACTCAAGTAATTTTAGAGGCTCAAAAAGAGCATGAAAATGTAGGTAAAAAACACCATGTGACGGTGTACCCTACACCCCCCACAATAACAATACTCCCAACAAAATTCAAAAAATGTGAAGTGTCTTCAAGAATATCACCAAAATCGAGCTTATTCACAAAAACAACACACATTCACAAAAACAGCACTTATCTGTTGCTGTCCATGTAAATGTAAAAGCGTTGTGAATTGAAGTCGTTTTTTTCAAGTTTCAAGATGATGAAGCAACAATCCAGTCTGCAATTGAAAACCGAAAAGGACACAGTACTACGTTTCTGGCAAATTAACCTTAATGCCCTGTATCAACGCTATTCATAAACTGCAAGCAGCATTTTGTGGCTTTCCTGATTCGAAGGACGCCAGCGCATGCTCATTCACGATCTCACACCACAATGCAGAAGCCAATGATTAAAATAGAACTCACAGCCAATCACAATCATCCCAGCAAAATTCAAAAAATGTAAACACTCACATGGAGACCGCAAAAGATGATCGCCAAAAAATGTTGGTGTATTTAAAGAAGGCTATTCCAATCTAATTCTTTATTGAGCCCTAATGGTTCTACAGTGAACAATCGAAATATCCACGACTGTTCCAAAAATTGGAGACGTTGTTCTCGATTGCCACCTCTTGGATTATATGGTACATAATCAAGGACTCGCCAGACCAAGTCCGCAAAAGTATGTTGATGGTCCAAACAATGTGGACAATAGGGGCAGATATGGTCTTAGTCCTTATTCTTGATGCATGTTCGTCCAGTCTAATTTGAATTAGACGAATTGTCCTGCCAAACTATAGAAGATTGCAAGCACAAACCAAGACATACACCACATAAGACGTGGTGCAAGTAGTATGCCAATGGGCTATATGATCAATATGAGAGTTAGGAATTCGCCAATTTTTACCAGCAATAGTTTGATTACAATAACCACAGTTATTGCAAGGAAAGTGACCTAGATCAGTGTGTTGTTCACAAGATGATCTGTCCAAAGGAGAAGAGGTAATGCCAATATAATCACTGAGGTTAGGACCCTGAGTGTGAGCAGTTTGTAATTTCCGTTGAAAACAAGAATGTAACTGTAAAATATGCCAATGTTTAATAAGAATCTTCCTAATTTTATCCGAATGTGACATGTATGGTAAAACACCCACAAATGTATCAGATGAAGAAATTGACCTTGCATTGTTTGAATGCTCTTGATCTTCAGAAGAAAAAAGCCATTCGCGATGAGTGTATTTTGCACGTAAAAAAGCTTTATTAATTACTTTGCTGGGGTAAGCCCGTCGTGCTAGATGTTGAGACAACTCCTGCACATGATCAAGAAAATCCTGAAAATTTGAGCAAATTTGACGCAAACGTAAAAATTGACCAAATGGAAGGCCCTTCTTCAAAGACATAGGATGAAAGCTGGAATATTTCAATAGTGTATTGCGTTGTATAGATTTTCTGAACAAAGTAGTATGAAGCCCATGCTCACTTTTCTCAACTAATACATCCAAAAATTCCAATTTTGAAAAATGATAGTGCATAGTAAAAGATATATTTGATTGTAGGGAACTCAACCATTGAACAAAATCATGTAGCAATGGCTCAGAACCTTTCCACAAAAAAAATATATCGTCAAGAAATCTCACCCATAATGCAACATCCTGAAACCATGGGGAAGAATAGATTTTTGAAAATTCAAAATCAGCCATATACAACGTCGCCACAGATGGACTTTCGGTACAGTGTATATTTATTATTTATTTATTTATTTGCATTTCTTATATACCGCGCTATTATAATCAGTGCGGTTTACATTTAAACAAAATATACAACAATGTAACAATATAATTGGAGTGAGCGGATGTGATGTAATCAAAAACTTAAATTCCCATTTAGTTATCCAATTGTGTGTTAAAGCTTCCTGCATGACCTGAAAAATGTCCTGTTGTAAAGCTATCATAGGATTATAAGTCAATTTAACATAATGTTCCGTATCATTTAAATGAGTCAATAAGTGTGAACGATATTGAGAAGATGATTGTATTACAGTGGCGCCACCTTTGTCCGCTCTGCAACAACAGGACATTTTTCAGGTCATTTAGGAAGCTTGAACACACAATTGGATAACTAAGCGGGAATTTAAGTTTTTGGTTACATCACATCTGCTCACTCCAATTATATGCACTGTAGCGAAAGTCCACAAGTCGTTATCTATGCCTCCAGGTAGGCCCATTGTGTCTTGTCGGGGCTCCATGTTAGAACCACTTTCTAAATTCTGTGATGTGTTCTTGCAACCATGTGCTCAAAGGGTACCCTCTTTTCTCAAGGATACTACTCATTTTATAACAAAATTACAGTCAATCACTGATCCGATTGATAACACATGTACACTAAAAAAAATTTTTTTTAAACTGCCTCTAATGTTTCGATTGATTTTTACGTTTTTTGGTGCGCTGAATCCAAATCTGGTAACCAATTTGCTCCATCACGTACAGATTTTTTGCTACATTGGGTTAGCAGTTTGAGGTGAACGTTTCAGATTGAGTGCGATCGAGATAAAAGTTTCTTGGATGAATTCTTTATTCTAATTGTTTAGTAGTTATTCAAATAAGAATAAAGAAAATTGTAACAAGGCAGCACATAAGAATAGAGTAATGTCAACAAAACACACTGTGATGGTAGCAAAATTGTCTGCACTTAAAACAGCCACATACATGTGCACAAACATTGAGCATATAAGAGCGAGGTTAGACACAAAGCAAAGCAAAGAAATGTGCAAAAAATGTTGTACAGGTATGTATGTAAGAATAGAAAACGCAAACCGCACCATTGCAATACATGAAGATAAACACCCGATGGTGTGAAAATAAAATTCTAATAAATGAGATCCGACACTGTGGTAATAACTAGCAAATTTTTATTTCAAAGTTTAGTAAAAACACGATATTTGTCAACACAGTTTAGATTTTAAAGTCATTCTTGGGTCAATCAATCTCCTGGTGGGCCCGTTTCTTCTTCCCCCGAATGCTTCTCTTGGTGCGCTGCTTGGCGTATTTTTCATCTGGGGTTTCCCGCAGCAGCAACCAGCAGAAATCAGCCATCATAGTGGTGTTCCATCTTCCTTGGTACCTTCTCTCTGCGTCCTTGATGTCCTGGTGAAACCTTTCACCTTGTTCTTCACTGTACGCCCCCAAGTTTTTCGGGAAAGTAGTTCACATGGGAGTGCAAGAAATGGACTTTCAGGCTCATGTTACAGCCTTGTTCTTTGAAGGCATTGAGCATCCTGGCAACAATATCCTTATAGTTCTCATCCCGCCTGTTCCCCAAGAATTTGAGAACAACATCCTTGAAGGAATCCCAGGCTTCTTTTTCCTTCTCAGACATTGTTTCAGCGAATGCTCCATCTGAAATGAGTTTTCCTTATATCAGGGCCAACAAACACTCCTTCCTTTAGCTTTGCTTCAGAAAGTCGGGGGAACTTTGAGCAAAGGTACCGAAAGCACTCACCATCTTTTGGAAGGGACTTTATGAATTGCTTAATGAGACCCAACTTAATGTGGAGAGGTGGTAATAGAATTTTATCACGAGGTACCAAGCTCTCATGAAGAACATTTTTCTCACCGGGTCTCAAATACTCCCGAATTGGCCAGTCTTTTTTCCCCCAGTGTAGGTCGCGGGCCCGGCTATCCCACAAGCAAAGGAAGCAGGGATATTTGGTGAAACCGGATTGCTGCCCTAATAGCATGGATAGAATTTTAAAGTCTCCACAAATCATCCACTTATGCTCATCATAACGAATCTTCTGAAGAATCAGGGCCAAATTCTCGTATTTTTCTTGGAGAATAACAGAGTGAGCAATAGGAACTGAAGCAAATCTGTTGCCATTATGAAGAAGAACACCTTTTATGCTGTCTTTTGACGAATCAATGAACAGCCGCCATTCGGCAGGATCATACTTGAGTTTAAACTTTTCCATCACTCCATATATATCGTTGCAAAATACCAAATCTTCCTCTTTGCTGAAATACTTCAAAAATTGTGTCTCGCGGTTGCGGTACCAATAAAAAGTTGTTCCTGGTGACAATAGATTTTTCTGTTTAAGCCGAGAACCTAGCAGTTGGGCAGCATCTTTTGGGAGTCCTAAATCCCGGACTAAATCATTCAATTCAGCTTGAGAGAAAAATTCAGGTTTCGGATCTGGTTCAGTTTCAAACTTGGAAGTACTGGACTCATCGGGAAAAGCCATCTGATGAGTCTCATCATGATCAGAACCGTCCATACAAATATGATCCAAAGATTTTGGTGGTTCAGGCACAGGTACTTCGTTGCTATGAGGCATAGGCCTAATTGCTGAGGGAAGGTTGGGGTAACTTATTACGTTCTTATTTTTTAAGTTGTATCCCTTCACAATGCAAGAGCAAAAATAGCAGTCACTGCTGTGGTCTCTTTGTTCACGCCACATCATAGGTATTCCGAAACGAAATGCTTGTTTTTTACCTTTCATCCATAAGCGTAGATCTTCCTCACATGTCTTGCACACTTTGTGAGGAGCCCACGGTTTGTCTTGATTGCCTAACTTCAAACCGAAATAGGCAAAATATACTTTTTTAATAAATGCAGAAATGTTCCTCTGCCGCTTTTTCACGGTATATTCCCCACAAATAAAACAAAAACTGTCCGGAGAGTTGACGCAACCTCTGGCTCTGTGAGCCATCACAAATACACAGCACTGCAAACTACAACTGTAGTGAACCACTTCGGAATAAAGCTGGATTACGACTGAGCAAACAAAAGGTAATAATGAACTTGCAAGAAACTGAAATTTGACAGGAACGTTCATGTCGCAACCACCGTGTTTGAGCGAGCGAACGAGGCGAGGAGAACAGGAAAGAACATGCGCCAGCGCAAGTACTGGATTTAGCCCCCCGCCTCCCAATTGTCCTGTTAATGTATAAAATGAATACAAAACACTCTAAAATATCATGAGGGAGTGTTTCTAGTTAGTTAACCATTACAACCTCTATTTTGGGCCAAGAAAATAAACTGCAGTCGGCTAAAAAGAAATTATGTGAACATTCCTTATATGGGTAAGAAATCTAATTTTGCAAGAAAACGTGACGTGATGGAACATTTTGGCTATTTTTCCTGGATTCAGCACCCCAAAATCTATAGGAATCAGTTGCAAAACTGGAGGCAGTTTTTTGGTAGTGTACCTGTGTAATTTGTGGCTCGCGTCACTGAATGTAGCAGCCATGTACACTAACATACATCAAGATCAAGCTTTGGCTGTGATATCTCAGTTACCATTGTCTTTACCTAATGGAATCCCCAGGATGTTTTTTCAAAAGTTAGTGAGTCTTGTGCTCACCAGAAATTATTTTCAATTTGAACAGCAGTTTTACCATCAAATTCAAGGTATTGCCATGGGGGCGACAGTAGCCCTATCTGTGGCGACGTTGTATATGCCTGATTTTGAATTTTCAAAAATCTATTCTTCCCCTTGGTTTCAGGATGTTGCATTATGGGTGAGATTTCTCAATGATATATTTTTTTTGTGGAAAGGTTCTGAGCCATTGCTACATGATTTTGTTCAATGGTTGAATTCCCTACAATCAAATATATCTTTTACTTTGCACTATCATTTTTCAAAATTGGAATTTTTGGATGTATTAGTTGAGAAAAGTGAGCATGGGCTTCATACTACTTTGTTCAGAAAATCTATACAACGCAATATACTATTGAAATATTCCAGCTTTCATCCTATGTCTTTGAAGAAGGGCCTTCCATTTGGTCATTTTTTACATTTGCGTCGAATTTGCTCAAATTTTCAGGATTTTCTTGATGATGCGCAGGAGTTGTCTCAACGTCTAGCATGACGGGGTTACCCCAGCAAAGTAATTAAAAAAGCTTTTTTACGTGCAAAATACACTCATCGCGATTGGCTTTTTTCTTCTGAAGATCAAGAGCATTCAAACAATGCAAGGTCAATTTCTTCATCTGATACATTAGTGGGTGTTTTACCATACATGTCACATTCAGATAAAATTAGGAAGATTCTTATTAAACATTGGCATATTTTACAGTTAAATTCTTGTTTTCAACGGAAATTACAAATTGCTCACACTCGGGGTCCTAACCTCAGTGATTATATTGGCATTACCTCTTCTCCTTTGGACAGATCATCTTGTGAACAACACACTGATTTAGGTCACTTTCCTTGCAATAACTTTGGTTATTGTAATCAAACTATTGCTGGTAAAAATTGGCGAATTCCTAACTCTCATATTGATCATATAGCCCATTAGCATACTACTTGCACCACGTCTTATGTGAGGTATGTCTTGGTTTGTGCTTGCAATCTTCTATATGTTGGCAGGACAATTCATCCAATTCAAATTAGACTGGGAGAACATGCATCAAGAATAAGGACTAAGACCATATCTGCCCCTATTGTCCAACATTGTTTGGACCATCAACATACTTTTGTGGACTTGGTCTGGCGAGTCCTTGATTATGTACCATATAATCCAAGAGGTGGCAATCGAGAACCACGTCTCCAATTTTTGGAACAGTCGTGGATATTTCGATTGTCCACGGTAGAATCATTAGGACTCAATAAAGAATTAGAATGGAATCGCCTTCTTTAAATACACCATCATTTTTTGGCGATCATCTTTTGCGGTCTCCATGTGAGTGTTTACATTTTTTGAATTTTGCTGGGATGATTGTGATTGGCTGTGAGTTCTGTTTTAATCATTGGCTTCTGCATTGTGGTGTGAGATCGTGAATGAGCATACGCTGGCGTCCTTCAAATCAGGAAAACCACAAAATGCTGCTTGCAGTTTATGAATAGCATTGATACAGGGCATTAAGGTTAATTTGCCCGAAACGCAGTAAGTACTGTGTCCTTTTCAGTTTTCAACTGCAGACTGGATTGTTGCTTCATCATCTTGAAACTTGAAAAAAATGACTTCAATTCACAACGCTTTTACATTTACATGGACAGCGACAGATAAGTGCTGCTTTTGTGAATGTGTGTTATTTTTGTGAATTAAACCTAAGGAACTTACAAACCTGTATCTGTACATAGTTCTTAAATTGTTCTTGTTCTGTTATGTATTTAACCATTCACCGTTCTGTTATGTACTTAACTATTACATTGTTTACTGTCAAAAATTGTTCCATGTAAAACAAGCCCTTGCTTTGTTGACTGTTGTTTCAATTGTAAGCCGCATCTGAACTCTGGAAGATGCGGGATATAAATGATTGTTAAATAAATAAAAAATAAATAAATAAGCTCAATTTTGGTGATATTCTTGAAGACACTTCACATTTTTTGAATTTAGTTTGGAGTATTGTTATTGTGGGGGGTGTAGGGTACACCGTCACATGGTGTTTTTTACCTACATTTTCATGCTCTTTTTGAGCCTCTAAAAATACTTGAGTAAAACGGAAGTTAAGCTACGAGAGGTTGGTCTCTCTATCCTCAAGGCTATCCTTTTAACATTAATTCTTTTATTTGCATAGTTTAGCTCATGGCGATAGTTTAATACTGCTCTATTTTTGTGTTTGAAGTCCTTCACCCGGCAATATTGCCGAATACAGAAAGTCAAAACTTTGTGTCGATTGTGTTTCTCCTTTTTTCCCACCACATTGCTTTCTCTTTCAAGCCTGATGACTGCAATGCATTACCAGAGGAAGCGGGTATTGCATTCGTCTTTGCCCAAGAAGTCCTCATGCAACCAAGGTTTCTTTCACACCATCAGTTGTTTACGGAGACTTGTAGGGCTACCAGATTCTTCCCTCATCTGGATTAGCTGAAGCAGTCCTGGTTTTATTCCTAAGTATGTAAGCATGGGCAGTGTTACGTATCCTTAGAAATTCAGAATTTTAAGTTCATGGATGACGTGGCATCACACCAGACCAGCATGATCTATCTGGATGAAATGAAGCCCGATGGTGGCTCACTTCCAAGACTAAACTTGCTGCTCTAGAAGGAAGCAGAAAAGTCACCAGTTATTGGGGACCTCAGTCAAGTGACGTGACGTATCAGCAAGAGAAATAGGATCATTCAGTCGCTATACAGTACAATGTACCCTTATAGAGGGATTGCATAAATACCATTCCCAGCTTCAAATGAAGGACTTATCTGTTTCCGTTTATGGTCTTCTGAATAGTGGGCAGAAAGCTACACTGCTAATTCACTTGTTTGTCTTTATGCAGCGGCCGTGTCTTTGAATCTTGACTCCCTTCTTTCTACATGTCTCTTAGTGCATGAATTGGGCTGACAGCATAATGCTTTTCTGTAGGGCTGACTTGCCAGCTGGGCATTTTATGTGAGAACTGTGTTATCTGGGCATCCAAAGACACCGTGCTCTGCAGCCTTTGCCGCTCTCCAGCAGAGAGCTTCCCCCAGCTGTCACAGCGGATAAGAGCAATCTTGCTGTTTGAAAGGATGATTCCATAGTTCTTCTCATAACATGTAAAGTGGGGCACAAGAAGCAGGTATATTACCCCTCTGCACCTTTAAGTGTTTTGTGTTGTGTGACTTCTTCATATTTTAAAATGTGCACACTACCTGGTTCTGCCAGTGTGAGAATTGCAGGTTTATAAATTAAGTTTACTACAGTCCATGCCAGTAACAAAGGACATAAAAAGACTTGAAATGGTTCAGAGGAAGGCAACTGAAATGATTTGGAGCCTGCGCCAGAAGATGTATGAGAAGAGACTTGAAGACCTAAATATGTATATGCTAGAGGAGAGGAGGGACAGAGGAGATATGGTACAGATGTTTAAATATGTAAAGGGTATTCATGAACAAAACAAACCTTTTTCAAAGAAAGGGAAGCTGTAAAATGAGAGGCCATAACATGAAACTGCAAGGAAGTAAACTTAAAAGCAACCTCAGGAAATACTTTTTCACTGAAAGGGTGGTAGATGCTTGGAATGCCCTCCCAATGGAGGTGGTGGGGGCAAATACAGTAATGAAATTCAAGATGGCATGGGACTGACACAGTGCATCCCTTTATAGGAAGAGGATAAAATCAAAATAAGCTTAACTATACCTCAACAAATAGAGAGGGGTGACCTGCATGGAGGGGCGGGTACACCTACTCTAGCCACCTTACTGGGCAGACTGGATGGACCATACTTTATCTGCCGTCACATACTATGTTACTATGTATGTTACTATATAACGCTCTTGTGGGCTGTGTTACCAGAGCGGGGGCCTGCGCTAACATCAGGGAGCATGTACGCCCATCCTATTACAATTACCACAGGCTCAAGAGAATGCACTGTGCTAGCTGGCATATGGGTATCTTTAATGCCACCCATGGAGTTGACATTAAGGACACCCATGCTAAATGTGGCAAGTTCGGTTAGTGCGTGGGCTGATAACATCCATGCTAGATACAACATGCCTGCAACGCCTTTGCTCCATGCCTTTCCCACCTGGCCCCTGCCCCATCGTGAGCAACCTGCGATTTGTAGTGTGGGGGTCCCTGTTACTTTTTAGCATGGCACCCAAACCACGCGCTACCAGGTAAACATGTCCCATGAGTGCGCATGCATGCATGTTATGTGGATCTTCCATGCCCTGTATGTTTATGTGCTATGCGTTTGTACATGTATGTTTTATGTTTGTGTGCACATGTATGTGGTGCCTGTATAACATTTCTATATGTGACACGTGCACTGAATATTACTAGCGGAGTATTATTAATGGATGGGTAGTCATGTGTGTGCTACATGTGTGTTGAGTGTCACATCCATATTTTCACTGTGTGCACTATTTGTACAGTTTGTTATATGTGTGTGTCTGCTGTCAGTCACTAAGTTAAAGCTTACTCTGACGTATCATTTCTGTAGCCACCAGCACTCATGAAACTCCTCTGACAGAAGTAAGGACCCATCCCTGGTATCCCAGTACCCACCCACTAATGCGGTCTGGCTGATAGAATGACATATTCTCAGTAAAGTACAGATTACAAGCCGCGCCCTCGCTCATTTCGGGCACAGGTAAATGAGAGCCCTGGGATCCTGATGTACCTCGAATTTGCTCTTTTATTTATTTTCTCAATTTCTTTGAGACATTTCTAGACCATCCTTCCAACTAGGTTTATCAGAGTAGTTTTACAAACAAATAAGAGAAAGAATAGGCAGGGGTGCAATAAAGCAATAGCTTCCCAATAGCCTCCTCCTGTTCCCTTGAACCTTCAGCCCAGTTAGAGCACTGCATTCACAGCCACCTGGGGGCCTGCAACTTTCTCTTATTAGTAGTCCAGCCCAGACGGAGGCACCCTTCAGAGCTTAGTGTGCATGCATGCCGAATCCCGCCCATAGGCATGCCCGTTTCACGGTGGCCGAGTCTACTGCCCGGTGCTGGGCGTGCAACCTTCTCAGTCCTTACTGGACAGAGGAACAGAAATCAGGTCTGAGAACCCGGCCTCCAGAACCACCATGCACAGCAGTTTCCCTGACAGCTTCTC
Organism: Ichthyophis bannanicus; assembly: GCA_033557465.1. Taxonomy (NCBI): domain Eukaryota; kingdom Metazoa; phylum Chordata; class Amphibia; order Gymnophiona; family Ichthyophiidae; genus Ichthyophis; species Ichthyophis bannanicus. Next base: position 121,398,748 of record CM066032.1, on the reverse strand, counting down.
GTTGTTATTGTTTTATATGTATCACTTTCCCTCCAGCAAGCTGTTGCCGCATGAAGCAATTAGCTCACATTACAGCCTAGCACACCATGTGCGTGATGGGCTCTAATGGAATGGAAACCTCCTTACCTTCAAAGGCCTTTGCTCTGGGGCTTTGTCCCTGGAATGGATAGTCGATCCCTGAACGTAACTGTGAGCCTGTGAGTTGTACAGTCTGCAGCCAAAGGAATGGATAACAATGTCAAGGTACACATCCCAGAAACATTATCCCCACTACACCCCAACTCGTGTATCCATAATATTCAGGCCTTCCGTAAGATGCCTGTCTGGGATGTGCATATGTTCTTGGCCTAGATTATATATAAGTGTGGGAGTTGGCATTGGAGCCTCTGTGTTTCCAATGAGTTCATGAATCAGTGGGAGCTATTTCGTTCATCATATAGCCGCACAAAGAAACACCTGATGCACAGTCTGTTCATGCATCATGCAGGAGCCAAAATATCAGGTTTCTAACTCCGAAAGGGTTTCCCAACTGTAGAGATCCGACTGCAAATGAGATCTTGCAAGCACTATGTTCAAAGTGCGTCTGAAAGGATGCTATTTGATCCAATGCACCACAAACTAAAAATTGCAGCCTTCTGGGTTAATGCAAACTGTGGTACCCCAAACCAAAGTTTCACTTATCTACTCCCTCAGCTTGCGATTAAAATGACAGTGTGACAAATTGTTAGCAACGGGGTTCCATCCTTTTGTCTGGTGCACCACAGGAAAGCCTCATTCTGCCTTGCTCCAGAATGCAGTTGCTTGGCAGGATCTCTCTGCATACCTTGTAGGTACGGAAAAGAAATGAAAAAGAAACCATTGACAAGAGGGAGCTCTTTTTTTTAGTGTTCAGCCCGTAAACCATACCCCTGGAATGGACACCGCTGGTAAATTCTACATTACGTCAGGCTGTGCTCGCCTAACATCACCTCACTGTGTCTATCATTTCTTAAGGCTGGGCAGAAATGGTTTCACTGCAGAAGAAGAAGATACTTTTGCGAAAATCACTATGGATCTGAAACAGGGATAGCAAACAGAGCCGATGCATATAAAGCTTCATTTTTGGTCCTTGCGTCGAGTGCGGCATTTACGGTTCAAAAGTGAAATGGTAGAGCACAGCGACAGTAAAGAGCAGGTCCGGGCCCAGAGCTGGTTCAAGGTGTTGATGCCCTAGGAAAACGTTAAGCCTTACACCCCTCTGATTGTCAGAATGTATTGTTTAGTTTCAAATGCCCTGCTCTTTGCCGCCACCCCCCCCCCTCCTCAAAGCTGCTAACCTAGGCGACCACCTGGTTTGCCTGATGGTTGGGCCGTCCCTGGTTTGGGTTCTCTTTCGTTGTATGCATTGCACATCAGATTCAGCTTTGGGACTGAGCTTTGTCAGCAAGTTTGGGTCCCAGCGAAGATGCTGTCAATGGCCTGTTTCTGTAAACGGATAGTCTTCACTGGAGCAGGAGTTGATGTCTGCCTGAGGATGGTTCTGGGTGCTTCTATTATAAAGGCACATAGGGCCCTAAGTCATCTTTATAAAAGAGGTATAAACTAGGCGCCTTTTCCTAACTTTGACGTAAGCTCTCTGCTATGATATCAGTCCCATGCATGTACATGTACATATCGTAACATATGTATGCACACTGCAAATCTATCCAAGCTTTATCCAAACCCCTGGACACACCAACCCGTGAGCCGCAAAAAGTATGCATGATTTTATTGAAATACAAACATGTACACAAATATGCACCCATGCAATTTTATGATTGCCATTTTCCACACATGGAATGTGCTTTACACTTGGAAACGACTTTACTAAATTACCCTTTGTGAACATTTGCATGCATGAACTATTAGAAAACAATACTGGCATCTGACTTGACAGGATATTGTAGACTTGAACTCTCATGCTGAGCTGGTTTTTACCACAAATTCTGGTTCACATTGGGTTTTATTCACACCTTTTGCTGTGCTCGCATATCCCCTGCCCTGAAGGGAATTAGAGGCACCAAGGCCTTCCTGCAAATAATGCGCATCAGCTTGAGAGGACCATAGTCTTTTCCAGCCCGGCCCAAAAAAGGCCCCTGGAAACATGTCCCCTAAATGTAATGAAAAGTGCATGCATTATTTTAATCACCACATCGAAAGCTGGCAGTCCTCAGACAGTCAATCTCTATATGTAAATTGCTGTTTACGTGCAGACACTTTTTGGAAGCCTTTGAATGGAGATATTTTATGGCTGTTGGTAGTTTGTCTGTGATTGGTGATTTATTTGTATATATATTATGGATGGTTTTTTGCGATTTGCATTGATCAGCTTTCATCTGGGTTGGGCAGACTATAAATGTGAATGAACAACTAAAATAACAGCTTTGTGAAATGCCCTCTAAACGTGAAAGTCAAGGCAAGGGGAACTAAATTGGAGGGTGTGATAGAGAGTACTCTTATACAGCTGGACTGGCAGCCATTCTGTAGACCGGGGGTTCTCGACCCAGTCCTGGGGACACAGCTAGCCAGTCTGGTTTTCAGGATAACCAGAATGAATATTTTGCATGCAGTGCCTCTGTTGTATGCAAATCTCTCTCATGCATATTCATTGTGGTTATCCTGAAAACCAGACTGGCTAGCTGTGTTCCCAGGACTGGGTTGAGAACCCCTGCTGTTGACTATTGTTAGTTCTTTGGTTACATGGATATGATCCATTTCCAGTGCTGGCAATCCAGAGGGGAGAGAGGGAGATGTTCGCAAAAGCCCAAAGCCTGCTCTGAAAATAAAAGCAATGGAAAAAGGCAATTTGCACTTTTGCAACTTCAATCCGGTGCTGGAATACTAGTGATGATGTTGCTGCTGGACTGGAGCCTCATTCTGTTATGCTAATGCCTCAGAAGGTACATGGCATGTTAAACACAGGATATCAGCTTGTTGATCTACTTAAATTGAGCCTATTTCCATTAAAAACTAAATTGTGATGCCTTTAAGCTTCTACTCCATATCTGTCCTTAAGAAAATGTAAAGCGGAAAAAAACCCAGGACAGCAAAGAAGCCAGTCGGGCAGCTAAATGATGCTAAGATAGAGAAGATAAACCGATTATTCTAAGTGTTGAATCTATTAGGCCTGTAATAGTGACAATACGCAGAGCTAAGTGCCAGCCTGATGAATGGAAAGAGGCAGCATTATTGCTTAGCAGACCTCATTTTTCCATTTTTGTTCACGGGGCCCCTTATTAAGGATTGTCTGGAGAAAGCAGTGGCACAACTACAGCAGCTGATGAAGCAAAACACACCAAAAATATTATTAGAAACATAGAAACATGACGGCAGAAAACGACCACGTGGCCTTCCTAGTCTGCCCTTCCATCAGCTACATTAGTGCTCTTTTTTCCTTTAGAGATCCTCCAAGTTTGTCCCTATGCTGTACAAATGGGTCTTGTCTGCATGAGAAAATGGATGAAGAATGGAGGGGGTGAGGCAAGGTGATTGGGAAGGTCTGAACTGGGAGAAAGGCACCATTTCTGTATACGAACGCTAGCGTTCATCATTGCAGGAACAGGCAGCTAACTCCTGAGATTTTCATGATCAGCTCATTGGCACTCAAATGGGATCGAGATAATGCTTTGATGTGGTGAAGGCTTGCCCCAGATCATTTCACAGGTTGATTGGGGAGGGGGGAGGTAAGCATTGCGTTTGTGCGTTTTGTCTTGACTAGATTGTAAGCTCTGACGAGCAGGGACTGTCTCTTGCATGTTTATACTGTAGTAGTAGTAGTAGTAGATTGGAAGGTAGACTTTAATTCTAGAAAACACTGAATATAGGTTCTGATCCCAGCTCTGCCACTGACACTCTGTGTTTCTGAGCTAGTCTCTTGACTTTGCCAATCCTTGGTTTTCTCACTTACAACTCTACAGTAAGATAGGTTGTAAATAAAAAGCCGATGAGTCACCCATCAGTTTTCTCTGTAGCATAAAAGAAAGTCTTAATTTCTCTGCACTCCTGTGGATTCCCAGCAGACAGTAACACCTACCCTGCTTCAGTTACGTGTTACGATTCATTCATAATGTTTGAAATCATTTTAATAGCTCCTCTTCCCTTCTCCTGTTAAGAAAGGGGTCCAATATTCTGTTTGATAGCACATGGTTGAGTTTGGTTCACATGCTTCGCGAGCTCAGTCCCGGAGAAGAAAACGGGTACCTGGCAGGTTGTGACACCTTTAAACAGCCTAAGAATAGTCCAAGGAGGTTGTTAAAGATGAAGGGTCCTTTTTTCCACAGCCTCCTGTCCTACAATTTATTTATTTAGCTGTACTTATATCCTGCTTTTCACTGGGTCAAAGCAATCAATTGGGGGATACGAGACACATATGCTAATACTTACAGGGAACATGGGCAATGGAGGGTTAAGTGGCTTGCCCAATACCACAAGGAGCATCTGTGGGACTAGAAACCCCAGTCCTTCCAGCCCAAGGTTGCTGTCCCCAGGTGGGACTTGAACCCCAGGCCCTCCGGCCTGAAGTACCTTGTCCTAACCACTAGACCACTCCTCCCTACAAGACAAAGACAATTACATGACCCAGCCAGATCTGGAAAACATACAGTAGTTTATGACTCTAGTTACCATGAGTGCCTGTAGGCATTCAGAAACATTAACAAAAAATGTCAAGTCCTACTGCTAAATAGTGCGCACTCTCGTGAAAGAGCAATAGGGCACACTATTAAGAAAATAATATGAAGATGAAAATAAACAAACAAAATGTTTTGCCCTGCACAGCCAAATAAGTCCTTTAAAACAGGGACTTCTGTCAACAGCCCGTAACCTTAGTGTTATCTTTGATTCCTCTCTTCCCTTTTCTGTATATATACAACAGACTGCTAAAACCCGCCGCTTATTTATCTATAATATTTATAAAATTCGTCCTTTCCTCTCTGTTAACACTAAATGAACGCTTGTCCAATTTTTAATTACTTCTCGCCTTGACTATTGCAACCTTCTTCTTACCGGCCTCCCTCTGAGTCATCTCTCTCTCCACTTCAATCAGTTCAAAACTCTACTGTGTGCTCATCTTTCACCAGCCTCATTCTGTTCATATCGCCCCTCTTCATAAATCACTTCATTGGCTTCCCCTCCGTTACCGTATTCAATTCAAACTCCTCCTTTTGACTCCTCTATGCATTCATTCTGCTGCTCCGCTCTATCTCTCTTCTCTCCTCTCCCTCTACTCTCCTCCTCGTGAGCTTCGTTCTTCTTTACGCCTGCTCCTATCTTTGCCCTTTTCTTCTGCTAACTTCAGACTTCGGTCCTTCCACCTTGCAGTGCATGTTAACTGTGGTGGAGTTGAAAGATTTTATTATTTTTAGCATAACTTATAGTCTACATGGAGCATATACCTGTGATTATGGGTAATGGTTGATACAGAAACATCTAGTTTTAGAGAGAGTTAAAAAGGAGTCCTTGGTATTGAAAATATCAAAATTGATTTTGTCAGTATACTGTCGGGCCTCCGTTGATAGTCCTGAATTGTTGAATGTAGCTTTAGGTAATGCATGCTGTGTTCGAAATAAAGCCCCAATAATTGATTGTATTGGCCAATGTAATATTGATATTTTATGTGTCACAGAGGCGTGGTTGTTGACTTCTGCCACTGTGATTCTCAACCAGCTTTGTTCTTCATAGTATTGGACATTGTACCAACCACAGTTAATGAAGAGTGGAGGAGGAATGATGGTGATTGTCAAGAAAGGTCTGCATTTAAATAAAATGGATATGAATTTGTGTGGGTATGTCAAGATGTTAATCATTAATTGTAGGAGACTAATGATTTGGTTTGACCCTTCAAACCATGGCTCAAGTGACTTATTTAATGTGGTTAGTGAGATTTTAAATCAAAATATTGATTTATCTAAAATAATGTCTCTGGGTGATTTTAAAGTTCATATTTTACATACAGATTTCGGGTCTCTTATGGATCCATCTTAATAGCTTTGGAATTTATTGTTTTTCAACAAAATGTTAAGAGTTCTACATAGAAGCATGGTCAGATGCTAGATCTGATATTTATCGCTAGCTGTCAGGAAAATATATTGTTTGATTCATCCCTCCCTCAGTATTGGACGCTTATTGGATTTGGTTTAATTTTAATGTGTAAGGCCCTATACAATTTCAAATTAATTATGGCCATCCAAAATTTCATTTTGTGAAATTCCATAAGGAGTTGTTAAAAGGGATTTGTAGAAAGTACAGATTGACATTATAGAATTATTGGTTCACAGCTAGAATACTTCAATTGTTTGTTCCTACTGTCACGCACAGGGATGTGAGCATGCACTGCATAGGGTCTGATGTCCACAGGTACTGTACTAATCTCAGGGTTCTTGATGCAACACTTATAATAAGACACACAATACTTCTGGGCACTGGATTATTCCTTTTAATTCTCTCCTACTCCACCCACATCCAACTGATAGCTAAAACTTGCTGTTTCTTTCTCTATAACATCAACAAAATTCGCCCATTCCCTTCCAGTAGTCTTTCACGATCACTTTTTTTCTTGCCCATTGGGCCTTCTGGACCACACTGTGAATGCATGGAGCAGGTCTTCTTCAAACAAGCAAATGTTGGTGTTGCTCCATTGATGTTGGAACTCTGCCACATATGATATATAATTGCCCCCCCCCCCCAGTCAAGGCTTTGTGGGATGAGGTTTGTAAGTACATTCGTGAAATCTTCATATTGAAGATGGAAATATCCCTGGGAATAGTTGTGTTCTGCTCAATTTCTTTAAATAATGTTTTTTTTCAAAGTATGAGAACCTCCTACTTGATAAAACGCTTTCAATAGCTATACAATGTATTTTGAGCAACTGAAAGAATTCTGTTGGCCTGAATGCCGCATTTTAGTGGCATTCAATATATTTAACATGCAAGATGGAGGGTACTGCTTCCATATGTTCCGGCAATATCCTGAAAGGATATAGAGAACACTTGATAATTTTTTAAGTGACAGATAATGGTTGTGTTTTTTTATTTGCTTTTGTTTTAAACTTTATATTTATTCTACACTGAAAAATTTTGTAATTGTAATGTATTTAATATTTTCTTGTATGTGTTTATTGCTATTCTTGAAATTCAAAATAAATTGCGGAAAAAAAAGACACCTATCCACTCCTTAATCACCTCCCATCTAGACTATTGTAACCTACTCCTTGCTGGTCTCCCTCTGAATCATCTCTCTACCCTTCAGTCTGTTCAACACTCTGCTGTGCGGCTAATCTTCCACCAGTCTCATCGTGCTCATATTACCCTCAAGTCTCTTCATTGGCTTCCTATCTGTTTCCGCGTCCAGTTCAAACTTCTCCTGCTGACCTATAGGTGCATTCACTCTGCAGCTCTTCACTACCTTTCCTTTTTTATCTCTCCCTACACCCCTCCTCAGGAACTCAGCTCTTCTGGCAGATCCCTTCTATCTGTGCCCTTCTCTTCTATTGCTAACTCCAGACTTTGTTCCTTTCACCTTGCTGCTCCTTATGCTTGGAACAAACTACCTGAGTCTGTACGTCAGGCACCTTCACTGACCCTTTTCAAATCCAGGCTGACAACTCACTTCTTCACTACTGCTTTCGGATCTTGACTCACCTGATCTCCTTTGTGTTTCCTTATTATTCCCCCTAGATGTATCCCATGTCTACAGCTACTGCGTTGTCTGTCTTGACTAGATTGTAAGCTCTGATGAGCAGGGACTGTCTTTTACATGTGTCTGTGCAGCGCTGCGTACAAATGTTCAGTAGTAGTAGTAGAATTATTAGCTGCAGTTGCTAAAAGAGTATTAACATCAGGTTGAAAAATCTGTTTTGGTTAAAGGCTATTTTCCTTTTTGAATTGACCTTGGGAGTTATTTGACATTGTTAACGTATTTATGTCAGAACCCGCACATTTGAATAACTCGTGATCCAAAACATTAAATTCAAGCATTGGTTGGAAGAAGTTAACTTTTTATATTCAAGGAGCCAATATTGAGAGACCCTTGTTCTAGGCAGTATCTAATGTAGCAACTGTGAAAAAGTTAAAGCATGGAATATAACCTCACAATTAGATCTCTGTCCAACCGGATGGATCAAAATAGTGTGATTTGACATTGCAAATAAATGTGACACTTTCATTCAGGTCAGGAGTTATGCTAGAGAGTTTAATATAGTGAAAATATTTGCCCCCTTCAAAGAGGATAAGTTTGGATCCACAGTTATCAAGTTCTTACCGCCCAGTATACAGTCTATCTTTTTGTAATCAAAAATTATTGAAAAGGCTGAGTTAAGCTAATTAGGCATGCATGCACCGTTGGATACCCAGCAACGAGGATTTAGAAAGAGACACAAAGCTAAGACCTTGATGGGCTCATGGTTTGATGAACTGACATGGCGAATGGCACATGCGGGTATAGCATTTGTATTAAACTTTTTAAATATCTCCACTTCTATCATCTTGGTGTAAATTATATCTGATAGGTCGATCACAACAAGTCCAAATGGGAAATGAGGTCTCTGGAAAAAAAGACTTGGGAAAAAAGAGTGTCATAAGGCTTATCACTTTCATAGAAACATAGACATATCTCAGCAGAAAAAGACCTTATGGCCTGTCTAGTCTTCCCTTCCATATCAAATAATATAGTCCTTTTCTATTCCTTTAGAGATCTTCTGTGTCTGTCTCATGCTTTCTTGAATTCAGACACTGTCCTTGTTTCTACTATCTGTAATGGGAGACTGTTCCATGCATCCACTACTCTTTTTGTAAAGAAATATTTCCACATATTACTCCTGAGTCTATGTCCTCTCATTGCAGAGCTGACTTTAAGTCGAAAGAGGCTCTCCTCTTGTGCATTTCTGCAATGAAGGTATTTAAAGGTCTCTATTATATATCCACTATCCACCGTCCCTCTAACGTATACATATTAAGAACTTTAAGTGTGTCCCCGTATGGTTTATAATGCAGAGCACTGACCATTTTAGTAGCTACCCTCTGCACCGACTCCATCCTGTTTATATGCTTTTGAAGGTGTGGTCTCCAGAATTGCACACAGTACTCCAAATGAGGTTATACCAGAGACTTATCACCTCCTTTTTTCTGCTGGCCATTCTTCTCCCTATGCACCGAAGCATCCTTCCAGCTTTCACCATCGCCTTTCTACCCGTTTAGCCACTTTAAGATCATCAGAAACAATCATGCCCAGGTCCTGCTCTTCTTTCTTGGAAAGAAGTACTTTGCCCACTACACTGTACTGCTCCCTTGGATTTTTAGTACTAAATCTCATCTGCCAAATTCTTGACCATTCTTCAAGCTTAGCTAGATCCCTCCTCATGTTATCTACTCCTTCCTGGACTCTATTGCAGATTTTGATATCATCCGCAAAGAGATAAACCTTACCCAACAGCCCTGCTGCAATATTACTAAGAAAGATGTTAAAAAGAATCGGACCAAGGACAGATCCCTGCGGCACACCACTGGTAACATCCTTCTCCTAAGAGTGAGCTGCATTTAACTGTACACTTTATTGCCTTCCACTCAACCAATTCTAAACCTAATCAGTTACTTTAGGGTCCATCTCTAGTGTGCTCAATTTATTTATATGTCGCCTGCGTGGAACGGTGTCAAAGGTTTTACTAAAATCCAAGTACACCACATCTAGAACCATGGGCGGCCCAAGGGGGGTGCGGGGCCATGTGCGGAGACTCAGTGTGGGGCCTCATTTGCATAAGGTGCCTCATTTGCATAAATATTTGCATAATGTTACCATACACTAACTTTTAGTAAACATGCCTCTTAAGGAGTGTATGGATAAAGAAAGACTAAAAGATTTCTTCATTACTATAATCCAGTGCCAACCGCCAGGCACATTAGGAACTACTACAAACACTGCCCATTTAGAACCCATAGCAAACCCGCCGTATCCTAACAGCACTACCAGGACTCACAAAGCACCATACCCTACCTATCAAAAGGCAACACTGCAAATATTAAACCAATACATTTCAGAGAATGACAATACATGACCTACTAGGGAAAGAGAACAAGTGGCAATGTCAAATAGGAATTACATAAACAGAATACCTCAGCTCAGTTACACATGCAGAACATAGACCACCACCAAACAAGGAATCACAATTTAGAAACAGGAAGACAATAATTAAACTGGGAACCCCAAAAGCCAAACTTGGAATATACAACACTGTAGAAATAAAACTATAAATTAATTTCCTCTTGTACTAAACAAAGTGCAGACATTAATGATGCACATTTCCTAGAGCTGACATATTCCAGTTAATAAATTCAGAATAAAGAGATATTTTTCTAACTTTTGTGCATTTTTTTTCAGTTGCAATTGCTCCAGCTACTTTCTTCTGGTTTCTTCGTGTCTTCTGCTAACTCTCCATCGTCTGCTGTCCATTTGTCCTTTCTTCTCTCTTCTAGTTTTTTTCCATCCTCTCTCTACATCTGCTTTAACATACTAATCTTTCTCCTTTTGCTCTTTCCTCATTCCTATTTCATCCACTCAAATTTTACCCCTCCATCCTCAATCCCCACTTACTCTCCAAATATCCGGCCAATTGTAGATTTGTCTTCCCTCCCACACAGTATATTTTTCCCTCTCCATTTCACTCTCCCAGCTCCATCCCATTCTAATCCTCCCCCAACATCAGCTCCCTTCTAGTTCCAGCCCCACCCAGCATCCGCTCCCTTCTAGTCCCTGCATCAGCCCATTTCCAGTCCTAGCCCCCCATCAGCCCATTTCCAATCCTATCCTAGCCCCACCATCAGCCCATTTCCAGTCCTAGCTCCCCCATCCATTTCCAGTCCTATCCGAGTCCCTCCATCAGCTCATTTCCAATCCCAGCCCCCCATCAGCCCATTTCTAGTCCTTTCCTAGCCCCACCATCAGCCCATGTCAAATCCTAGATCCCCTCCACTCAGCCCATTTCCAATCCAAGCCCCCCATGAGCCTACTTCCAGTTCTAGCACCTCAATGAGTCAATTTCAATTCAAGCCCCCACTACAACCCATTTCCAATCTTAGCACCCCCCAACAGCCCATTTCCAAAACTATCCTAGCCCCCCCACTCAGCCCATTTCCAGTCCTAGCTCCCTCCCCTCACAGCCCATTTCCATTCCAAGCCCCCTCCCCATCAGCTATTTGCAGTTCAAGCCCCATTTCCACTCAGCCCATTTCCAGTCCTAGCAACCCCCCAGCCCATTACCAGTCTAAGCGCCCCCATCAGCCCACTTCCAGTCCTAACCCCCTACATAGCCCATTACCAGTCCTAATGCCCCCCATCAGCCCATTTCCAGTCCTAGCCCCCCCATAGCCCATTACCAGTCCTAAGCCCCCCACAACCCATTACCAGTCCTAAGCCCCCCATCAGCCCACTTCCAGTCATAACCCCCCATCACCCCATTTTCAGTCTTACCCCCCACAGCCCATTACCAGTCCTACCCCCAATCAGCCCATTTCCATTCTTAGCCTACACATAGCCCATTACCAGTCCAAAGCCCCCCCATCAGCCCACTTCCAGTCCTAACCCCCATCACCCCATTTTCAGTCTTAGCCCCCCATAGCCCATTACCAATCCTAACCCCCCCATCAGCCCATTTTCAGTCTTAGCCACCACCCCCATAGCCCATTACGTCCTAACCCCCCATCAGCCCACGTCCAGTCCTAACACCCCCCCATAACCCCATTTCTAGTCCTAGCCCCCATAGCCCATTACCAGTCCTAACCCCCCCCCATAGCCTATTACCAGTCCTAACCCCCCCATCAGCCCTCTTCCAGTCTTAGCCCTCCCCATAGCCCATTACCAGTCTTAACCCCCTCCCCCCCATCAGCCCAGCTAGATAATAAAAAACACAGACTGGCTGCTGCTGCCGCTGCCGCCATGGCAGCGGCAGAATCAAGCACCCCAAAGGGCCCCCCCTGCCCTGCAGAGTCCTCCTTTCAGCCTCATCTCCCAAAGCGTGGGCTTTTCAGAGCCGCGAGGGAGAGCTTCTCCTCTTGCGGCTCTGTTAATCCCGCCGCAGAGCTGATGGGATTTCCCATCAGCCCCGCGGCGGGATTAACAGAGCCGCGAGAGGAGAAGCTCTCCCTTCACGGCTCTGGCAGCTGACGCTGAGGGAGCTGATGCTGAAAGGAGAGGACTCAGCAGGGCAGAGGGGGCTCCGCGGGGTACTCGATTCTGCCGCTGCCACGGCGGCAGCGGCAGTAGCATCCGGTCTGTGTTTTTTTATTATCTAGCTGGGCTGATCGCGGATGCAAGATGTTTTTTGCGCGGGGCACCCTGAAACGTGGGGCCCTGTGCAAAAAACATTCTTGCTGTCTAGAGCTCTCCCTTGGTCCAACTCTCTGGTTGCCCAGTCAAAGAAATCAATCATATTTGTCTGACAAGACCTATCTCTGGAAAACCCATGCTGCCTCAGATCCTGCAATCCATCAGAGTCCTGAAACCTCAGTATCCTCTGTTTTAGCAGCATTTCCATTAATTTACTCTCCACAGAGATCAGATTAACTGGCCTATAGTTTTCCACCTCATTCTTAATTGCGCTTTTGTGTAAAGTGACCGCATGAGCCTTTCTCCAGTCCTCTGGGACAACTGCTGACCCTAAAGAAGCATTGAAAAGTTCAGTAAGTGAAGCCACTAGAACATCCTCACATTCCTTCAATATTCTTAGATGTATCCCATCTAACCCCATCACTTTGTCTACTTTTAGTTTAGCTAGTTCCTCATGAACAAAATCTTCTGAAAATCATTCAAGATCCCCTTCACTTGTGCTCCTATTTGTAGGTATTTCTGAAGTCCTGCTCCTGGCCCTTCATCTGTGAATACATAACAAAAATATTTGTTAAGCAATTCCGCTTTATCCTCATCAGCTTCTATATATTCCTCCCCTTTCCCCTTGAGTCTGACAATACCAATTTTTCATTTCCTTCTCTCACTAACATATCTGGAAAATGTCTTATCCCCCTATTTCATTGCATTAGGTATCTCTTCTTCTTTTTGAATCTTTGCTTTCCTGATTACTTTCTTAGCTTCTCTAAGTTTTTTCCAAATACTGATGCTTATCTTCCTCTCTCATGTATTTTATGAAGGCCTCCCTCTATTTCTTCACCTTTTCAGCTACTTCGTTTGAGAACCATAGTGGCCTCCTTTTCATTTTACATTTATTTACCTTTCTAAGAAAAAGGTTTGTTGCCCTTAAATATCCCCTTTCAGTTTTGCCCATAGCTTTTCTTCATCCCCCAGCTGTTCCCATCCTGCTAATGACTCCTTGAAATATTGTCCCATCTTGGCAAAATTAGTTTTACATAAAATCTAAGACTCTTGCTTTTCAATGGACTTTATCAGCCTTAGTCCTAATACTGAATCACACCATCTTGTGATCACTGGATGCAAGATGACCTCCCACTATAACATTAGAAACACTTTCCCCATTGATAAGCACCATGTCCAGTATGGCCCCTTCATATATGGGTTCTGTTACCAGATGCCGTAATAGATCTTCCTTTAGAAAATTCAGGATCTCCTTACTTCTAGATGACATCGCAGCAGGGATGAGCCAATCAACATCCGGCATATTGAACTCATCTATCAGTAGCACTTCTTTCATGGCAATACTGCGTATGTCTTCTATTAAATCTCCATCCACTTCTTCTCACTGTGAAGGAGATCTGCATATCACACCAATGCAAATGGATTTCCTGCTCCCTCTTTCTAGTTTAACCCACAGTGCCTCCTCGTGCTCTCTTTTAAAACCTGTAATTATGTAGCTTGTCGCGGGGCTCCCCGTCTACGCCTTATTAATGTTGCGGTGACCCCGGGCAAAGATTATGCTAGGCAGTCAAGGGAATGTAAGTTCACTCGGCATAGTTGAGAGAAGTGACCTCACAGATTCCAACTACCTAGGAGCACTCATTAATGAGACCAGGTGGAGGGAAATAAGGCTTTTATTCCCTGGTAAATGCAAAGGTTCAACATAAGAGATAATCCATGAAACAGAAAGTCCTTTGTGTCAAAAGGTACCAGTATTTACAATGGTTGCTTAATTGTTGCTTCACAACTAAGGCAGGTTTCACTACCGGAATTTCAGTACAAGAAACAGCACTTACATTTCATTCATTCTTCTTCACTATATAGAGCACAGAGACTCTGGAGCTGAGGCCGTGCACCAGTTACATTCCATAAGCTCTGGTAGAGGTAAGGGAACAGTATTTGGGTATTCAATCTCCATGGACTCCCCTTCGCTATGCTCAGTAGGGGAATATTCACTGTCCCTGTCTGACCCAGCTTTGTAGGTTAGGACTCTGGAGTCTGGCTTCCCATAGCCAGGGGTTCTTAAGGCTGCAGGAATTTTACTGAACCAATCTGGTTTCTTTCCCCTCTCATAAGGGGCACGGGTTTTAACAGAGCCTTTAGGAGCACAATATTCACAGTCATTGGTTAATGTTTCATACCTGGATTTAGATGAGTTGGAATCCCCAGTGTATTCTCTTCCAGCCACTCTCCTTTGGTAGCTGAGCCTCTGCCTGCCAGCGTTGGATACAGCTGTGCTTCTAGGCAGTTGAGTAAAACTTGTCCTGGATTCTCCTCTCTCTCTGGGTAAGAACTCCAGCTGACCATAAAAGTGCTTTCCTCTCTGACCTGGTAAAACTTGATAATAATCCTTCAGAGATTGTAAGCTCTTCTCAGAACCCTTCTCCCTGGTTCTTGGCTTCTGTCTCTCTGTTCTGGATTCAGGCAGACTGTAAGAACAGGGCGTGGCAGACACTCTCACCTTAGAGCTGGCTCTAGCAAACTTCCCTTGTGCAGCAGGGTCAGTTTGGGCCTTCTGGCTCCCAACCTTGTGAAGTCTGTTCCCACTCAGGTTCTTCTCAGTCCTCTCTTGATGGCTCTCAGCCTTCTCTTGCTCCTTCTCTAGGTGCCTCTCAGCTCTCTCTCTGTGGCTCTCAGCCTTCTCTCGGTGGCTCTCCTTCTTCTTCTCTGTTCTAGAAGCATTCTGTTCTGATTTATAAAGCAAACTGCTTGGGATGACTTCCGGGTTCCTTTCCAGGTGCAAGTCATCAAAGTTCCTAGGCTCATTAACTCCTGAATGTCTGTTCCTGCTCCCTCTAGCTGTGCCTGGGGGTAATTGCACACCTAGTTCCTTAAAAGAAACAGGATTTCTTTTCAACCACTCATCTTTATTGACACATGCCTCATGACAAGCTTTAATGTTATTTTTTACATATAGTGTCACTCCTCCTCCATTTCTTCCTACTCTGTCCTTCCTGAATAAAGTATAACCCGGCATAATTACATCCCAATCATGGCTGTCCGTGAACCATGTCTCTGTAACCACCATTAAATCCAAGTCAGCTTCTCCCATTAAAGCCTCAATATCTGGGATCTTATTCTCCATACTATGGGCATTTATGCACACTGCTTTCCAGATGTTGCCCCTTTTACCCATTTCAACAAAAGTATTTAATATTTTACTTACCTGAGGGCTTTCACATACCTGGGGGCTTTCTTCACCCATCCCCAACATACCTAGTTTAAAGCCCTCTTCATTGGGTTAGCCCAGGGGTACTCAAATCCAGTCCTGGAGGGCCACGAACCAGTCAGGTTTTTGGGATATCCCTAATGAATATGCATGAGATAGAGTCAAATACAATGGAGGCAGTGCATGCAAATATATCTCATGCATATTCATTAGGGATATCCCGAAAACCTGACTGGTTTGTGGCCCTCCAGGACTGGATTTGAGTACCCCTGGGTTAGCCAATCTGCTGAGGATGACACTTTTACCCTTCCTGGATAGGTGGACACCCTCTCTGCTCTGCAGCCCTTGGAAAATCATCCCATAGTCTAGGAAACCAAAACACTCTTGATGACACCATCCATACAGCCACGCATTCAACTCCAGGAGGCGAGCTTCTCTGCCTCGACCTTTACCTTCAACGGGGAGGATTGAAGAGAACACAACCTGCGCACCTATCTGCTTTGCTATTTAATTTTCATATTCAACTACTATGCAATCTTATAAAAGAGTTTAATGATTTGTATCAAGTTATTCTGCGATATTGTGATATATGTATATGATGATGGGCTCCATGAGAATTTAGCAGATTATTTAAGGCCATTATTGCTTGGTTATCGAGTCATGGGTTTAAGTGTTGACTTGAGCAAAACAGAAGTGTTGATAGTATGTGTGATGCAGCATATATATCACTTATTACAGTTCAGTTACATTAATTCAGTCTTTGAGTAAACTCTGAAATATGCTATTAAGGTGTAATTCTGGGTAGTAAACATTGTATGCGCCCTCATATGAAAAAGGGTTATACAGCGGTCATTCTTTAAGATATATATTTTACGAAGACTATGATTGTTGCTGGAACAAGTGACTTCTGTACTGTCTTTCAAAATTCATTCTTTCCCTGCTGTGATTATTATAGCAGCATCTGCTTTGGTCTACTAAATTTGATTTTTAAGGCTTTACAATCAATCCAAAATGTAGCAGAATGAGTAATATTAAACAACTTCACATATTATCATATTGCGCCTAGCTTACAGGAGGTGGTGCTTTGGCTTACTGTCGAATCCAAGATTAAATTAAACTACTGTTGTTGAATTTAAAAAAATTGACAAGGCCTTTCTACAGGTTGTTTGAACATCTTATTGCAATTTTATGTTTATGCTAGGCCAGTGGTGCTCAAACCAGTCCTTGGGACACACCTAGCCAGTCAGGTTTTCAGGGTAACCACAATGAATATGCATGAGAGAGATTTGCATGTACTGCTTCTATTGTATGCAAATCTCTCTCATGCATATTCATTGTAGTTATCCTAAAAACCTGACTGGCTAGGTATGTCTCAAGGACTGGGTTGAGAACTCCTCTTCTAGACCTATCAGAGCATATTCATAAAACTCATTACAGATACTGCCGGTTGATAAGAGAACAAGGCAATTGATTATTAAGTGTTTATTTGATATTTCTGTTCCATCTTTATGGAAGTCACAACCAAATGAGATTAGGCTACCAATAAATAGTAGTTTCATAAAAAATTGAAAATGTATCTATTTTTTTACAATCTTTTGGCTATTAACTGTATTTTTATTACTATTTTATTTCATTTCTTTAGTTAACGGATCTTTTTGTCTTTTTAAATTGCTTTAACTATTGCAAAAGTTTATTGTAACCCATTCAGAACATTGTGGCTGAGCGGAATAGAACTAGGTTTAAATATGTAAATAAATGTGAGGAGAATATGAAGAGGAAAACTGGGGGAGGGGACGTGGAAGATGGTAAAGGAACCTAAGGAGAAAAATGGAGAAGATGGGAGACAGAGAAGTATCTAAGGGAGAGAAGAGGGACATGGAGAAGAACCTGGGCAGAATATACTGTAGAGAAAAGCAGGAGGAGTAGACGAAGAAGAACCTTTGAGAGAGGATGGAAGAGATGAGATGAGCTTTGAAGAAATAGAAGGAAGGGCACAGGGGGTGAGAACTAATAGAAAGTAGGATTAGTGTGAGAGAGAAGGAGTAGAGAGATAATAAAACACCGCATCATGTGCACCTTCCTTTTTTTTTTTCTTTAGTTTAAATTTCTTTTATTGAGAAACTTCAAAGAAAATACAGATATTCCACAGATACTATCAAAGAAAATACAAAGAAAAAACAAAGCAGGATATCCATAGTATAGTCCACATCAAGGGAAGCGTGCAAATAGAGGAGAAGATGCTGACTCAATAAATCAAACTCTTTTTCTAACTATCTGCTGTCAAGAATTAACACAAAAAACAATTTAAGAAGCCAGCGCACCATTTGATAGAAGAAAAGACTCCAATGCCGATGTCTCCAGTAAAACAAACTTAGTGCCCTTAAAGGTAACTAAACATTTGCAAGGAAATTTGAGGAAAAACGTGGCACCAAGAGCTAAGACGCATGGCTTCAACACCAAAAAAGCCCTACGACGTAGCTGAGTTTTCCTGGAGACATCGGGAAAGATACTAACCTTCTCTCCACAGAAGACAGATGCTTTATTTAAAAAATATAAACGCATTAAAGCATTTTTATTAACTTCCGAGGTAAAGGACACCCGAAGGGTAGCTCTAGTTGAAATTTTATCTTGAGAAGACTCAATATATTCAGAAATATTCAGAGACTCCTGAGATATATCTGGGGCTAAGCCAGCAGAAGCTCCTGCCGGAGAAGCCCCTTTAGAAGGAATATAAAACACCTTACTCACACACAGCTTATTATCTTCTCAATATCCCAAAATATCTATCAAATACTTATCAAATCAAATTTGAGGAGATATAAACTGAGTGTGAGGAAAATCTAAACACCTCAAATTCAAAGCACGCAGACTATTCTCCAGTAACTCTTGTTGAGTATGGAGAATAAGGCTGTCTTTCATAAAAGACAACGAAGAATTTTGTAGCACAGTACAGTGAGCTTCCAACTTCTGACATCCTTTCCCCCAAAGTATCAATCTGAGAATCATGTTGAGCAAATTTTACTACAGAGTCTCTAGTAAAGTCCGACATTTGCAAAACGACGAAATTCAATGAAGACTCTATCCTAGTTAGAATACGCTACACATCCGAAAGGGAAACATCCTGTAAGTCCACTGGCAAAGAAGAAACACCATCCCGTTGCGCCAAAGCAGGACTCTCTGGGACCGACAGGATCCGAGGTAGTGGAACTCTCCCGGAAACCAACGGAGACCCAGAGGTGGATATAAAAGGTGCAGAGTCCAGTTGCGAGGGCACATCATTCCTCACAGGAGAGGAAGTCACAGGAACGGAATCTAAAATGGCAGCAGAGGGGGAAGAGATACTAACCCCCAAAGATAAGGAGGAGCTACTACTGGGGAGCTGAGTCGGAGTTGCAGCAACAACCTCCCCCTCTTTACTATTCAGTACAACAAGATGTCGATCCATAGGGCCAGAGGTCTTAACAGCTTTAGTAGGATTTTCAGTACTCATATTTAGAGGTCATTTCCTCCGTCTACCCATTCTGCACAGCCACAAGCCAGCTCCCGAGCTCCTCGAGCGCCAAAGGAGCGCATAAGGAGCAAGCCCCTTAATAACGCGCCCCTTTAGAATGCGACCGCTTTCGCGTACCGCTTAGCGATCAAACTTTAAACCCCCTTAGATGACGTCAGGGGTAGGCACCGCCGAGATGGATCGTGCATTCCAACACCGTCAGGAGGGAACATAAGCGGAGCACAGTGGTGAGCAGCAACCTCCTCTCCTCACACGCTCCCCTGTTTTTTGTTTTTAAATCATAGATTAACTTATGTTAGACAAATGTATTTTTCTGTAGATGACCAGAATGAAAAGCAGGACAATTGTGTCTCCAATTCCAGGAGCAAAGGCAGTGGAGGAATAGTTTAATGGTTAGAGCACTGGCTTGAAAACCTCTAGACCAAGGTTCTATTCCCACTGGCACTCCTTGTGACCTTGGGCAAGTCGCTTAACCTTCCATTTCCTCAGAAGAATTGTTATCAATGTCCCTATTTAATATAGTTGCTTTAAAAATGATAAAACAGGAGACGGCAGTATCTACAATGCTTATTAATCAGGTATCCATCTGGCAGAGGGTGAGTCGGGAGTTATTTTTTCTATTCCTTGTTGATTACACGAGAACATAAGATTTGCCATAGTAGGTCAGACCCATGGTCCATCAAGCCCAGTATCCTGCTTCCAACAATGGACAATCCACAAGTACTTGGCAGGATCCCAAAAGGTAGGCAGATTTCATGTCTCCAGGGATAAGCAGTGGATTTCTCCAGACCGCTTTAATAATGGTTTATGGACTTTTCTTCCAGGAACTTATCCAAACCTCTTTTTAAACCCAGCTACACTAACAGTTTTTATTATATCCTCTAGCAACAAATTCCAGAGTTTAATTTTGCATGGAGTGAAAAACTCAGTTTACTCTTAAATGTGCTACTTCGCAGTTTCATTGCATGTCCCCTAATCTTGATACTTTTTGAAGGAGCAAGCAACCGATTCACGTTTACTCATTCTACTCTGCTGAAATCTGATCATTTTCTAAGATATTACTATTTAAGAAAAGCAACCATGGAGATTATTTTTCCCTGTAGCAAAGCGTGTCTTCCTGCATACAATAGTCTTATGAGTAGCAGTTACTGTAATGAACTGTTTAAAGTTCACTTTTACTCTTTCTTCTAAATCCCTTCATGCAAAATGGGCAGCTTTTCCCCAGGATCATTCCTGGACCTTCGTCAGCTCTGGAAAGTGCTGCAAGGGATTCTCCATCTGCCAGCTGGTAGCCTGCCTCAAGCTATCATTCTTGGAATAGGGAGAGTCATGTAAGGAGACAATCTGAAAACAGGATCCTGGCTCCAAACTACTTGCAATAACACTGGTAACCCGGAAGCCCTCCTCGCCTCCATTCCCCGATTTGACACCCTCCAATCCTGTTCCCCCCCCCCCCCCCAATAACTTCACCAACTCAGTAATTTTTTTGGTACAAACTTTTGGTCGCAGCTTTATTTACAACCTGTACAACCGGCCCAACACGGGCCTAAGATAACAATTGAACAAAACCCAACCCCGCACCCCTTTACCGGAGGATGCCCCCCCACCCGCCATCTTAGTAGCAAGGCGGAGCATCCTCCTCCCCCCCAAACCCCGCCGCCTGCCTCGCCATCCTAGTAGCAAAGGCCGGCTCCCACCCCCCCGCTACCGGGCCGAGACCCCCAACCGGGCTGTCTCGCCCCACCCCGGGGAGCACTTCGCCCACACTGCTTGTAAACCAGGTCAAGCCCGCGCCGCTCCTGCGAGCGCTGGCTCTGTACCCCACCAGCTGCAACATCCCGACAAACCAAAACCATGGGCGGGCGGGCGGGAACGCGACCGATACGCGAGGAGCCGCGGCCAGAAGGAGACGGCCACGCGGCTCCTCGCGAACAGCACCGCCCACCCCATGTCATGCGGGCCAATGAAATCGCTCCGACGGCGCGCCGGAGCGATTTCAACTGCCTCGCACCGCCCCCTCCCCCCCCGACGCACCCCCCCTTTTACCCTGCACGTTGGAGGCCGCGGCCGGGCCCGGGCCCAGGTTACTGTCGGCCGCGGGACCCGGCCCGCGGCCTCGGGCATTAACACTGGTAACCCGGAAGCCCTCCTCGCCTCCATTCCCCGATTTGACACCCTCCAATCCTGTTTCCCCCCCCCCCCAATAACTTCACCAACTCAGTAATTTTTTTGGTACAAACTTTTGGTCGCAGCTTTATTTACAACCTGTACAACCGGCCCAACACGGGCCTAAGATAACAATTGAACAAAACCCAACCCCGCACCCCTTTACCGGAGGATGCCCCCCCACCCGCCATCTTAGTAGCAAGGCGGAGCATCCTCCTCCCCCCCAAACCCCGCCGCCTGCCTCGCCATCCTAGTAGCAAAGGCCGGCTCCCACCCCCCCGCTACCGGGCCGAGACCCCCAACCGGGCTGTCTCGCCCCACCCCGGGGAGCACTTCGCCCCCACTGCTTGTAAACCAGGTCAAGCCCGTGCCGCTCCTGCGAGCGCTGGCTCTGTACCCCGCCACCGGTGCGAGGTAGGCACTATCCTCGCACCGCCCCCACCATAAAGCTGCGACCAATCATTTCCAGCGCTTCCTGCCAATCATTAAGCAATAAGTCCTGACTGACCGGGGACAAGTGTACCCCGTCGGTACGGTACAGTCCTGCGCACTGGGGGTCCGCCCAGGGGTGCCGGACCTGCCATCCACCGGCCTGTTGCAACCAACGGCCAATCTGCCTGTTCACTTTGGCCAGCCCTCTCGACCAGCGTCGTTGAGGCAAGCAGGCGGCCGAGGGATGATGTCCGACCAGACGATTGCAACGTCAGGCCACTGCTCCTGCAGCGCACGCAGGTCACGTTGCACTGCGCGGATGAGTTGCCGACAAGTCCAACAGGAAAGATCATTCCCTCCAAGATGTATCAGGAGTCCCACCGGCCTCTGCCGCCGCTCCGCGTGCTCTCGAACCACTGGAAGTAGCTGCCACCATCGCATGCCCCGCTCGCCGAGCCACTCCAGCCGGAAATTGCAGGACACCAAGCCCAGGTGTGTACCCAGCGGACGAGTTGAGGCTCTGCGTTCCGCCCAGTAGACGAATGAATGCCCCAGAAGCCACCAAACACCCGGCGCGCTCCGGGCAGCAGCCACTGTCGGCACGTTCAGCAGTAGACCTGAAAGAGAAAAAAAACAGCATTAGAACCCCCCCCCACGCCCACCCCCCTTCCACCACCACAGCTCACAACTGTTCCGGACGCACGTAGCCCTCGTAGGCCCTGGAGCGCCAGCGCCCGATCCGCTGGATCACCTCACTTCCCAGGCCAGCGGCGGCTGCGCTCGTTGCCGCACCTATCCGGAAGGAGTGAGACGCATAACCGCGCTCATCCACGCCCAGCCGCCGCAACGCCAAGCGGAAGACTGCCGTGAATTGGAATTGGGTAACAGCTGTCCCATCAGCATGGCAGAAGAAACACCCGGCCCGATCCGGCCGCTGCCGCCGGTACACCGCCAAGTTCTGCACTGGACAGGATCCCAGACCCGGAATGGCCCTCAGCAGCACCCACCGACCCTGCCCCAATGGGTCAGTCTTCGAGTGGGCCAGGAAAATCCATATGCGCGCGTCCTGTATGTCCACCTGCTGCACCAGCAAACCCCCCCGCCCCCCTCGTCCGCCCGACGGAGGGACCAGCTCGCTAACTCGGAAGGCCCCGAAGAAAGCTGTGACAAACAACGCCCGAAAAAGGACTGCCTCATACGGAGTAGCCGCCACCTCGGGTAGAACGCCCCAAATACGCAGCAGCAAGGCGTGCGACACGGGGCGACGCCAATCCGGGCAGGAGGGCTGCGCTCGCGCCCACCCGGCTAATAGCCGCTTCACCACATACGAGGCGCTCGGACTGCCCCAGCCCGCCGCCCTGCTAAAAAAGGAGAAGCCGGCCAAAGCCGCCCGTGCTGCCGCCCGGGACCAACCACCCTCTTTTGCCCACGCTATGAAAGAACCCGCCAAGATGTCCCCAACTCTACCCCCCCTCCAGCCCCTCCCCCAGAGAAACTCTCGGACCCGCCCATACCCCCGCTGATAAGCCTTCCACGTACCTGGAGCCAGGGAAGACCGCAACAATGAGATCATTCCGGCGTCCCAATTCGCCAAAGGTGCTCCGGCACCACCGCCGCGGTCTCGTCCGCCCCCGGGGCCAACTCCCGAAACCGCTCCCACTGGAAACGAGACAAAGCGTCAGCAATAACGTTCAGAGCACCTGGCACATGGCGCGCCTGAACCGTGACATTGAGACGAAGACAGGCCAGCACAAACACCCGCATCAACGCCGCCACCCTTGGACACTTTGGCGAATGACGATTAATGACTTGCACCACCGCAGCGTTGTCACACCAGAAGACTACCCGCTTGTCCCGTAGCCTCTCTGGCCATACCCAGAAGGCCACCACAATCGGGAACAACTCCAGGAACGTCACATTGCGCGTCAGCCCACTCGCGGACCAAGCCGCCGGCCACGGCGCTGCACACCACGAGCCCTGGCAGAACAATCCCATACCTGAACCCCCTGCAGCATCTGAAAACAAGTCCAAATCCCTGTTGGACAATTCCTCAGACTGCAACACCGAGCAGCCATTATAATTCGCCAAAAAAGCATCCCACATGCGCAAATCAGCTCGCATCCCCGCAGTCACCCGAATGCGATGGTGCCCACAGCGCACCCCGGCCATCGCCAAAGACAACCGCCGCGCAAAACGTCCTTCCCATATCGACGACCCGACAGGCAAAGTTTAGGTGGCCGACTAACCTCTGAAGCTCTGTCAACGTCACCTTCGTAGCGGAGCCCACCTCAGCTACCAAGAGCCGCAGCCGCTCGACTTTATCCCTCGGTAACCGGACCACAAACTCAACAGAGTCGATCTCAATCCCCAAGAAGGAAATACAAGTCACCGGCCCCACTGTCTTACCCTCCGCCAAAGGGATGCCAAACTCCGCCGCCATACCCAGGAAAAGCTCTAACAAGGATGCACACACTGCGGACTGGGCCGGCCCGACGAACAAAAAATCATCGAGGTAGTGCACTATAGACCTAAGACCGGACCTCCGCATCAGCACCCATTGCAGGAAAGAGCTGAAGGCCTCAAAGTACGCACACGAGATCGCACAACCCATGGGCATACACTTGTCATAATAATAAGAATCGTCAAAACGAAAGCCGAGCAAAGGGAAGGCGGACGGGTGCACCGGCAAGAGACGAAAGGCAGACTCAATGTACACCTTCGCAAGCAAAGCCCCCTTTCCACATTGGCACACACGCTCCAAAGCCTCGTCGAAGGACGCATAGCGCACTGAGCACAGCTCCTGCGGGATATGGTCATTCACCGAGGCCCCGAGGGGACAAGAAAGATTATGTATCCGCCGATAACGCCCGGGCTCCTTCTTCGGGATGACGCCAAGCGGTGAAACAATAAACGGCGAAAAGGGCGGCCGAAGGAACGGCCCAGCAACTCTGCCCAGAGCGCACTCCGCCGCAATCTTCGCGCGGGCCACATCCGCCAGCCGCATCACCGAGCGAGCATTCCCCGACTCCAAATCCCGGACAGCCCCTTGAAAAGGGATACGAAAGCCCTCAGAAAACCCCGCCCACAGCATCGTCCCCGCCGGGCCATGCCTGGTAGCCGCGTAGAGCTCCAGCCACGGCAGCAACGCCCGTATCCTAATGGGGGTAGGCACCAGACCCCCTTCCAACCCGTCATTTACTTGCCGCCGCCACCCCTTGCACCGCTCGACGGCTGCACTTAACGGCCGAGTGACCGGCTCCGCACAGGGAGCAAGCGTGCCGAAACTTGCAGTCCGGGAAAGGGCAGGACGTTTTGTTAAAGCGCCAACACAAATCTCCGCCGGGACCGCCCGCCCCAACTTTACTCGCCTCGGGCCCCAGGCCCGCTGGCCGAAAGGACCACAATCCCACCGAAGCTGCCGCGCCCGCCGCCCTAGCCGGACCTGCACCCCCCCCCGTTCCACTCCTCTTTGCCGACATTTGCGTGAGCCAAAGGTTAATATCCTTCATGCCCCATGACAACTGCCGGTTCTCCTCCATCCTATCGCGGAACTCCTCGTCGTAATTAAGCCAGGCCCACCCCTCGTGGGCCTGGGAAGCCGCCAAGATCGCGTCGGCATAAGCCAACATCTCACCATAACGACTCGGGTCCTCATGCCCCCACACGCTCGCCAAACGCAAAAAAGCCCGAGTCCAATTTAACGTGTTCCGCGAAACCTTCCGTACCCTCCCCGCCTTCTCGTCTTCCTTGCGCTTCTTACGACTCTCCCCCGAGCGTTTCCTCCCTTCCAATAGCCGGAAAATATCCAAATAACGCCGCTTCACAATCCGCCGCCTCAACTTACGCGGGACACTCTCCCACAATTCCGCGCAACGCACCACCGCCGATCCCGCCCCCTCACCAACCCGCGGCCCGCCGGTGGAGTCCGCTGAGGAAGTGTCCGAAGACCCCGACGATGTAGATGAAGACGACGCGCTCCTCCGCCGACGCCGTCGGTGCTTCCGCTTTGCCTTGGCTTTACTAGCTGGCGGTGCACCCTCCCCCGACGGCACTGCCCCCCCAACTCCCCCCGC
This sequence comes from Ichthyophis bannanicus, assembly GCA_033557465.1. NCBI lineage: Eukaryota > Metazoa > Chordata > Amphibia > Gymnophiona > Ichthyophiidae > Ichthyophis > Ichthyophis bannanicus. The sequence continues at coordinate 121,373,028 of CM066032.1, read as the reverse complement.
TGTCGTCCCGGAGCACTCACCTGCCGCCGCCGGCTCCGCCGCCACCTGCACACCCGAGGTGGACTCCGTCTGCTCCATCATGGGCGGGCCGGACTGGCCCCCACCCACCGACATCACTGTCGCTCCACCGCCAACTCCGCCTGCTGTCAAGGGCGCACTCCCCGAAACCTGCAAAGGGAGAGGAGAGCCAACACACGGGGACGGAGGCAAACCAACCCCCTGCGAAGCCATCCCATAAGACCCCGCCCCCCAGCCCACACCCCCTCCCTGCACCCCCCCCGAGGACCCCAACCCCCCGACTGCCCAGCCTGAAGCCCCCCAGGGGAGTTGTCCCCCAACACTTTGAAAACCGGCCCCCCAATGCTCCCCGCCCCAGCCCCCCCCCAAGGGCTCCCACCCATTGCCATCCCAGGTACCGGGGACCAAGCCTGCCACCCGTCGCTACGCATTCCGAACCTTCCCCACCCCCCCGGGGCGGGCCCATAGGCTCCTGGAGGAACCGGAACCCACCCATGCCCCACCGCACTCGAACACTCCGCGCCGTCCCCCACCGGCCCCCGAGCGACGCTCCCCTCCTCAACGCCACCGACCCCAGCACCCCCCCTCGACGCCTCCCCCGCCTCCCGCGCCCCAGGCCCCACGACCCCTTCTAGGGGGCCCACCACCTCCTCCGGCCTCCCCAACACAGCTGCAGGGGCAGGGAGAGCCCCACGCATCCCCACCCCAACCTTCCTCTTACTGGTCCTCCCCCCTACTCCCCGCCCCCCCCCCCCACGGCCTACTCTGGCCCCTGGGGCTGCCCCAACCCCGCGGGACCCCCTCGAGCCCCCCCCAGCCCTTCCCCCCGGAGCCACTTTTGCTTTGCCTTTCCCGGCCATGCTCCGGCCCTCCCCCCTAACCGTTGAGCAGCAGCCCAGCGCAGGGGTAAAGAACCCGCTGCAGCAACCAGGAAGCAGGTCACTGGCTGCAGGGGTTCTCCACTCCTGCTATTTTATTTCAAAGTATTTATTTTTTAAGTATTTAGTTTCTGTTTGTTATTTTTTTTATTTTTTTTTTTTGAGATGCCCCGACCGGCTGCCGACCCCCCCCACCCGAATGCAACCTCCCCCACCGCCCCCGGGAGCCAATGGACCCCCCCTCCACGAACCCCACTCACCGAGCACAGGAACGCGACTGATACACGAGGAGCCGCGGCCAGAAGGAGACGGCCACGCGGCTCCTCGCGAACAGCACCGCCCACCCCATGTCATGCGGGCCAATGAAATCGCTCCGACGGCGCGCCGGAGCGATTTCAACTGCCTCGCACCGCCCCCTCCCCCCCCCGACGCACCCCCCCTTTTACCCTGCACGTTGGAGGCCGCGGCCGGGCCCGGGCCCAGGTTACTGTCGGCCGCGGGACCCGGCCCGCGGCCTCGGGCATTATCATCGTCTTATGGTTCGTGGGAGGAATTTGGAGGATGGAAGTTACAAGTTTTCTGTCAATAAAAAGTCCTTGTAGCTGAAAGGCCCCCAAAATATAGTGGTCTGAAAGAGGCATCTTGTAAGCATACCAAAACTTCCAGTTTCTGGGTGTAAACCTTCGAGAAATGGCCCTTTTTGCTTTCTCCGGGAATAATATTTGAAATATTTTGAAACATGCTCACACTGCAGTAGAAATCGTTGTGACCATTACTGCGGTGGCAGTCCTAACTTACATATTTCTGTAATTCGATTGCCTTCCATTCTGCAATGAGCATTTGCTTAGTTCGCTCTCTTTTTAAGGAATTCAGTTCCCTCTGATTTTTGTCTGGAAGGTAACCTGTTATCTTTTCATAAAGGTGCCAGAACCTGGCTATTCTCTTCTTAGGCTGGCATTCTTTGGGCTATAGATGGTAGAACTGAGCTAGAAAATATATGAAGTAGAGAGGGTGGAGAGTATGGATGGATTTTCTCTTTGAGTGATATCTCCAAACGGGTTAATTTTGCACATAATATAGCAAGCATGAACCTCACACCTATGTCAGGGCATTAGAGATGGTCTCAGCATCTCAGATCCACCGTTAATGCTCATCTTAACCCTTCCATTGTTCAAAAGAGCACCTCCTTTTGGAATTCATAAGATGTAACTTATCAAGGTGGCGCCCAATATAATTTGGGCAATTTCTGTATCTATCTTCCATATCTTCTTGGCCTCTGATTGTATTTTCTGATACTTGGGGATCTCTTTTTTCTCCACACAATATACAAAAAAGTTTCTTCCAGTTTTTTTGTATCAAGCTTATTATCAGTGAGAATCACAATGTCGCAGGTGATCACAACTTCTTCATTCTCCATAATTTTGTCGGGCCCATGATCCTAGTGTTTTCTGGCAAAGGAAGAGACCTGTATTGCTATTGTTTGCTGTGTTTGGTTATTTTCGTGTAACTCTGAGTTTGATGTTTTGGTTCAGTAAGTAATCAAGTTTAATATATAAATATTTGATGTGCACTGAAATAATACTACAACACATTCAAAGGATCAGTATGGGAATCATTTCTCACAAGCGAGTATACAAAATCCTGTAGCTCACTGTACCAAACTGCCTTAATTTTTGTTGGACTATATCATCCAAAGCTGCTATAAAAGAGCTGCTTCTGTTTTAAGTCCTTTTTTATTCTTTTATAAAGTGATCATGCAAAAATTCAAAACAGCCTTATTTTTTCTTTAAATTATCAATAGGAAAAACCAACTACAACTATCATGTTTCAAAATGTCAAGCTAAATTTTGCATCAGGGTATTGATAATTTAAATATACTCATCTTAATCAAATTTGCTGTGGTCTTTATATCCCATCTCTAAACCCGGGAATTCAGATTTCTCTGTCAGAGAGCTTCCATGGCTTATACAAAAGATGGCCACGGCATTTTTTTTATCTTACATAAGCTCCTCCCAAGGTGAGCAGCTTGATATAGTGTATCTGGACTTCCAGAAAGCCTTTGACAAGGTTCCTCATCAGAGACTTTTGACAAAACTAAAGAGTCATGGGATAGCAGGCAGTGTACTATTGTGGATCAGGAATTGGTTAAAAGATAGAAAGCAAAGGTTAGGGCTAAATGGCCAATTTTCCCAATGGAGAAAGGTGAATAGTGGTGTACCCTAGGGATCTGTGCTGGGTCCGCTGCTTTTTGACATATTCATAAATGACCTGGAAAAGGGAATAACGAGTGAGGTTATCAAATTTGCAGATGACACAAAACTATTCAAAGTTATTAAAACCCAAGAGGATTGTGAAAAATTGCAAGAGGATCTTGATAAATTCGAAGACTGGGCATCAAAATGGCAGATGAAATTTAATGTGGACAAGTGCAAAGTTATGCACCTAGGGAAGAACAACCCAAACTATGGTTACACGATGCAAGGTTCCACATTAGGAACCACCACACAGGAAAAAGATTTAGGCGTCATTGTGGATAACATGTTAAAACCCTCAGCCCAGTGTGCAGTGGCAGCCAAGAGAGCAAATAGAATGCTAGGTATCATAAGGAAAGGAATGGAAAATAAAACAAAAGATATTATAATGCCTCTATATCGTTCCATGGTGAGACCGCACCTTGAATATTGTCTGCAATTCTGGTTGCCGTATCTTAAAAAGGATATAGCGGTATTAGAAAAGGCTCATAGAAGAGCCACCAAAATGGTAAAGGGGATGGAAGGATACTTCTATGAAGAAAGGCTAAAAAGGTTAGGGCTCTTTAACCTGGAAAAAAGACGGCTGAGGGGAGATATGATAGAAGTCTATAAATTAATGAACGGAGTGAAACAGGTAAATGTAGATTGATTGTTTATGTTATCAGAATATAGAAAGACTAGGGGACATGCAATGAAGCTACAGGGTAAACTATTTAAGACTAATAAAAGAAAATATTTTTTCACTCAACGTGTAATCAAACTGTGGAATTTGTTACCGGAGGATGTAGTAAAGGCTGTTAGTGTAGCTGGGTTTAAAAAAGGTTTGGACAAGTTCCTGGAGGAAAGGTCCATAAACCATTATTAAGAAGGGACCCAGTATATCACTCCTTGACCCAATACAAGCATTGAGGAACCTGTGTCTTTTGGGGGAACTGCTAGGTACGTATGACCTAGATTGGCTACTGTTGGAAACAGGATACTGGGCTTGATGGACCTTGGTCTGACCCAGTATGGCATATCTTATGTTCTTATGTTCACAAGAATACTCTTTGCATTCAAATTTAAAGGGGTAATCCCCCACTAAAAAAATGCAGGTAATTTTTTTTTGTTACACAACCATTACAAAAGTGTTAAAGCAATATATGCCGATCTATCTGCTGATTAAGGCCATTGGGTTGCACAGTGTTAAGGATGAAAATCCAGTATTGCTCTTTATAATTTAATTGAGCCTAACGATTTCCATCTCTTTGAAACTGGGTACATGGTCAATCACATACCATTAAAGTTGATCAACTGAATGGTGATACCGAATGCAATGTTCCGCAATCCACGCATTTATATTTGCAGTTCTCAAACGTGAGTGGGGTTCTTTTAGCCACTGCACCATCATGTTTAGTTCTCCCAACGTAAAGTTTCTTACACGGGCATTGCAAAATATATACAACATAAGATGTTTGACATGTAGCAAACCACTTCGCAAGCTTCGATCTTTGCTATGGAAGGGAGGCTCCGAGTATCACCTTCTACCCTTCTATAACACAACTCACATGTTCCAAAAGATCGGTGCCCAAGTTAAGTGGAAAACATCTCATCAGTAGATTCCCAAGTCACTTACCAACTGACAAAGGTTGCAAATAAAAATGCACCAATTGTAAAACATTGCATTTGGTATAACCATTCATTTGAGCAATTTTTATTTTATTGTATTTATTGAATTTTTTGAAAACATTCAAATATTACAATATTGAATGAAGGAAATACGGTAATAAAGAAATAAATTCCAAAGAATATACAATATAAACAAAGAATACAATACTTTTACCATAATCAGCCCACAAAAAGTCGAAGAGAGGCAACAGGAAATTAAATTACATAAGCTAAAGGAAAATCAAAATATACTAGCAGTGCAGACTTATGCGTCAGCTGTATGAGGAAATAAATTCACAATGGGTTCTTCTCTAGCAGTAAGAAACTCCAGGAGCTGACAAGGCTCAAAAAACATATACAACTTCTCTTTATACGAAACACAACACCTCACAGGAAATTTTAACAGAAAAGTCCCACCGAGGGAAAGAACCCTGGGTTTAAGCCCGAGAAACTCCTTCCTCCTCAGCTGGGTAGCTCTAGCTAAATCAGGAAAAATACGCACACTTGACCCCATAAATTGCTCACTGAAATTTCTAAAATGCATACGCAGAATTAATGCTTTATCAGACTAAAGGGCCAGTGTAATAAGGAGGGTAGCTCGGTCAGTAACTAATTCCAGGGAACTCTCCAATAAATCCGTAAGGTCTCCAGGAATCCCCGGAGGATCACTGGGAACTCCCTGAACTCCCCTACCAACATTCAGATATTGAACTCTGATTAATGGTGGGAGATTCTCCCCAGGGATCTTCAAGACCTCCTGGAAGTATCTTCGAACCATTTCCAGAGGAGGACATATAGGAGATCTAGGAAAGTTCACCAGTTTTAAATTGTTCTTCCGGACTTGGTTTTCAAGATATTCCAACTTTCTATTGGTCACATTCCGGTCCTTCATATGGGCAAGATGTAATTCGTGGAGTTGAGCCAGCTCTCCAGTCAACCATGCCAGCTTCACCTCCTGTTCCTTCTGGACCATTGAGACCTGCTGAAAATCAGCCTTCAATAACTTAGTATCAGTACTCACAGATAAAGCTATTCTTTCCAAAGAAGAATTCATTGTTGAAATTGCTTCCCATAGCACTTCCAGTTATATTTGCGGGCTTCACCAAACCGCCGCCACCAGCGGTAACTCGCGGGGTCACTCTCTCCTGAAGAGGGCTGGTCGATAACCCCATTCCAGCCCCAGATCCTCCATCAACTCCAGGGGACCCACAGACAACAACTACATCGGCTCCAGTGGCCTCCACAGCCTCCTGGTTCAGCGTGCTGGCCAGCACGCCAACTGGAGACTCACTCCTGCCGGAGAAACCTCTTCCGGGACACTGCGGGGGGGCCTGCTGCTCCGGGGACAAAAAAACCCCGTATGTGCTCAGGTCAAGAGAACCCTCAGGACCTGCCAAAGACGCCGCTGACTCCCTTACAGCAGAGAATCCACACATCTGAAGCGTCTGTTGGCCCGCTCCGATGACTCCAGCCTCACCCGGAGGAAGGTGAGTTTGTTTGCGCTTTCTTCTATCCATACTAGATAGGAGATGCACTAACCGCCGACACAAAGATGCTCAGAAAGGCGGACCTCTGGCAGAGAGAATCACACTGCCGCCATCTTTCTCCTCCTGCTCCATTTGAGCAATTTTATTGACATATGATTGACCATGTATCCAGGAGGGGTGGAAATCATTAGGCTCAATTGAATTATAAAGAACAATACTGGAGTTTCACCCTTCACACTGTGCAACCCAATGGTCTCGGCATACTTTGCTTTAAAAATTTTGTAATGGTTGTTTAAAAAAAATTACCTGCATTTTTTAGTGGGGGATTACCTCTTTAAATTTGAATTCAAAGAGTATTCTTATGGGAGGAGCTTAGGTAAGTTTAAAAAAAAACACAGCGACTATCTTATGTATAAGCCATGGAAGCTCTCTGACAGACAAATCTGGATTCCCGGGTTTAGAGATGGGATATAAAGACCGCAGCAAATTTAATTAAGATGAGTATATTTAAATTGTCAATACCCTGATGCAAAATTTAGCTTTGACATTTCAAAAGATGACAGTTGTAGTGGGTTTTTCCTATTAATAATTTTTTTTAAAAAGGGCTGTTTTGAATTTTTGCATGATCACTTTATAAAAGATTAAAAAGGACTAAAAACAGAAGCAGTTCTTTTATAGTCACTTTGGATGATATAGTCCAACCAAAATTAAGGCAGTTTGGTACAGTGAGCTACATTAGAGTATGGAATTTTGTATAGTCACCTTAAATAATATTAGGCTAGCAATGTCCTTCAGCTGTACTAGATAAATACAAAAGTCTTTGAGCAGTGATTGATCTATTGACAATACAGCACTGCTATTCTAGACAAAATGTTCATGATTTAAGGCTGAAGAGGATCACTCAGTAATAGGTTAAGGAAACAAGTCTTTGTAGACAGGTTAGTGAACTCATGGGGCAACCTTCAAATAAAGGCGGTGAGGGCAAAAATGCAAGGGGAAGTCAATAAAGCCTGGGACACCCCAAAGGAACAACTGGTGACATGAAAGAAGGAAGCATTCAAGAATTCACAATAGGATCTTCAGTACCGTGGCAGGTCAATATTAAGAACGTGGTCCGACATGAGTCAAAGGCATAATGCTTAAAGGATAGTTGATGCAAAGTAGGGCAAAACCTGACAGGCAATGAAACAGGGGTAGGCAAAGCAGAATTAAAGTCAGTCTGATAGGGTCAGGGCGATGGCTGAAAGTCACAGAAAATGTCAGGGCTGTGCATTTTGTAGCATGTTTGTTAGCACACTAAAGAGCCCTTTTAGTAAGTGCTGCTAACCAGTTAATGTGAATTATAGCGTGTGGTAACTGGCAGCAATGAATGCTAACACACGGGCATGCCAACTACCGACCCCTAAAACACATGTTAACTGGCACTCCCAGTCTAATATGGAGAGTGGGTGGGTTAGGGGTAGAGTGCGGGTGCAGAAAGCACATTAGCACATAATTCAGGTGGCAATTAGTGCGGATGCACCTACCAACACCATCCTCTATGGGTGCCGTTAGGTATAGTCAATCCAAATTAAGTGCACCACACATCGTGATATGCAGTCACTCATTAACTGCCAGCAACGTGCCAATCTCACTCCTGAAAGCTAACGCAGAGGTAACGCATGTTAAGTGCAAAACATTAGCGGGCTTTAGTAAAACCGCCTCTAAATCAATTTAATTCACATTACCTCATGAAATAACGCATGGAAAGTCAGTTAACACATGCAAAAAAGTTCAAACGCACATTAAGAAAAATGTTATTAAGAAAAATATGTGAAAAAACAAAAAAGAATGTAGGAAAATTGGGAGGAAAAGTCCAAAAACTAACCGGAAACTTTTTCCATGAACATCCCTAAATACTTTTATTTCATTTCATTAATGCACATATATTTTTATATGTGAAAATCTGGAGTTTTGATGAATGAATTCAGCTTTTATGCACAAAAAATGGAATGCGTGAGCATAACCCAACTGACATGAAAACAATGAGGGCTACAATTTCCTACGAAAACTCCAGGAACTAACTTGGCAAACAGGCAGCTGAAACAGAAGCAAAACTTTTGCACAGTGCAAAGTTAGTGCTGACCTAGAAATGATCTGGTCCATCCTAAGAGGGTCAGGTCCTGGAGAGAAAACGATATGGCAGTGTGATCAGTTCCGCAGCAAGTTCATGATGAAGCCATTAAAAAAAAAGCATCTATCACCTTCTAGATGGCTCTCTCAGTGGGAGAACCTCCTGAGCTGAAGGCCCCCACGCTGCGAGTTCAGGATCAGCTGCTTTGGAGAATAGCAAAAATGGACGGATCTGCGAATCTGTCTGCCGTTGTGTTTTATGTGCCCACGGTTTGCATTGCAAAATTATCAAGTAAAAAAGCGAGTTCTTCAGGAATACTTCTTTTTCCCTTTTTATGGACTTTTTGTGGGATTTTTTTTAAATTTTATATTTGTTTGTATTCTCTGCTGCGCTCTCAGTTCTTCTCATCTACAGTATATTTCTCCACTATTATTGCTTTCTACAGGGCCTGCTCTTCTCATGCATGCTAAATCTACAACTGTGTTGCAATTGGATTGCTGAGCTATGTATATTTAATTCTTGTGACAGCCCAAGCTTGACACCTAGAAGCTGCAGTCTTTATGTGACCTATATGTGCTTTTTTTCTCCCACCACCCGTACTCAGGCTAAATAGTTCTTCTGGAGCTGAGAGAACATTTTTGGACTCCAGAGCTCTTCTGGGTGTGTCTCAAAATCTTTTCCTCTATATTTCAACATGGCAGCTGTATCTGATGCTCATCGCACCCCCTCCCCACCAACCAGCACCAATTGCTTCTCCCTCTCTGGTGTCCCAGTCCACCTGACCCAGAGTGCAGTAGTCAATGTACTCTTGAGAATTAAGAGGCCTTCCTATTTATAGGATGCTGATTACAAGTCACGCAACACTTATCCCCTTTTGTTAAATGGAACCCAAAGATTTTGCACCTATGCCTTGGTTCCTCTTAAGCTGCCCATATTGTATCTTTGGAGAAAATGGATTGAGTGTTTCATTGGCCTGCACTGCAGCTAACAAGCTGAAACTCCTGGAAAGAAAAATGGACGAAAATTACAGTTTGAAGAGTTATCTTTCTCCCATTTAGTGTAGGATCAGTATTGCTTTTTGTTTGTTCTGTTCATGATGCCAGTTCATTATGTTTTGAAATAGGAGTGCTGACTTCCTATTCCCTGCTCTGCAGCCAGAGACATCGATGCTATCCCTATGCGCCTGGCTTTATTTAAATGTTCAGACAGATGAAGGGACATTATTCTTTTGTTGTTCTTTGGCTCCATTCCTCTGTTCCTCATTTCTGCTGAAGATGGGTTTGCAAGTCAGTTTTTATTTAGCTGTTTAGCTGTCGTTTCTCTGTTTGCATTGTTAATGAAGAAATAAGCATTGACGGAACGGTTCAGATGCAAAAAATAATACTACAAAAACAAAGTGGGACAAACATAAAAAGTCTGAATTCAGCTGAGGGTGGAAAGGGATGAACCCCAATACCCTGAGTTCCTCAGCACTCACCAACTTCCCAATTCATAGCCAGGTAGCCGTGCAGTGCTTGTTAGTAAAGGGCCACTTAGTTAACTTAGAATGACAAGTTGCCCTGCCTTACTGGGTCCTTGCTAGATTTCCAGTCATAGCCCTCTCTTGCCCTTGCCACTATCCTTTGTATCTGCCGCAAGCACACTTACATTCTCCCATGGATTTGATTACAGACCAGCCCTGGCCGATCGTGGAAAAAGCCCAGTCAAGATAGATTGCGTCCGGTTGATTTGGCAGCTGGAGATCTAGTGTTTAGCAGAATGCGCTGGCTCAGCAAATGACAACCACAGATTCATTAGATGTTGCATATGAGTTTGGCAGATTCAAAGAGACCTGGGTCAAGGCATGATGAGACTTTTACCAGGAACCACAAAGTGTAAAGATGTTCACCAATGGTTAGCGGGCGGGGCTGCAACGTCACAACTAGGTCGCCGCACAGCAGTATAGCACAAACGCAGGGGAAACTTTCACAAGTCATTGCCTCTGGCATGCTGACACTCAAGCAGATATCTGACTCTCTTATACTCAACGTGCATGACGCGCATCATCTAAAAGAAGATTCAGAATCACTCCAGCCTGCATTGTTGGAATTGCATACCTCAATCTAGCAACATCTGAAAATCAGTTCATTTGCACTGTTTTCATTTTCCGGACCCAAATTTAGTTTTTTGACCATTACCAACTGCGGCATATAAATATGTGTTACATAAATTAATGTTGTTTGGTGGCGTGGGGGAACTGGAGGAATATGAGATCTTTTATATTAACAATTTTCTGGGGCACTAGCACTTTTGGGGGTAATTATATAAGGAGTGGACTAAACTATCCACAAGAACATCATGAGTTGACATTAATTCAACAGCACTTAGCAACAATACACTTAGGCATCAGGAACGCATTCGGCTGGGGTATTTTAGTCCTTTACATGTATAAGTGGCCACTATGGGCTCGTATACAGGGGTAGAGTTTTGACCGAGCATGGACATGGAACAAAGCTACCTGTACATAAGTATTAAAATACTATAATTTACATGCATTTTTTACACCAACTCAAGGGCTGATGTGAGCAATCGTGTATGAAATTGATGTGTATTTTCGATTACTGATGCTAGTATTTTATAAAGAAAAGTCAGCACCTATTTTTATTTATAAACCAGAGCCTAAGTAGGCCCCTACTTTTAGTCATAAAATTTCTCTCTTAGTGAGTAATTTTATAAACTCCTGCCTAAGTAATTCTCCTTTTTATATGTGTATTTCATGCCTATTTCATTAAGACAAGTACACACAAACTTGACTTTATAAACTACTACCATAAATGGCCAAAAAGAAGCAGCACAATCACACCAGCAATGCCCGCACCTACCGTAAATTTATTAGGAAGACGCATAAAGTATAGGATTTTATCATACCGCAAGAAGAAATACTGGATTCAAGGAGTGTGGAAGTGTATAAAACCTTTATTCGAGTGTCTTGAAGTCCCTCCCTACACAGTTTGTGTTTCAGCAAAACAAAGCTTTCGTCAGGGGTGTGGGACCTCAGTTTTATTTATTTATTTATTTAACACTCACTTATATACCGCATCTTCCAGCGATCAGTTGCGGTGTACAATTAACAACAATTAACAAAGCGAAGTTTGTTTTACATAGAACATAGAACATTTTAACTTTTTACATAGAACATCTAAACATCTTAACATCTTAAGAACTAAGCAGAGAATTTCAACTAGAACAGTGTGAGTAATAATTTATCTATACAGAATGTAATGTCTGTACAACTAAAGGCAGTACATAACAGTTGCAACTATATACATGTGGAGGTATTAGGGCATATTAGATTGGAGTGTCATTTCGTTTTAAGCTATGTATGGTGTCCGTCATAGTAGGAAGTATAAACCTGGTGTGGGCAGGTCCTGTTTAGCCTTTATCTAAGTCGAGTGGAGGGTTTTCTATGGTATTATAGTGTTTAGTGAATAGATATGTTTTCAGTTTTTTTCGGAATTCCGTGATCTCTGTTAGTGATCGTAGGTCCTCTGGTAGGGAATTCCAGATGGTTGGAGCTATGTGGGAAAAGGCTCTATTGTTTGTTAATTTGTGAGTTTTTATGAATTCTTTTGGAATCTTTAGTTTATTTAATTGTCCTTTTCTATGAGTAGGCTTAGGTGGTTCTTTGGAAATTAGATTACATAATGTCTTCGGAGCCATGTCGTTTAAGGCTTTGAATGCAGTTATTATTGTTTTGTATATTATCCTGCTTTGTATCGGTAACCAATGAAGGTATGCTAGTATCGGTGTTATGTGTTGGAGTGAGTTTATTTTTAATATAATTCTAGCTGTTGCATTTTGCGCTAGTTGAATTCTTTTGATGTTTTGTTTTGAAATGCCCATAAGTATTAGGTTGGCGAAATCGAAGTGGGGAGTTATGGTAGCCTGTGTTATATTAATAAAGTCTTGTATATATACAAGGGGGCGTAGTTGTTTGAGGATTTTAAGTTTGAAGTAGATTTTCTTTATGGTATTTCTGATGTGGGTTTCCATTGTAAGGTGGGTATCTAGAATGACACCTAAGTATCTTATTTCGTTTTTTATTTTAATTTCTTGGTTTTGTAGTGTTATGTGGGTTGGAGGAATAAATGATTGGTTTTTGTTACGATTAGGACTTCGGTTTTGGCATGGTTTATATGTAGGTTTTGAGTTTTTAGCCAAATTGTAATTTCATTATAGCAGTCTGATAGGAGTTGCATCGGTAAGTTAGGGATCGTAAAAGGTATGTACATCATGATGTCATCCGCATAGAGGTGATATTGTACTCCAAATTTTTTGAAGATATTGCAGACCGGTTTTATGTAAATATTGAAAAGTAGGGCTGATAGTGCTGAACCCTGTGGTAAACCTATTTCTTGTTTGTATGTATTGGAGGTTTGATTACCTATTCTTACATTTTGCGTTCTGTTGTTTAAATATGAGGTGAACCATTTATGTACGGTGGAGTTTATGCCTATCTGGCTTAGGTTGTTGAGCATTATTGAGTGATGCACACTATCAAAAGCTGCTGATATGTCAATGAAAAGGAGGATGAATGCCTGTTTATGATTGTCGATTCCTTTTAGGAGTGTATCGATTAATACTGTTAGAAGTGTTTCTACTCCGTGGCGGGGCCGGAATCCATATTGTTGTTCGTCAAGTGGGTACGATGAGTCTATATATTCTTGAGTCTGTAATTGCACTACCTTTTCAATTATTTTGGCCAAAAATGGTATGCTAGAGATAGGCCTGTATGATGCTGGAGATGTTTTATCTAATTTGCAGTTCTTTAAGATTGGGCGTATTTGTGCATGTTTGAGCGAGGGTGGAAGGTATCCTTGGGTTAGAGAGAGGTTGACTATTGGGAGAATATAGGATAGTAGTGTTGGCAGTGTGTTAAAAACAAACCACAGTTTATAATGTAAGTAATAACCATATAAAATACAATAGTAGCTTGACAGAATAATAGAGGAATAAAACAATGCAAACTAAAAGTTAAGCTTAAAAAACATAAAAGAAAATAATACAGTTGATAGAAACAATAATACTAATTTAAAAAAGCCAAGTCAAAAGAGAATACAGTACATAGAGGGATAAAAGAGGGAAAGCAAAAGTACAAAAATTATATAATCTAGTAATGCATAAAAACACCATAAAAATCATAAAAATAAACATGACATAAAGTACTCATAAATGTAGAGGAGGGAAGGCACATGGAGTACCAATGTGTAGCCATAATCAAGGTACCTTACATATAACATTAAAGCATATGTGTAATGAAAAAATAGGGCACACTTACTCAAAGGTGAGAAACACTCAATAAAAGTATCCTTGGTAAAAATAGGCAGCGGCTACGAATATATAAATAGAAGGTTAAGAAAAGGTCAAATAAGCAGAAGCAATTAGCACAAAAATGTGATGTCCAACTGTAGGTATATATTGCTGTGGAAGGTAGGGGGGGGGAGCCAAATTGATTGCAAGCAGGACAGAGGGGACAGGAGCAGAAGTGAAGGAGATCTTGAATGATTTTTTTAGAAGTCTGTGTTTTGTGAGGAACTAGCTAAACTAAAAGTAGACAAAGCAATGGGGCTAGATGGCATACATCCAAGAACACTGAAGGAACTTGGGGATGTTCTAATGACTCTACTGACTGAACTTTTCAATGCTTCTTTAGAGTTGGGAGTGGTCCAAAGGACTAGAGAAAGGTACACATGGTCCCTTTACGCAAAAGCAGAATTAAGGAGGAGGTTGAAAACTACAAGCCAATTAGTCTAACCTCTGTGGTTAAGTAAATTATTGGAAATGCTGCTAAAAGAGAGAATAGTGAGGTTTCTGGAGTCTAATGGATTCCAGGATCTGAGGCAACATGGGTTTATCAGAGGTAGGTCTTGTCAGACAAATCTGATTGACTGGGTGACCAGAGAGTTGGACCGATGGATTTCAGTAAAGCCTTTGACACCATTCCACACAAGTGACTTATAAGCAAACTGAACACCATAGGGATGGACCCTAAAGTGACTGACTGGGTTAAAAATAGGTTGAATGGTAGGGGCAAAGTAAACAGGTAAATGGAGCTCTCTCTGAGGAGGTGCAGGGATCTGTCCTTGATCCGATTCTTTTTAACATCTTTGTAAGTGATATTGTGGAAGGGCTGTCGGGTAAGGTTTGCCTCTTTGTGGATGATAGCAAAATCTGCAATAGGGTAGACATCCAGGAAGGAGTAGATAACATGAGGAGGGATCTAGCTAAGCTTGAAGAATGGTCAAGAATTTGGCAGCTGATATTTAATGCTAAAAATGCAGGGTCATGCATTTTGGCTGCAAAAATCTAAGGGAGCGGTACAGTGTAGAGAGCAAAGTACTTCTGTCCATGAAAGAAGAGTGGGACTTGGGCATGATTGTGTCTGATGATATTAAAGTGGCTAAACAGATAGAAAAGGTGAAGGTGAAAGCCAGAAGGATGCTTGGGTGCGTAGGGAGAGGAATGACCAGCAGAAAAAAGGAGGTGATATTGCCTCTAGTGCAATTCTGGAGACCGCACCTTTAAAGAATACAAACAGGACAGAGTTGGTGCAGAGGGTGGCTACTAAAATGGTCAGTGGTCTTCATTATAAACCATATTGGGACACACTTAAAGATCTTAAAATGTATATGTTAGAGGAAAGGCGGGATAGAGGAGATATGACATAAATACACCAGAGGAGAGCCTCTTTTGATTGAAAATAAATTCTGCAATGAGGGGACATAGGATGAGGGTGAAAGGGGATAGACTCAGGAGTAATATGTGGAAATATTTCTTTACGGAAAGAGTGGTAGATGCATGGAATAGTCTCCCAGTGGAGGTAGTAGAGACCAGGACAGTATCTGAATTCAAGAAAGCATGGGACAAACACAGAAGATCTCTAAAGGGAAAAAAGGGACTATAGTAGTTGGTATGGAAGGGCAGACTAGATAGGCCATGTCGTCTTTTATTTTTTAATTTTTATTTATTTAACATTTCTTATATATCGTCTTTCATGATATCAAGGCGGTTTACATTGAACAAACTGAAATTACATTATAACTTGGAGATAACTATTTTACAGGGAACATGGTCTTTTTCTGCCATCATGTTTCTATGTAAAAAAAAAAACAGCTCCTAAGTATTTAAATGTGTGTGTAAGTTCAATAAATGACCCATCAAGAAGTGGTGAAATGGTGGGAGACCTAGAACTGCCAGTAAGCCGCATAGTTGCTGTCATCTTATACAACATATTTTGTTGGGCATTTAAGAGGTGCCTCAACATACTAAGATTGAGTCATCGTAAGGCCAAATGCTCTACAGGGAGAGCATGAAGTGGTTTCTGGGTGCATTTTCTCCCCTAGCTCTCCGGGATTTCTTATGTAGTAACTTTGGCTTGCTATTTTCCCTTTGCACAAAGAACTGGGAAATGAAAGGACAGTGGAAAGTCAGGAAAGCTGACGTGACAGACAGTGCCATATCAACTTAACATGAGCATTGCAATTCTTTATATTCCCTTATAGATGCTGTTGCTACCTTATGGTAACAGAACATACTCAAAGGAAATTTTAGGATGCTCTAAGTTTGGGCTATGGCTCATTCTTTACAGATCAAACTTCAAGTTATTACACGAGACAGACTTAACAGTCAGGCACACTCAACAATGGCTTACAGCTGCTTATTTTTCAAAGTGGCAACAGGGATGGGCAGCTGTGATGGTCCTGCCACTCCTATTCTTAAAATTGTCTATTATATGTTTGGAGACTTTAAAAAGAGAGTGTTGCAAAGTTTTCTTCCTATCTAAGAGGGGATTGCAGGTTGAGTTATAGCTTCTCATTTATACCATTACAAGGGGCATTTTCACTTTCAGGGATACTACTGGAACTGGGTAAACTTTCCTCAGCTCAAAAAAAAAAATTATACATATCCAAAATGTAAAGGCTCTGAATGTTTAGATGTACAAAGGAGACTGGTAACCAGGTAAGGCGCACCATAGCTTCCCGCCCCCAATCCCATACCCTTTTTCCCAACCCCTTTTATTTACCACCTCATTCACAAAACAAACATCACACATTTTTGGATCAAAAACTGGTCGCAGCTTTATTACTTTGAACAATTAACTCTTTACAAACTCACAACAGAACTTACCCCCCCCCCGGCAGGCCGCTCCATCACCCGCCATATTATTAGCAAGGTGACATCGCTTCTGCCTCCCTCGGGTACAAGTCCCGAATAATTCGCTTCCCCCTCCCTCATCCGGCTTCGCCATGTTATTAGCAAAAACCTGAGGGATTGTCCGGGTCGGGGGTACCCCACCCCCGCCCTAATGCTTGCCATCCGGCTCCGGACCCCGGAAACCTCCGGGATTCCGCCAACCCCCTCCAGCTGCAACACCCCCTTTTACCACAAGGCAAACCCCCAGTCCACGAGGGAGGGTGGGCGGGCGTCCAGCGACCCGGCGTCCGGCGAAAGAGGCCGGAGCCTCGCTGCACCCCCACCCATCACCCCCAGCGACTGCCCGCTCCGACTCCCATTGGCTCCCGCGCCCAAACAACTCGCGGAGCCAATGGGAGCGCTCCTAATCGCCCCCCCTCTCCCGAGACGGCATGCTCCGATGGGGGGCAACGCATGGCCGCCCCCCCGGTTAACGCCGGCCTCGGGCACATGGCTCCACGGCCTCACCATAACCGGGTAAGGCGCACCATAGCTTCCCGCCCCCAATCCCATACCCTTTTTCCCAACCCCTTTTATTTACCACCTCATTCACAAAACAAACATCACACATTTTTGGATCAAAAACTGGTCGCAGCTTTATTACTTTGAACAATTAACTCTTTACAAACTCACAACAGAACTTACCCCCCCCCCCCGGCAGGCCGCTCCATCACCCGCCATATTATTAGCAAGGTGACATCGCTTCTGCCTCCCTCGGGTACAAGTCCCGAATAATTCGCTTCCCCCTCCCTCATCCGGCTTCGCCATGTTATTAGCAAAAACCTGAGGGATTGTCCGGGTCGGGGGTACCCCACCCCCGCCCTAATGCTTGCCATCCGGCTCCGGACCCCGGAAACCTCCGGGATCCCGCCACCGGCTCAGACCCCTTGGATCTGAGCCGCCCCCCCAAGGAGAAAGCTGCGACCAGTCCGCATCCCATCCATAAGACATTCCAAGGCCTCCTGCCAATCGTTCAGGAGCAAATCCATCCCCACCGGAGACAGATGTACTCCATCCGAACGGAACAGGCCAGCACAGTCCACATCTACCCACGGATGCAGAATGTGACACCCCCCGTGCTCCCCAACCCACCTGCCAATTTGGCGATTAATCTTAGCTAGTCCCCTAGACCAACGCCGCTGCGCCCGGCACGCGGGCCTTGGAATAATGTCCGACCAAAGCACGACTATTCCCGGGAACAGTGCCATCACCACCCTCAAGTCCTTGAGCACCGCCCGGATCAGCTGCCGACAAGTCCAGGAACTCAAGTCGTTGCCTCCCAGGTGGATCAACAATATATCCGGTGACATCCGAAGCAGGCCTTCATGGTGCCGCAGCAAGGGTAAGAGCTGAAACCACCGCAGTCCGCGCTCCCCCAGCCATGATACGGTCACTCGAGAAGCATCCACTCCAAGATTCACGCCCACCGGTCGTGTTGCTGCTCGTCGACCAGCCCAATACACAAACGAGTGGCCAATCACCCAGCAGCGACACTGTTCTTGTGCTATATCTGCAAAATAAATAAAGAGAGTTAGTCCCCCCCCCCCCAGTTACAGCCGCACATAACCACGGAAGGCCTGGGACCTCCATCGACCTATCCGCTGGATATCTCCTTCCGATAACCCTGCAGCCGCCGCACTGGTGGCCGCACCGATTCGGAAGGAATGAGGTGCATAACGACTCGGGTCCTCGCCTACACGCCGGAGGGACAACCGCAATACCGCTGTAAACTGAAACCGGGTAAGTACCCGCGTGTCCGCATGCACAAAAAGAGAACCCGCCCCGACCGGCCTCACTCTCAAGTACTCTGACAACAAAGTGACCGGACACGCAGGCGCACCCGCCACCGCCTGTAGTACTACGCAAGTACCCTTCCCTTTCTGATCCGTTTTGGAACGGGCCAATCGTATGCGAACCCATCCCTCCCCAAAGGACACGTGCTGCACCTGCAATCCCCCCCCCACACCGCGGCGACCCGAGTCCGCTACCAACTCCCCTACTCAGAAAGCACCAAAAAAGGCCACGGAAAACACCGCTCGGAACAGCAGACCTTCGTACCCGGACGAGACCACCTGAGTCAAAGCACCGCACAACCGGCCCAAAAGGTCATGAGTTATAGGCAGACGGGTATCCCCCGCAGATGGATAGGACCGCTCCCATCCTTGCAACAGCCTGCGAGTCAAAAAGCCCCCCCCCCCGCCGCCCCTAAACCGACCGCCTGCATAAAAAATGAAAATCCCGCCAAATTCCTCCTCACCGTGGACCGCGCGAGACCCGCCGCTTTCGCAGCCCGTACATACTGACCAAGCAGGAAATCCGAAACAGGTCCCGGCCTCCAACCTTGGCCCTGCAAGAAGGTCGTCACGCTGCTGCAGCCCCGCTGATACGCCTCCCAGGTCGCCGCCGAAACTGACGTCCACAGCAATTCGGTAAGGTCCCGAGGCCAATCTGCCATAAGCGCTCGGGGATCACAGTACCTTCCTCCTCCGCCGCCGGCGCCAATGCCCGAAAGCGCTCCCACTTAAAACGGGAAAGAGCATCAGCAATTAAATTAGCATGCCCTGGTATGTGACGCGCTCTGAGCACAACATTCAGGCGCAAACAAGCTAGAACCACCTGCCGCAACAATTCAGCTACCGGCCGACACCGAGGGGCATAATTATTAAGCACGCTGACCACCGCCGCATTATCACACCACCATAAGACCTGGCGATTCCTTATCCGCTCAGGCCACAAGGACAGCACTACCACGATTGGGAACAACTCCAAAAAGGTGATGTTCTTAGTGAGACCTGCCTCCCTCCAGGGCCGCGGCCAAGCCGCCGCACACCAAGCACCCCCGAAGTACACCCCCAATCCTAACCCGCCCGCCGCATCCGTATACAGTTCTAAGGCCTCACTAGATACCGAAGCTCCGCGCAACACCGTGACGCCATTGAAACCGCTCAAAAACTCGTCCCATACTCCCAAGTCCTCCCGCATGCTGCGAGACACCCTGACACGATGATGCGGCTTACGAACACCTGCAGTCGCCGAAGCGAGACGCCTCAAGAAGACTCTGCCCATGGGAATCACCCTACATGCAAAATTTAGGGAACCAATGAGGGACTGCATTTCCCGCAAAGTCAAAGTCGAGGAACCAAGCACGTTGGACACCAATACACACAGGCGAATCACCTTATCGGCCGGCAAACATGCTACCATTAACTCAGAATCCAGCTCCACCCCTAGAAAGGTAATACGAGTAGAGGGCCCCTCCGTCTTCCCGGCCGCTAATGGCACCCCCCACTCTCGAGCCATCGAACTGAAACCATCCAACAAGACCCGACACTGCGCAGACTGAGCCGTCCCCACAAAAAAGAAATCGTCCAAATAGTGGACCAACTGACTACAACCCATCCGTTCCCCCATAGCCCAGTGCAAGAAGGAGCTAAACCTCTCAAAGTAAGCACAGGATATCGCGCAACCCATGGGCATACACTTGTCAAAGTAAAAACACCCTTCAAATTGAAATCCCAACAACGGAAATGCCGACGGATGCACCGGCAATAACCGAAAAGCGGATTCAATATCAGCCTTTGCCATAAGACACCCCGAGCCGCATTTCTTGACTAATGCCACAGCCTCATCAAACGATGCATATCGCACTGCACACAATTCCCGCGGGATGCGGTCGTTAACCGATGCACCAACGGGGGAAGACAGATTATGTATCAGACGATACTTACCCGGCTCCTTCTTCGGAATTATACCCAAAGGGGAGACCACGAAGCTCTCAAACGGCGGCTCACCAAAGGGGCCCGCGACTCGCCCGAGCCGCATTTCCCCTGCTAACTTAGCTCGTACAATATCCGCTAAACGTCTCAAGGATGGCGAATTCCTAGCCCCACCCTCCGCAACCTTACCCACCACCGGGATGCGAAACCCGCATCGGAACCCCTCTGCCAATATCACACTGTCTTGCTGTCTGGGATAACGTCGCAACCATGGCACCAAAGCTTGCAGCCTGATAGGGGTGGGGGCTAGACTCTCCAACCACCTATTGCTTAGCCGGGGGGGGAAGGGATCCGGCAACACTTTTTCGCACACATTTAAGGGCCGAGTGTCCCCCTCCACAGACAGAGCACGCGTGCCGGAATTTACAATCCGGAAAGGGGCATGAGGACTTATTGAACCGCCAACAGACGTCCCCAGGGCCTCCCCCTCCCATGGCCCTCTGTCCTGCCACAGGCACGCTCCCACGAAAGGGCTTCCCCGACCCTGCAGCCGTGACTGCGCCACCTTTTTGCCCGCCAACCCCCCCGACATTCTGCCGCACGGCCATCTGCGTCAACCACAAACTTATATCCTGAGTCCCCCAGGACAACCCTTGATTCTCCTCCATCTTATCGCGGAATCGCTCATCATAGTTGAGCCAAGCCCAACCGTCGTGCGTTTGTGACGCCTCTAAGATGGAGTCAGCATAGGCCAACAGCATCCCGTACTGTTCCGGGTGCACCTGACCCCACACACTAGCCAACCTCAAAAAGGACCGCGTCCAATTCACCACATTCCGCCCAACTCTCCTCACTCGCCCGGCCTTCTCGTCTGCCTTCCGCTTCCTCCTGCTGTCGCCTGACCTCTTCCGACCTTCCAATAATCTAAAAATGTCAATGTATCGCCGCTTTTGTATTTTCCGCCGCAACCTCCTCGGCACCCCCTCCCATAACTCCGAGAACGCCGCTAAAGTGGGCTGCACGGCATGTGTCGGAGGCCCCACTACCGTCAATCCTGAGGTTGCCGCAGCACCGCCCTTCTCCGAGTCCGAACCGGAGGACGACAAGGTGGACGACGACGACGAGGAGTCCGACCGCCTCCGCCGATGACACGAATGCTTACGCTTCCGGCTGTGTTTTTTTTCGACCTGCGCCCCCAGTGCCCGCCCCTTCCCCCATCCCCACATTCGGGACAGACACCAACTCACCTGACGCGACCTCCACAGCTCCAGAATCGACCAGCTGCTCAGCTACAGTCTGCTCCGCCGGAGCGCCTGCACCGGCCGGGCGCCGCATATCCAGACGACCATCCGAGCCATCACCTGGCGGAGCTGGACACATCCCAGGGCCCCCCGCATACTGCCAAGGCTGGTGAACCTGCGGAGAGAAGACAGAAAAAGGCGGAGAGACACCTGCAACAGCCCCCGGGGCCTGCCAAGCACCGAACCATTCCGCCCGGGAAGAACCTTGCCCTCCGCCTTGCCAATGCTCCCACAATGCCGGGAACCCCTACCAACTGCCCCTTGCCAGCCATATGGGCCTGGGAACCACCCAATATTGCCCATATTAAACGCACCACCTCTCCCTTCCCCGGGAGCCGACAAGGGGCCCGAACCATCCGGGAACTCCCGTCCTCCATCCTGGGGTTCTGCCCTGCCCCCTCCCCGACCCGCCAGTGCACCCCGGGTGGACCGACCGCCGTCCGCTAAGTCCATGTCCGCCCCGGCCCTAGCATCTGCCAGGGGCTCCCGGCTCGGACCGGCACCCGCCCCACTGCCACCGCTCTCCCCGTTGCCTGCAGAGATCCCACCGCCCTTCCGCCCCCGACTCCCAACACCCCTTGCAGAGGCCCCGGTCCCACCTTGTCCCCTCCTCCCACGCGGAGCAGTTCCGCGTGACCTAGACCTTGACGCCCGGGCCACCCCATTGCCCCCCGCTAACCCATTATCCTGCCCCAGCAACCCCTGATTCCCTAAGGGCCTTTCAGCCCCCCTCCCCTTTCCAGTCCCTTTTTTAGTAAGAGAACCCCCTTTTTGGCCGTCCCCCGCCTGGAACCTCCCATAGTTAAAGGCACTGCTTAAAAATGAAGCTGCCCTCTGACTTTTCTTTTCTTTTTTTTTTTTTTTTTTATAAGACACGAAGCTGCCAAAGAAAATGCCCCTTAAAGCACTCCTGCCCAGCCTAGTTCATTGGGCACTGTGGGGGATTTAATTTTACAATTAACCCTGCCAGAAAAGAACAAAGTAAGACCTCCCCTCCAAAAAACGCAGCGATAGCCCTCTCCGGCTCAGAACCACCAGAGGAAGTACCGGCAGAGCACGAGAGGCAGCCTCACCTCGGTTCCGGACTCACCCGCCTAGGCCTTTGCTCCAAACAACACCCCAGCCGTCTGGAAGCTGCCAGGTTCGCCGGGGCGCCTCGTCCTCCGACTGAAGCAGGTCAGCCCAGCTCCTGCTCTCGCCGCGATCAGGAAACCGTCACCTGCTGCCTTCGCCGTCGAGGCCTACCACATGCAGCGCCACTCAGCACACGCGTCCGTCCAGCGACCCGGCGTCCGGCGAAAGAAGCCGGAGCCTCGCTGCACCCCCACCCATCACCCCCAGCGACTGCCCGCTCCGACTCCCATTGGCTCCCGCGCCCAAACAACTCGCGGAGCCAATGGGAGCGCTCCTAATCGCCCCCCCTCTCCCGAGACGGCATGCTCCGATGGGGGGCAACGCATGGCCGCCCCCCCGGTTAACGCCGGCCTCGGGCACATGGCTCCGCGGCCTCACCATTCTCTTCTTTCTGAACTGTAGGGACCATCTTATGTCTTTTTCGAAACATCGCCTCAGTGGAAAATGCCTATTGTCATCATCGTTTATTTTCCATCTGTATGCACATATCAAGGCCATGGTCCATGGATGTTTTCGACTGAAATCTAGCAGACAAGTCTCTTACCAACGTTCCTATTGTCCTCTAAATTTAATTTAAATCTGCCCATGGAGAAAGTCTCTGTCAGGAACGCAGGCCATGCTTGAATCATGTCTTTTTGCTACACTCCAATCATACGCTTCTTCAATGCTATCCATTTTATTAGATTTCAAAAAGTAACAGGTCCTTAAATGAAGTCTGTTTGGGACCAGATGAAGTTTATCAGCAGAGATTTGTGCCATTAGGAAACACAGGTTCAATCCTGTTCTTCTAATCCCACCTCCCCCCCCCCCCCCTATATCCAGTGAAGTCTGGTGGAGCCAAATGTCTTCTTGGGAATGGATCTAGATCTTACGAGTCCCTGGAGTAGTCGAGTGGAATGGCACCAGGACACAAAGCTGTTGTGTATCTGCTCGCAATGCTGTCCTCTTTTACCTCTGAGGTTAGTCTTCGTACAGTGCATGAGATTGCAGAAAAAGAAAGATGAGCAACAACATTTGGAGACGTTAACAGAAGCTGGGATAGTAGTCAGGCGAGCAAAGATTCAAATGGAAGAAAAAATAGCCAGTACAGTAAAATGGGGGGAGAGACTTTTTTTTATATAGCTATGTTAGTGAAAGGAGGAGGTACAAAAGAGGTA
This sequence comes from Ichthyophis bannanicus, assembly GCA_033557465.1. Taxonomy (NCBI): domain Eukaryota; kingdom Metazoa; phylum Chordata; class Amphibia; order Gymnophiona; family Ichthyophiidae; genus Ichthyophis; species Ichthyophis bannanicus. The sequence continues at coordinate 121,349,093 of CM066032.1, read as the reverse complement.
TAGTCAGATTCAAGGGCAAAGGGGGAGGAATATATAGAAGCTGATGAGGGGGTGGGGCAGAAAGTGGGCATGATGAGCGTGGTGCAAGTAGTGCTGTATAAACACTGCACGCTACCTGCATTAGCGCAATAGGTGGTGTTAGGTGCACCCACACAAATACAGCATCTGCTATGGGCTAGGGCTCCACATTAACGGCTAGGGAAACACTTTCCATGTTAACGCAGGGATGTTGCACCTAACACGCCATGGTTTCAGTGCTAATCATGCGTTAGGTGCAACACCTCAGAGCCCATTAGTAAAAGACCCCCCTAAATGTCGACAAAGTGATGAGGCCAGATGGGATGTGGGTATTGAAAGAACTTGGGGAAGTTCTGGGGGCTCCACTATCTGACCTTTTCCATGTTTCTTTAGAGTCTGGAGAGGTTCTGGAGAAGGATGGGGGTGGTCCCTCTTGTACACTCACCACAAACGTGCAAGGAAGAGCTTGTAAGGAACACGCCAGATTGTCTGAATTCTGTAGTGAGTAATGTAATGAAAATGTTGCTAAAGCAGAAGATAGTGCAGTGCCTGGAATCCAGTTGCAGGATTTGAAGCAGCATACCTTTACTAAAGATGGTGTTGTCAGATGAATCTGATTTATTTCTTTAACTGATTACAGAGATTGATCAAGGCAGAGTGACAGATGTATTATACTTAGATTTCAGCAAAGCTTTTGACACAGCTCTGCATAGGTGACTTATAAATATCGTGAGCGCCCTAAAGTGATAGACTGGGTTACAAACAGGTTGAGTATCAGGAAATAAAAGGTAGTGGTAAGTGGAGCAGTGTACCACAATAATTGGTCTTTGGCATGGTGCTTTTTAATATTTTTGTAAATAATATTGTGGAAGGGCTGTAGGATAAGTTTTATCTCTTTCTGGAGGATATTGCAATAAGGTAGACAACCTAGAAAGTGTAGATAATATAGTAGGGATGTAGCAGAACTTGAAGAATGGTCTAGAATTTGGCAGCTGTGATTTAATGCTAAAAACTGAAGTCATGCATATAGGCTGCAAAAAACCCAGAGAGTGAAGAACTTCAATAACGAAAGAAGAGCATCACCTGGGGGTGATCTTATTTGATGAACATAAAGCAGCCAACAACAAGAAGGATGCTTGGGTGCATAGGGAGAGGAATAGCAAGCAGGAAAAAGGAGACGATAGTGCCTTTGTATGGTATACATTTCTGGTGAGACCTCATTTTTAATACTGTGTGCAGTTTTGGAGAGCATACCTTCTAAAGGATATAAACAGGATGGAATCGGTGCGGAGGGAAGCTAATAAAATGGTCGGTGGTCTTGTCATAAAGCACACAGGGCCAGACTTAAAGATCTTAATATGTGTATTTTGGAAGAAAGGTGGCAGAGGGGAGATATGTGCCTATACTGTGTATGCCTTGTAGTGGTTGATGCATGGAAAAGCCTCCTAGTGGAGGTGGTGGAGTTGAAAGCTATATCTGAATTGCTGAAAGCATGAGACACGTTCAGAGGATCTTGGTGCAAGGGGATTTGTATTGACAGGGGCCGGATATGGTGTTAAACATTTTTGATTATTTAATGTTGTTCCCCACTTAATATAATACCCTCTGAGTTTTTCTGTTAAAGTCAGTTTGATTGGAGTAATTTTTATAATTTTCTCAGTAATTTATTACTCTAAAACATGACCCAAGCTGCTTGTGGTTCCCCACTTAAGGGCATGTTTACTAAAGAGCGCGCCGGTAATGCGTGTTTGAGTCGTGAATCTAGAGCTGAGGCCCATGCTAACTTCAGGAGGTGTGCGCATCCATGCACCTACCGTTAGCATGCTACAAATGCACAGCGCCGTGCTCACTGGCATCCGGGTACGCTTAACGTCATTTCTTGAGGTGACATTAATTGCACTCATGCTAAGAGCAGCATTCGCTGTTAGCATGTGCCCAAAACACTCATGTTAACCGTGATGCACCATCAATGCCTAGGTTTTGCCCCTAACCTGCCCAATTCCCACCCAGTCGCCTGCTACCCAGTTAGCATGGGACGTTCAGCATACTTGCCTTGCACTAAACCCCACAATAACAGCAGTTTCGTAAACATGCCCCTTAAAGTGCTTTCTATTTTAGAAAGTAATAAATATTTCAATTAATAAGCAGAGTTCAAAAACAGTTTCCAATGCAGTGCAAGAATGCTTTAAGGAACTCGGTGTGGCCAGCTGTTCAATGAGATCAACTTGACGTTCTTGTTTTCTAACTCTAATTTCCCAATCACCGGTCAAATTGTACTGGGAAATAAAGAACCAAAACTAGACTCAGATCTTATTTTCTATTATTATTATTATTATTATCATCAGTATTGTTGTTTGTATGGTTTTTCTTTGGCATCTTCACCCTACGTGCAGAACAAGTATTTAAACAGTACCCAAAACATAAATGAGCAACGATAGTAAGAACACGATAACCCCCCTGGAATAACGGATGGAACGCAATGTTTCAGGGCCCAGTGACATTTTTCAGGCCTTGCTACTGGATCATTTAGCACTGAAGTTAGGAAAATGATTGTACACGGGGAAACGAATAGAGTTTGCATCTTATTCATCGTAGACCTCTGCCTTCAGTCTAGAACAGTAGCAGCCCTCTTAGTAAATCTGCCCTTCGGCCTTTGACTCTTTATGTGAAAGTGAAGGCTTGCTTTCTCTTGCTGCACAACATGTAAACAGCTAATCAGGACCAGGACAGTCCTGTAATGAGCTTCTGACTTACCAAATCTCCAAAGTGATTGTAAATTCAATTTTTCCCCAGTAGCTTTGCTCCAGCAGCAGCTTTTGATCGTAAGCTATATGTACAGCAGGTCCCTAATCTTCTACCTCTTTGTGTTAGACAGCACGCAGAATGATTTTACGTCATGAATAAGGATAAAGCACATCAGCTGAATTCAGTTCAGCAGACAGTCAAAGCCATCTGTTTGTTCACACTTGATATGCAGCGTGGCCAACCTAAGTCCATGCTGAAGTCATAGGGGCATACAAATGGATGACAGAGAAAGATGTCCGGACCTATGACCCATTCCCAGTTTCCTTACCTGTCCTGGTACTGCAATTCCTTTTTGAGCTCTAACTTTGCTTTCATCTTGTAACGAGGATCTTTTGTGCTTCTCTACTGTTTCCTTTGTTTCTTTAACTTTTTATTTGTAAGCTTTCAATTACAACTCAAGAATAAAGCTTGATAAAAGAAAAAAACACTGTGTTACATATCAAAGACTAAAAAAAACCAAGAAAATACAATAAGGAAAACAAAACATTGTAAATATAATGTAAGAAGACCCAAAGACCAGGAAGGGAGAGGACCAGAAAAAATATAAGGTGAGAGAAAAGGAATATATATAAGTTATACGAAGAAAAATTAAGGTACAATGCAGCCAGATATTATTTTAAGCTCTTGTCTACCTCCAGGCACTCAAGTGACAGGCAACAGCAACTCTAAACAGAAAATATTCAATTATCTAAGAAATTCTGCAATTGTTGGGGACATAAAATATACTTTGAATCTTTCTATTTTATTACATATAACCAGAGAAAATGTTAACGCAAACATTGCAGCGGCGGCCAAGAGAGCAAATAGAATGCTAGGTATGATAAGGAAAGGAATGGAAAATAAAACAAAAGATATTATAATGCCTCTATATCGTTCCATGGTGAGACCGCACCTTGAATATTGTGTGCAATTCTGGTCGCCGTATCTTAAAAAGGATATAGCGATTTTGGAAAAGGTTCAGAGAAGAGCCACCAAAATGGCAAAGGGGATGGAAGGATACTCCTATGAAGAAAGGCTAAAAAGGTTAGGGCTCTTTAACCTGGAAAAGAGACAGCTGAGGGGAGATATGATAGAAGTCTATAAATTAATGAACGGAGTGGAACGGGTAAACGTAGATCGATTGTTTACGTTATCAGAATATAGAAAGACTAGGGGACATGCAATGAAGCTACAGGGTAAACTATTTAAGACTAATAAAAGAAAATATTTTTTTCACTTAACGTGTAATCAAACTCTGGAATTTGTTACTGGAGGATGTAGTAGTAAAGGCTGTTAGTGTAGCTGGGTTTAAAAAAGGTTTGGACAAGTTCCTGGAGGAAAGGTCCATAAACCATTATTAAGAAGTGACCGAAGATATCAATGCTTGACCCAGTACAAGCATTGTGGAACTTGTGTCTCTTGGGGAAACTGCTAGGTACATATGACCTAGATTGGCCACTGTTGGAAACAGAATACTGTGCTTGATGGACCTTGGTCTGACCCAGTATGGCATATCTTATGTTCTTATGTTCTTATTGTCCCTAAAGAATTTTACCTCTCCCTAGAGGTTCTAGAAACATCGGGAAAAGCCAAAATAGTAGCCCCCAAAATGCTGACACTTCTTGAAAAACAATTTCATTGTCCACATTTTATCATGCTCCAACATTTGGGTCAACTAGCAACGTTCCTCTCTGTTGCATTTCAGACTGTGAGCCTTCCAAAAACCTGGCAACATCTAAGCTGTCTTCTGAAATCTCCACTAACTTTCCATACTCCTGAGCACCAGTGGACCTGGTAGTTTGGAGAGGAATATAGAAAGCCTTGGTGATTGGGGGTTGAAGATACACTGGGAACTCTTAGGACATTCCTGTAATATTGTTACAACATCTCCTCCGGAGGTATCAATGCTGATTTAGGAAAATTTGAAAAACCTAAGATTCGCATGCTTAGTATAATTTTCCAAACACATGGTGGTGCTTCCTATGAAATCAATAGAATCTCACAAATAAAGCCAAAACAGTCTTACTATATAATAATATTTCCTACAGAATTTGAACCACTTTGAATGTTTACATTTTTATCTGAAAGGCAAGTGCAACAACTTCAAAATGTCTAGTTGTTCAAATGCATTCCAGTTTCTTCAGTTGCCTTTCCTTTTTTACTTTTTTTTAAAAAATATTCATTCTTTCCACACTAATCTAGTGCTCATTGCTTTATACATTCATTTTATTAAAAATTGCCTTCGTAAATGAAAAGAAGATGCAATATTACTCAATTTGTGCACTCCGGAATAGATGTGAAAACCCAGCATTGATGTTTCAACTTCAGTGCCTGCTTCTGGGGAAATTTTTCTCTAGAGTACAAAGGTATTTGTCAGTAAGCTGGAAAGCGATGAGACTGTGAGCTGCAGGACCTTCATCATGTGGCAAATCCCCCAGAGACTGAGCTTTGGTTGCCGCACTAATGCAGCTGGCAAACCACTCAATGGATATCTGGTCACAATCCCTGAGAGGTAGGGCCCAGGCAGGCTACAAACCTGACCCTTATGCTTATCCATGGTCAGACGTGGCACTCAGGAGATCAAACAGGTGCAACTGCCCCTGTTGCCATCTTGGTTTCTTTATTTCTAATACATATGCTCCCATCACCTCTGCTGGGAGGAATTCATTTACCTTGAGACAGGGTCTAGTCTTTTCTCCCATCGCAAGACATTCTTCACCTTATAGTCCTGATTTTCTATTAGTAATAAACAGTGTAAGGGCCAGAGTGCCTCAGGACTGGAGTTAGAACTCCAGGACCTGTGAGTCATGATAAGAAAATATTTGATGAATGACTATAACATCTTTCGCAAATCTCTCAACTTGTTGTATAAGTATCATTGTAGTGCTTTGGTCCCTGAAATGCAGTAGAAGATGTTGTCTCAAGGAACAGAAATCTGAATGTATGAATATGAGCTTTCTGCTGGGTCAAACGATGAAGCATCATTTGGACAGTCAAGAGAAGATCGTTTGCTGGTGGGGAAAGAGGTGTATAAATGTAAAAGGAGTCATTGTCATACCTTTTGTCTTCTTGGTTTCTGGTTTGTGGCATCATCCAAAAAATATCAGACTTTAAATCTCTTTGCCTTCGTTGCACTAAAACAAGTCTAGGTGGTGTTAAACAATGAAATAATAACAAAATTACACCAAAAGGTTGAAAATACAGATGAACAAAAGGTCAAGCAGGAAAAGGGGGAGCAGAAATAATATAGACGAGACAGAAGCCAGGCTGTAGCAGTGGGACTGGTGGGGTTCCTAAGGCGCCACCAGCTGAAGGCCAGGAAAAAGTGCTGTGGGCCAGAGCGGCTTGCCACACTCTCAAGCCCCCACCAGCCAAGCCTCCTCCCGATGTGGCTCTGGGAGACCAAAGTTAGTCACTGCTCTACCTGCCTTGCTTCCTGATGCAGACAAAGAGGCTGATTCCTTAACCCCCATCAGGCCAGGATCACAGAATGTCTTAGCACATGGAAGGAGTAAGTAGAAGGAAAGACAGAAAGAGATATGAGGGAGAGGGGAATGAGGAGAAAGAGGCCTGAAAAAGAGGACGGGACAAAGGGTCGTGAAATGAAAAGAATGAAGGAAGAAGGAATAAAGGGTGGCGGGAAGGAAGAGGAAGTGAGGGGCAAGGGGGTTTAAGTGAGAGAGAGCAGGAAGGAGATACAAAATCAGGAGAGTGAGTGGATGGAATGGGGGAAAAGGTAAAGAGAGAGAAAATGGGGAAGAGAATGGGGAAGTAAGAGGGCTACATGGAATGGGCATGTACACTTACCAGGGGAGAAATACATTTCTGTGCACGCCAACCATCTGCGACCTTCAACCCGAATTGATGGAGCAAGGAGGTAGAGGCAGGAGGACATGGTGGCTGCCTTTAGTCACTAGTAAGCGCTGAAGTTAAAGAACACCTTTGGAAATTTTGTTTAGTGCATAGAATATCTTTTCAATATTGTGTGCTAGATCCTGCAACTTTCCCGTTCTTTTTCAGATAGAGATGTTGAGCACCACACACAGATTGACTGCCCTTGTTCTTATCATTTCATTTGTGTATTTCATGCACAAAATAGCTCTCAATAATACTAAATCATCTTCTATTTGTTTGGGCTGCACTAAATGTGTTTAACTCTGAACTGGCTGAGTGTGGTGTTTAAATAAGAAAATGCAAAGTTTCTGCCGTAAGTGGAACAAAAAACCCACGTTCAAATCTATCAGCTCACATTTAATTGCCAATTTCAGTGCAATCCTCCCTTGCCTCTGAATTATAACTATCCCCAAACGCTATTTGAACAGACAGCAGCCATCCATTCCCTACGAAGCCACACATATCCAAGCCAGCAAGACCTCTTTACATCTCTGTACTGCAAACACAAACTGCCCAGTGGAAAAGTGCAAATTGCAGTGAGAAGTAGACTCATAAATAAAAAGGGTGCAAATGGAGGGTGAAGTATTTTTGTTGTTGGAAAGGGACACACATGATCCCATTTGCTGGCTTGCAGGCACTGTGTAAATTATGTCCCAGCATGCAACAGCTTGATTTGTGACACTCTCTGTTAACTGAACTGACTGACAGGCGAAGCTGGCAATTTGAATAACAAATATGCGAAGAGCAGGGAAACCAAAAATTAGGGCCTGGGAAACAACTGACATGAATCTTTTAGGATCATCGCCGTTGATGGCTAATGTGAAAACTAGGGGACGTGCATTTTGTCGGCATTTATTCAGTTTATTTGGATACCTAAACATGTTTTGTGCATGTAAACCGCATTGGTGCATGGATACCTACAAATTAGCATGTGTACAATCGATGTGCACGCTCAAAAAATGTTTCAACATGCATAGCAGACATGCTTTTAAGGATATCCACCAAAACATGTAAAAAGCACACAAAAACATGGAACTCCTGTAAACGGAACTCTTTTTTTGGTATGCACATGCACACACAAGTACAATCTGGGACACGTTCCTGGAGGAAAGGTCCATAAACCATTAAAAGGGACCCAGGATATCGCTGCTTAACCCAATACAAGCACTGCGGAACCTGTGTCTTTTGGGGAAACTGTTAGGTACTTGTGACCTAGATTGGCCACTGTTGGAAACATATCTTATGTTCTTATCATCTTATCTGAAACAGAACACTGGAAAAAAAAACCCCAGCCCCATCTAAGTGCAGACACAGTTTCATAAACATCCCCAAAATAGTATTTCAGAAACTGGATGTCTAGGAATAGCTTAATGGTTAGGGTAGTGGGCTAAGGATGCCAGGGTTTGAATCCCACCACTGCCATCATTGAAATTGTACTGGAGATGATGACGTGCTTTCTTCTCTACACCCTCTGGAGGGGTTTCAGCCAATGCAAGTACTTTTCAGGTGCCTGGAGATGGTCTAAACTCAGACCTGACTCCAGATGTTTCTGAGATCAGGCGGGAATGCCCTAGCCTGCCTCCACCACACCCCTTTTCAAACTTGGAGGTCCTCAGCCCCAAGGTTTTCTTGGCAAGGTGTGACTGGAAATAGATTGCCAGGCCTTTCTTCTGAGGCAATGGAGGGCAAAGCAACTTGCCCAAGATCACATGGAGCACTAGTGGAAATCAAACCCTGGTTTAGCAGGCCACTACTCCAACCACTAGGCTATTCCTCCACTCAAAAAGCACAAATAGGGCTTCCAAAATAACCCCCATAGAGATGAAGTCACTTGCCGGTCTTCTGGGCCACTTTGGTGAATAATGACTAATGCTCAGATTTCTCCAAATATCATTTGGAAAATGTTTGGTACTGACAAACAAGTCTTCACCACAGCTTGGGAAAAGATATTTAAGACACACGGGAGATAGAAACAGCTTCAATGTTACACTAAAACCCTGGTGTCCAAATTACCCCAGAACAGGTTCTTCACCTACACGCTTGGAGGGGTTTTGCTCATGTTCCGGAAATTTCCACCCAGCATACTTTCTTCAGCTGTCTTCTTTTCCATGCATGGTTCTCATTGTGCTCCATGGGAGAAAATTTGTAGAAATAATTTTCTGCTAATCCCATAGAAAATCCTAGGAGCAGGACCAAGCCACCATCTGGCCTTTTAATCTTTCGTATTCCATTCATGTGAAATATGAAAGACAAGTCAGTAGAAAGATTCCAAAGGGTATTATTTTGGCAGTTTTTCTTGTACTTTTAAAGAGACTGCCTTTGCTGCCTGCAGATGTGGTATTCATCTTTTTTAATTTATCAAGTATTCATCTTATAAAAGCACCCGATCTGTTACACTGGCTCCCCGACACTCTCACTAATTGCATACACATACACGTATGACCCGTGCCCACACTGGACAGGCGTACTCACAGTCCTGCATTCAGATCTATCAGTCATGCTCACACACTACTAACTCTATTAAAAACCATATAGGATGCCAAATACAAACAAAATGCATCCATCTAAGTGAAAATAATAGAAGGGCATATTCAAACTGTTTTAGCTAAGGCTAAAATGCATAAGATCCCGATATATATTCAGTGGCTCTATCCAGCTAACGCTGATGAATATCACCAGAGACCGCACAAAAGACACCTTGTGAAAATCACGGTGGTCTGTGGGCAGATCAGAGGCAGCCCCGGACACTATCCAGTCCATAGTGATTCTCAGCCACTCACTGGGTAGCTAAACCAGTTAAAGTTAAGACAGATCAATGGCTGTCCTATGTAAACTGGTTATTTCTATTTGGTTAGTGGCTGAATATCGCTGTGGACCAGATAGAGGATAAGTTCTGGTGCCAAACATTAAGTTCAGATAGAGCAGAGGGAGCTGGCGCTTTAAGAGCATCCAGCCGCTGAGGCTGAATATCGGCCCCAATGTTTTCAAAAGCATCTAGAGGTAGGTATTGAGTAAGAGAGGTGCTGTCTACCTTTAAACAGATGTTATTCATGCACATATAGATATATATGCCTATTCAGTGGCAGTAAATACATAAGGGCTGCCACCAAATGCGCATGTAAAACCTTTAGCTCTTTATTTGGGATTTAAATTTTAAATCAGCAATTTATCTGTTTTCACTTCTACCTGCTTTTGAAGCATCCAGACTTGGACGGGTATGTTTTCTGTTTTGTGGCTGACTCTCTCCACCCTCAGTCCACCCTAATTCAAAACCATTTGTTGTTGTTGTTGTTAAGTGCCGTCGAGTCGGAGTTGACTCATGGCGACCCTATGGATAGATATCCTAAATTGTGTTTGGTCTTCAGTCAGGCTGTTATTGTATCGATCCATCTCATTGCTGGCCTTCCTCTTTTGCGTTGACCTTCTATCTTGCCAAGCATGATGTCTTTCTCTAATGATCTCTCTCTTCGCATGATGTGTCCAAAGTATGAAAGTCGAAGTCTTGTCATCTGAGCTTCTAAAGAAAGCTTAGGTTTGATCTCCTCTAGTACCGACTGGTTTGTTCTTCGAGCAGTCCATGGTATACACAGTATTTGCCGCCAGCACCATAATTCAAAGGCATCAATTTTCTTCCTGTCTATCTTTTTCACTGTCCAGCTTTCACATCCATATGATGTTATTGAAAATACCATGGCTTGAACAAGTCAAATCTTTGTATGGAGAGAGAAATCTCTGCTCTTGAGAATCTTGTCTAGGTCCTTCATAGCCATTCTGGCAAGAGCAATGCATCATCAGATTTCTTGACTGCTTTTTGCTTCTTTATGCTGGTGCTACCATTTAACTTCAGCCGTATATTCAGCACCACTATCTATATAGTTATCAGCTGTGGATGTACAAATAGTACGCTCACCCAAATGGCACTGTTTAGTGAAGCCAACTCTTCAGCATTTCTATAACTAGTACAACTTTACAACTCAACATACAAAAAAGTTTCTATTCAAATTCTGGTGTCTTATCAGTGACACCACCACAAACTCCCTCCACTAAAAGACATTGGGATATTTTTACTAAACCTGGCTAATGGTCAACCCAGGCTATCTACAACTAGGTCTCATTGAATAACATGGGCCCTAGTTATAGATAGCCTGGGTTAATTGTTAGCTCGATTTAGTAAATATACCCCATTGTGTGTTGTAGCACTAAACCCTGCAAATGGCTGCTCAAAAACCCACTAGACCTTAAAATGCGCCAACCCTATGAAACGTCAGCAGTACAAATATTCTAGAGCATCAGTACATCTCCAGATGAGAAATGAGAACAGAACCTTCATGGGAACAAAATTCTTCACCTTAGCTACACATGCAAACACAGATAAATCATTGCCTAATAAAGAATGAGAGATTAAACATTAGAAAAAAATATGCAAACAAAAAATGACATGCACATTTTCAAAGTTGACAATTCATTTTTTTTTTTTAAACTTTTATTTTCATTTTGCAACAAACAAAAGAAACAACACACCAAAGGAGACAAAACAAGTATACAATAAGGAAAAGCAAACCCTATTACCCCCCACCCCCATGCTTCTTCTCTAAGCCGACAGTATCAGCATGTGAGCGCTTCCAAACAACAGTGATTGTACATCAAAACAAACATAAATAGCATCTGCGATACAGAATGATCATGTGACAGAGATTTATACAAATTTAAACAGTCAGATGAGAGCATTTAGCGGTGTGAACATAGTCATTGAGCATCTTCCATTTAGACAGATGATGGGGGGTCTGAACGGAAGAAGAAGCAAACATACGAGGTATTTGTTCATATTTACTGTAGAGACAGACATGATTCCACCATTCAATGGGGCTCAGATGGGAGCTATTTTTCCAGTATTTCGTAATTAGGGAAATAGCAATGCCCAGCATAAAGTCTAAAAGGAAGTAAGCCGATTTTGGAAGAGAGGGGATCCCCGCAGCTGAGCGGAGTCCCACTATCCTCCAAGACAGGGGCTCTTGAAAGTGCAAAATAGATTGGATACGACCCCAGACCCGACGCCAGTAATACTGTAGTGCGGGACATTCATACATAACATGAGTTAGTGAACCAATGGCCGCATGGCATGTCCAGCATCTATTGCCCTGGGAGGTGTTCCATTTGGCTAATCTGTCAGGAGTATAGAAACACCGGTGGGCTAGAAAGAAGAGTGTCTGAGTGAGTGAGGCGGATCTGGAGACCCGTGTCACTCTACTCCAGACAAGGCTCCATTGCTCCGGGGTCAAAGTTACATGCAGTTCCCGCTCCCATGCTTTCTGTGCTATAGGGGTACCTCTATTTACAGCATTACTTAAGGTTTTGTAAAAGTTAGAAGCTACACCCGGTGAGCTCCCGATAGATCGGATAGTCTCCGACAAGTCTTGGGTAGGGGATTCCGATGGCGGGAGCACCTTAGCACTCCGAAGACAATGCTGTAGTTGCACCAACTGAAAGTAGTGTTTCGCTGGGAGACCAAATTCAATTTGCAATTCACTAAAAGTTTTCCAGCGATCATCATGGAACAACTGGGTAGGGGTCCAAATGCCCCTAGTGTACCAGGGGCTCCACGCCATCGGTTTATTTTGTATTTGAAATTCGAGTATTGTACCAAAGCGGGAGTCTGTCTAACGGACAGAATCGGGAGTCTAGAGATTGAATAAGAGTATTAAAGGCACCTAAAGTGTCTAAAAGCATTGGTGGATAGTGGGAGTCTGATGGGAGAGTCATACCAGGGAGAGAAGTAAGAGGAAACGGTTTGCAAAGGTTCTCCTCTATGTCTAGCCACACAGGTCTACTCGGTGCTAGATCTTCCAGCCAACGAGCGCCTTGTTTGAGAAGAAAAGAGTGGTGATATTTCAGGAAATCAGGGAATCTGACACCCCCATTTTCCTTATCAGCTTGCAACTTATGCTTCGCTATCCTAGGTGTCTTGTTTTGCCATAAGTATCTAGTCAGAAGGCCCTCTAAATCTTTATATGTACGTCGAGGTAGGAGACAGGGCAACATTTCTAAAATGTAATTCACTTTAGGAACAATCATCATTTTTATGGTTTCTAGGCGACCCCACCAGGTAAGTGTTAAAGGAGTCCAACGGTGAGTAAGCGCCCGGACTTTAGAGGTTAAGTCTTTGGCATTAAAGGAGATAGCGTCTTCCAAAGGAGAGCAATAGTGAACCCCAAGGTATTTGACCATGCGAGGTTGCCATAAAAAGGGAAAGGATTGCATATCTGCTTGATGAGTCAGAGGATTTAGTGGAAAGGCTACCGATTTGGTCCAATTTATCTTATACCCCGAGAGTTGTGAATATTTACCGATTTGCTCTAGGACAGCCGGCACTGAGTCTAGAGAGACAAAGAGCATAAGGTCATCAGCATATGCTGAAATTTTGATTTCCCTATGAGAGAAGGGGACTCCATGAATCTCCTCCGATTGCCGGATTAGTAAAGCTAAGGGTTCGAGTGCAAGATCGAAAAGAAGTGGAGACAGTGGGCATCCCTGGCGAGTACCACGTTGAAGGGGAAATGGCTGAGACTTTAAAGCATTAGCACAGATACTGGCTGTAGGCTGTGCGTACATGGTGTGGAGACAACGGAGAAAACCTTCTCCGAATCCGTACCAGCGGAGAGTTGCAAACAGGAAAGGCCATTCTAAGCGATCAAAGGCCTTCTCAGCATCAAGTGAGAGGCCAACAAATGGTCGATCAAGATTAACTGCGGCAGTCAGTACATGACATAGAGTCCGAGCATTGTCAGCAGTTGATCTACCGGGAATGAAACCGCATTGATCTGGGTGTATTAAAGTAGACATCCTATCAGAGAGCCGGGTGGAGAGAATGGTGGCAAATATTTTATAGTCCGCATTTAGGAGGGAAATTGGACGATAATTAGCTGTTAGTTGCGGATCTCTCCCCTCTTTCTCAAAAACTACTACATTTGCCATTGAGAAGGACCCAGAAGGAGATCCCTCCTCGGCCAGAGCAGAAAAATAAAGTTTCAAAACTGGAGCTAAGTCAGCGTTAAAGGTTTTGTAGAATTCAGCAGGGAGACCGTCCGGGCCTGCAGCTCGACCTGTGGCACATCTCTTGAGAGCAGAATGAATTTCTGATAAAGTGAATGGTTTGTCCATGGCCTCTCTATCTTCGTCAGATAGGGTCGGTCGATGTACCCCTGAGAGCAATCGTTCAAATACTTCTGGCTCAAAATCACATTCAGATTGATAAAGCCGAGTATAAAAATCACGAAAGAGTTCTAAGATTTCTGTATCTTTAGTGACCAGGCCCCCCCCCCCCCCGACGGATTACGGAGAGCGGCAACACGCTTGGCTTCTTTTTGACCTTTCAGGGCATTCGCTAACAATTTGCCAGCACGGTTATTTTCCCGGTAATACAACCCTTGTTGTGATTCAATATTTTTAGCAGCAGCAGTATATAAAAGCTGATTGTATTGAAAGCGGAGCCGTTGTAAACGGAGTAAAATACATGGGTCAGTACGGGACGTGAGGAGACGCTCCCCAGCTTGTATCTGTTGCTCTAGAATCAGTAAGTGTTGCTTTCTTTGTTTCCCCTGCCGAATTTGATAACTGGTTATAGTAGCACGGATAGATGCCTTAAAACCCTCCCACCAAGCCCAGCTCGCTGTGTCATGGGGTGAGTTAAAATGAAAATAATCTTGGATAGCGGCCTTTATGTCAGCCTGAAAATCTTTTTGATCTAGTAAGGATCTATCAAAAAACCAAGCACGGGGATGATCATCTCGCGTAGTGACATGTAATGAAAAAGATATGGCAGCATGATCAGAAATATGGAGAGGATGAGTCCTAGCCGTGTCCACTTGAGAAATCAGTGCTTGGGAAATGAGAAAGAAATCTATTCTAGATTGTGAGTGATGGGGGGCAGAAAAAAAGGTGTACTCTAAGTCGGAGGGGTGAAGCAGCCTCCATATATCAACTAGCGCAAGATCTTGCATCAGAGCTGTAAGGGTAGCAAGACTCTTGGGTGGACTACTCGTTCTAGGCGGTTGTCTATCTATCAAAGGGTCTAGCACTTGATTGAAATCGCCACCAAGTATTAATGGAGTATTGGCAGAGGCCTGTGCCAACTGCGCAATACTTGCATAGTAAGCAGGGTTATCCACATTCGGGGCATAAATACAAATACACGTGAATTCACTATCTCCAACCTTAAAGTGTGCACGGGCCCATCTACCCTCCTTATCAGAGCTAGTATCTATTACAGTAGCTTGCAAAGACTTCTTAACCAGAATGGCTACCCCACACCGTTTGGAAACGGCGGGAGAATAGGCAGCCACCATGTAAGGTTTAGCATTGAGTTTCAGTGTTTCAGCGGAGTTTAGATGAGTTTCCTGAAGAAACACTAAATCAGCATGCTCATGGTTAAGATAGCTAAGAATTTTCTTTCTTTTGATTGGACTATTGATGCCTTTTACGTTAAGTGATAAGATCTTACATAAGGCCATTGAGAAAGGTTAAAAATTCTGAAAGAGAACATGATAACGCACATAATTTCACAATGTCCCTCATAGTAACTGTATCTAGCTGTACACATGACATGATAGAAAATAAGCTAATATAATACAATGAAGTGCCCCAAATTAAAAAATAAGAACCGCAGTGCGGTAGAGAAGAAGCAGAACCCCAGAAATTACTGGCGACCATGTGTCTGCGGGGAGAAACCCCAGAGAAGGCCGAAATTGAAAACATATAACCTGTATAACTGTGCGTGCTCCGAATCCAACCGAGGCACACATCATGGAGGGATAGGAGACCAAGAAAGTCATATAAAGACAGAAAGAAAAGTCCAGGCAGTCCCTGTGCTTGGCTATGACCACCGCGTCGGGCCCTTCAAAATGGCGGACAGAGCCGGCAGATAATAAGTCCAAGTTGTTGGGTTAGCGCATCTGCTCTGCTTCTTTGGAGTCTAAAAATGTTGATAGTAGATCAGGATCTTCGAATGTCCTAGTTTGGTTGTGGAGAGTCACTCGGAGCTTCGCTGGATACATCAGGCCAAAGCGAGCCTGTAGCTGTTGAAGTCGAGGGCGAAAAGCAAGGAGTCTCTTCCGACGGTCAACTGTGGGCTTTGCCAAATCAGGGAAAAAGGAGACTTTATGACTTTCAAACTCCAGATGACGATTCGCCCGGGCAGCATTTAGAATTTGTTCCACTTGTTGATATCGTAGTAATCGAAAGATAATAGGCCGGGGGGTCGTTCGGTTGAGCGCCATATGGGTAGGAACACGATGTGCTCGATCAATTTCCAGATCTCTATGAAATGTGATCTTCAGCAAGGAAGGAAGAGTTTTGAGCAGGAATTCTCTTATATCTCCTGCTTCCGCCCCCTCCGGTATTCCAAGGAGCCTCACATTGTTGCGACGGGCTCGATTATTGCTATCTTCTAACTCTTTTTGAAGATTCTGTATCTGGCGCTCAGCCTTGTCCAGTTTGACCAAGCGCACCGCGTGCGAGTCGAGGACCCCCGCCATGTTGTCCTGCCGTAATGAAAGACTTTCAAGTCGGTCCTGGAGCACACCGAAGTCTTCTCGCATGGCTCGAAGCGCTTCTCCGTTGGACTGCACCAGTTCCTTCACGCCGCGTATTTCCTCTAAGATCTCCTGATGCATTTCGGGGTTTTCCCGAAGTGGAACCATCTTCTGTGGGGAAGACACCTCTGTTTTGGAGCGTTTTCCGTGTGAAGAAGAAGGAGACCCGAAGTCCAAGCGCGCTGGTTTATGGGCCGCCATCCCCCCCGAGGTACCCCGGTAAGTTCGGAGCAAAAAATTGAGTTTATGTAGGTATTAAGTCAGGATTCTGAGTAGGCCTCTCGGGAGCTTCAGCGCGAAGCGTCTAACCCGCTGGACATCAGGCTCCGCCCCGACAATTCATTTTTTAAAAAAAAATTGACATTCTTTTGTACTTGTCTTATCTGATCATTTTATTTTTCCAGCTGGGTTAGCACTGGTCTCTCTTTACCACTTCCTCTTGTTAATTTCCCTCTAAGTCCTTTTTCTAGGATCTTGTTTCCGTTTTCTGTTTCTTTATTCTCCCTGTCTTCTTCTCTTCTTTCCCTACATCTCTCCCTAAAGTTGATCCTTCTGGTGCATCTGTTTTTCTCCATTTCTCTCATCTGCCTTATTGCCTAACTATAGCTAGATTTTGTTCCTCCTTGTCTCTCCCCTCTGGTCTTCAGTCTTTCTCTTTTCACCTTAGGCAGCTTTTCATTTCCTATTACACCCCATTACTCTTGTTCTCCATCTCTGTCTCATTCTTTCTTTAGGCTTCTAGAACCCTTTCTTTCACCGACTTTTTAGTCCCCCCCCCCTCCCTCATTTCCTGCCTCTGTACTCAACCCCTCCCCAGGCTGGTTTATATTTTCTTCTTCTCACCCCCTAATCAGCCTAGCTTCTTTCCTATCACTCATCTCCTTACTACCTCCAGTCTCTTTCTAATATCTTACCCCCATACAGGCTTCACTTTCCCCTTTCAGCTCCCCCATGTCCACTGTCTCTCATCTCCTTCAAAGACCTGTCCCCTTCCTTTGCTTCTCACCTATTCCATAGCCTTATATCCTTTTCAACTGTCTCCCAACCTCTCCCCAAACCCTCCAGGCCCTTCAAAACACTCCCCTCTTCCCATGTTTCTGTACTTGGTCTCACAGCCCTACACATGCTCATCACCCAATCACCTAGTGCCCATTGTCCTAATCTCTGGTCAATTTCTTAGTCCCCACGATCCTCCCAGCTAATCCCTAAGTCCCATTCTTTCTCCCTAACCAGGCCTCAAGTCCCTGCTTACACTCCCAATACCCAGCGAGTCTTAGAGTCTTTCTTCTTCTGTTCTCCCATCCAATTTTAGAAACTCCACCTAAGTTCAAGTCCCTGTTCTCCCACATCTCCATGGCACCAGTATCTGCCCTGCCTCCTGCCCAACATCAATCCATTTCCTTCCTCCTCCTTGCCCCAGCATCCATACTTACGCTCCCTCTCTCAACCTTCCCCTGTATATGATCTTCTTTCTTCCTCTCCCCCCCACACACAGTATTTGTCCCCTTTCCCTTCTCACTCCTCCAGCTTCTGCTTCTTCTTCTTCTTCCCATTCTGGCCCCAACATCTGCCAGCATCAGCCCCCTTCCAGTCCCAGTCTCCCAACTAGCATCATTTCTAGTCCCAACCACCCAGCCCCAGCATCAGCTTCTTTACAGTCATAGTCTCCTCCCCAGTATAAGACCCCTTCTAGTCTCAGACCCCCAGCCCATCATCAGCCCCAGACTATTTCAAGTCCCTGCTTTCCCAGCACCAGTCCTCTTCTAGTCCCAGTCTAAGACTCCTACCATTAGCCTATTTCCAGCCCCATGTCCTCCAGCATCAGCTCTCTTCCAGTCCCAGACCTCTACCATATCTCCCTTCCAGTTCCATCCCCCCAACCCCCGGCATCAGCCTCCTTCCAATCCTAGCCCTCCAGGCCAGCATCAGCCCATTTCGAGTGCAGTCCCAGACCCATCAGCCAATTCTCAGTCCTGAAATCCCCAGTATCAGCCCTTTCTACTCTCAGCCCCCCAGCCCAGAATCAGCCCTAACCCATTTGTAATCTCAGTCCCCAACCACAGACCTCCCCAGCATCAGCATCATCTATTTCCAGATCCCAGGCCCTTTCCAGTCTCAGCCTCCCCGCATCATCTGTCTCTCCCCCCTCCCCCCCTCCACAGCATTAGTTCCCTTCTAGTCCTAGTCCTCCATTTCCGGCATCAGCCTATTTTAAGTCCCAGTCTGTCCAAGCATCAGTTCTCTTCCAATCCAATTTCCAGTCCCCCCCCATCCTCAACACCAGTCCCGGCCAGTCACCTCCTCTCATCCCCACCCCAGCCCTCCAGCCAACAATCGCCTCCTCTCACCCACTCTCCTCCTCCACAGCTGCAATAAGAGTTGCACAGTCATGCTCTCCCAGCTGTGCTCTTCGACAGTCACCAGCACTACATTGCTTTTAAAAAGCAGACGGAGGTACTATCTGTCTCTAGCAAAAACCAGGAAATTCCTGTGTTTGCGTCTTTAAATTGCTGTGGTGTTGATTGCTATAGCACAGCACAGTCCCAGGCTGACTTCTTAAGCTGGTCCTATCTACTTCCCCTCCCAGGATGACCACTTTGTAGAACTATTCTGCCAGACCTCTGGCCACATTTCACCGGGGAACTTCCTCTCCTCTGAGGCATCTTTCCTGTCTTGTGACTAGTCTCAGTCCCATAAAGGCAATGAAATAAAAAGTAGGTAACTCAGAAAGAGTACTCTACTGAGAAAAAAGAGCCTATAAAGTGCAAAGCAGACCAAGGGGGATCACAAAAGGTTGCCCTCCAAAAATAAGGGTCTCGTTCACCCCAAAATGAACTTCAGAGCATATTTATATCCACGGTGGCCGCGGAAGACTTCTAGACTAAGGCATTTTCAAGAAGCTTCTACCTAATCCGTGTCCCCAAAGGAACAAATGAAAGATAGTAAATAGAAGCACACAGGATGAAAACAGCAACACTTTAACAACAATTCAAGAGAGGGAAGGCTTCAATATACAGAAAAGATGCAGACTGAACAGAACATATGCTAGTCACACTGAGACATGCCAGTTACTCTGCAAATAGTACGTAACAAGCTGACTGACAAAAAGAACTGAAAGTAGGACACAAAGGGCATGAATAGATGCAATGGACAGAGATAAAAGCTGCAACTATGCGCTGCCTAAATGCTGAATCTGTGACAAATGCAAAGCAGAAAAACAAAGCAGCTGCCACACCAGTTTTGGGACAGGCCCACAGGCCTCGTGCACAGATAGGAGCTAGGGGAAGGATAATTCTCATAGGATGGCAGCCCACACAGCTCAGGCGGGCCTGCCAGATCATTACAGTATACTCCTGTGGGGCTTCCCAAAATCTTTAGGGCAGCTGTGATTCCACCATATGGCCTTCTGGCTAACCAGGAGTGACAGTACCCCATTCCTCTCCCAGGACCAACAGAATAATAACGATTGGGTTGGGTTGGGTCACTCTGTAAAGTACAAAAAAAAAACCCAGCCTTTAGCGTATAGCCCTGCAAAGTCACATCTTGCTGCAAATCCAATCATTTTGATCCTCATATCATGCACTAGAAGACTCATCAACAATATCTGTGAACCCTAAGCTTTACACACACGTCGATAAGGTAGTGGAACAGGTAGGGGGTAGTCAACTGTATCTGAGAAGTAAAGCTGCAGAGGCCAGTGACTGTATCACTTTGCTTTGATCTCATTCAGACAGCGAATATACAGTAAGGAAAAAGCATTTAACATGGCCGATAATGAAACGACCCATTACATCTTCTCAGTTGTCTTTCTCTCTGCTTCTCTACCACTTTTGCAAGGTGGGCAAATATTTTCCCATACTTAAACCACTGTTATATCCCATCCCTCTTTTTAACTCAGTCTATTAATCCTTGTTCTACCATTGGCCTCCATATTGGTTTAAATTCTTTTAGTGTCCTGTCTGCAGTCTCATTTTCTGGTAGAATATGGTGGATTTATCTTCCCTTTTGGTACTTTCAGGTCA
Source organism: Ichthyophis bannanicus (assembly GCA_033557465.1). Lineage (NCBI taxonomy): Eukaryota > Metazoa > Chordata > Amphibia > Gymnophiona > Ichthyophiidae > Ichthyophis > Ichthyophis bannanicus. The sequence continues at coordinate 121,328,788 of CM066032.1, read as the reverse complement.
CATTCTTCATTCTTCATCAAGCCTTTTCTTATGTGTCACCAGCAAGCTTTGTAATAACCAAAAGGGGTCACCTAAATTAACAGTCACCTAAAACATCCAGCTACCCTGTGCTTATTGATGTCGATATGATAAACATGGCCAGTCGTAGCAGGTTACCTCAACTTTCTTGGAAGCTTCATACAACAAATACTACACTGGCTGACCATTGGCTTGAATTCCACTTTCTTTGGCCTTCCAAGTTCTGTATGACATAGAAAATACATAGGCTCCTCTATCCTATATATCTTCCCTCCCCCCCAACACCTACCTCTACCATGGTGCTCTGTATCTGTCCCAGCCATGTTTCAAGTCTGTCATGTTTTTATTTGCTACTATTTCTACTGGTAGTCTATCCCAGTCATTTACCACCCTCCAAAGCAGAAGTGGTTTAGTAGTTAACATAATGGGGTGAGAACCAAGGGAGTCAGGGATCTAAATCCCACTTTTGCCACTTCATGGATAAGGTATGATGTTTCCAGTTGCCTCAGGTGGCCACTTCTTGTGCCTGAACACATATCACAATTGAACTTCCAATAGCACTATAAAACTGATAGGTAACATCATGGACCTTCTGACCATCCCCCATGCAACTTCATATCATGACCCCTTGCTCCTGAAATTCCAGTACATTGTTGACGCCTGTAAAATATTTTAATTTTCTCATCATATTCCGCCATCCATCCCCTCTTTCCTCCAATGAGTACATTGTCATTGTCTTAAGTCTCTTTTGCATATGATGCCTGCTATTTTGTAGTGGCTAGTGCTACCTCCAGGACAATAATGAGAGCCACCAGACATGGCTACATTTGTTGGTGCTCACTTTGCCCAGCTGAAACACACATCCTACTTTTTTTTCACAACTGGCTGGAGAGGGTCAGGAAAAGTGACCAGAAGCACGCAGTTCTTTGTCTCCCATTATGTCAACCTCTTTATGAATGGCATGGTTGATTCTACCTCTGATGTCATACACAGCTACTTAGACAGTGTGGGTGATGAATGTAGTGCCCAAGTACCTGGGTGCTGCATACAGCTGTATAATGAAGGCTTAGCCAGGTTATGAGGGCATGGTTTTGGGGGATGCTTTTGTCCTGCAAAGTAGATGGTACACAGCTGGGCTTCCTATGTGGTCCAAGCGAGGCTTCATTCCCCCAAACCCCCATCCCTTGTTGTCCTGTATTGATTTGTTCAGTGCAACTGTGAACTTGCAAGCTATGAAGGCAGTGCAGGGGTTGATTAATGAATAGGATGTGTAAAGAATAGGCTTGTTTTACCAATGGAGGGGGTCAGTGCTGTATCTTAATGGCTAGTACCAGCTGTTGTGCAACGAAGGAGAAAATGAATGGCCTAGATGGGAAAAGGTATTTTGGAATGTTTTCACACATGCTGACCTTCCATGTCAGTAGTTTTTCATGTTTTGTATCTCACTAAGCAGTCGCAGGTGTTTTGCTGGACTCTGAAAAGGCATTTTCTATTCACATGCTGTTCCTGCCTTTTCACCAATTATATACGAAGAGTCCAGTCTGTGTAGGAGCTTCACAGCATATTTAAATGAGGCAGAGTGGTGACCCAACTGTTGTCAAGCATTTTGACTTCTTTGCCCTTTCATCGCACCTACATCGCCCTGGTGGTCTCTCTTTGTGCTTTTTCTGCTCTGTTCTATAAGTCAGGCAAGCGAGGTGACAGCCCAGGGTGACACAACCTGGAAACACTAAGAGAAAAGTGTGACACCCCTCTGTAACTAGCCCACACAGTTCACGCTGTAGCTGTCTGAATCACGTGGCTCTCCATAGACACTGAGTGCCGTGCGGTTTCAACAGCTGAACAATGAAATGTAAAGCAGCAGCAACAACAACAGCAGAGGCGAGACGGCAAGAAGAACTGCCTGGGAGAGGTGCACAGGGACTGAGGGGAGAGAGCAGGGGCCTCTAGGGTTATTGGAAGCAAGCTAGAGGGGAGAGGGTTCGCTGTTACAATAATGAACGGGGGATCCCGCTGTCCAGGGTGCTGTTTAGCCCAGTAACAGTTCTGGAGGCAGATTGACTTTGCATTTCCCAAAATGAATAATGAGCTTGGTGCATATTTCAAAGAGGCAGATGATGTGTTCTACCCAACCGAGAAGGATCTAAATGAAAACCCTCATTCTAATATCACTGCACTTCCTATCTGCTGCCAATAGCCTCTTTTCAAAGACAGGATAACATATGAATTACTTGCCTGACCTTTCTTAATAACTATAGTGTCTGCTAAAACTCTTCACAGCTTTGTGCGTTTTTCACATTCTGCTGTTTAAAACAGTTCAGTTCAGAATACATTAAAATAGGAATTGGGTTTCACTGGTCTATACAACAAACACTATTGGGGGGAGGGGGTATATTCAGTGGCGGTGACCACCGCTTTAAATTTAAAGCAGATATTGAGCCCTGGTGCGTATCTGGTAACCGGCGCAGGATATCCGGTTTACCCATATTGAGGTTTTGCAATGTGCTCAATGGCAATGTTCAGCCGCTAACCATATTGTAAAACCATGTAAAGTTAAGACAGCCCTAAATTTATGCTGAATATCATCGCTGACCAAATAGTCAGCAGTGACTCTCCTGTCCTGTCCTGAAATGCCCCAGTGCTAACTAGATAGCGCCAGAGCATTCAACATTGTTAGCAGGGGTATATCGAGTGGCACTAACCGGGTTATCAGGTCTGCAAAGCACATACAAGCCTTTGAATATGCCCCCCCCCATTCCAGGTTTTCAACATGAAAAACTAATTATAGAGATATGCAAGAAGTAATTAAGAAGATACCAAGAAAATCTTGATGGCATAAAGTCTTGATAACCTTTCTTTTAGCAAACCTAAATTAACTTTGTTCCTAAAAAATGCCTTAGCAAAGCCCATCATTTATATAAAGCCCACCTGTGTCCAGTCACCTTAGTTGATTTGATTCAAATGCACCTAAAGATTCACATAGTTTCTGTTGTATAAAATGATTTTGAAAACAAAGATCTAAATATGCTGAATATAGAGTTGCCAAAAGACCACCAAGATGAAATTATTCAAAGGAACAGATTGGCCTAGTCTATAAGAACATTTCAGTGTGTCTGGATCTCACTTGGGACACTATCAGGTCCATCAATACACACTACATGCGTGTAGTTTTATGGTCTGTTAAGAATGAAAAGTGGAATTTTGTTAATCTCAGTGTTAAGTGGTATGGGTATCATAAAGCAACAACATCACTTTAGCACCATTCCTATGGGAAAGCCTGGTAGAGGCAACATTATGTCACAGGGATGCTTTGCAACAGTGTGGAAAGGGAGGCTTGTGAAGACTGAAAGAAGGATAGTTCATAGTATGGGCAGATCCTGGAGGAAAACCTGTTCAGTTCTGCCATAGGCTTGGAATGGTGGGAGAAGATTTACCTGTCAGCAGAACAATGATTCTTAGCACCGAACAAAAGCATTGAATGACTCAACAAGAGCAAAGTGAATGTCCTCAAGTGTCATAGTCAAAGCTCAGATCTCAATCCAATGGAAAATCTGTGGTAAGACTTGAAGACTGAAATCCATAGACAACCCAGCATCCCACTGTGCAAAGCAGGTAGACAATTCATGCCTTTTATTACTGTAAAAACAGCTTCAACCAAGTACATGCAACTAATACTTTATGGTTTCTTATTCTTAATTTGTTTTGAATATTTATATAGTCATTTTTTTCATGTTGCATAGGTGCGTAGTTCATGATGGTAGATAAAGACCAACAGAAATTGCAGCACAACACAGAAATTGCTGAGAGAAAAGAACAGTAAATAATACTACACAAGATTAAAATCATTATTGAAAAGTGCTTTAACATCACAGAATAAGATACAAGCAATCAATCAACTGGCAATTCCTGTACTGTCATACAGGTTTGATGTTATGGACTGGCTTCTTAAAGATCTTGAAAAACTGGAAGTGTGAACAAGAAACCTCCTCCATGCCCATGATGTAATTTACAAGAATCAGTGTATGCCAAAATTGTACACCCCTAGAGCTGAAGGAGGGCTAGGCCTCAAAGAGATTGAGTAACAAAAAAAGCTGGTACCAAGACTGGCAAATTTTCAGGTTCTTCCTTTATTGACCCCAATGCATTTTGGCCAAAGGCCTTCTTCAGGGGGATATGGGAAACAAACCTCGAGAAGATGCAACATAGAATCCAAAGTCAATAAAAAGAGTGGATGATGAGGAGGACACACAACTGTTGCGTGTCCTCCTCCTCATCCACTCTTTTTATTGACTTTGGATTTATTTATTAAATTTTTATCTTTCTTTATCACTCTTACAATGAGATTCGTAGTTTTATTCATGTTGCACATGTATGTAGATGTTTTTGATGTTTTATAATGTGTTTTATTAAATTAATTTCTCTATAATTTGTTACAACTTTTAAACACACTCTTTTGATATCAATAGTGTACTCTGATGAATTATTCATTGTTCTTTATCCTATTTGCATGTGGTCCCGGATGATATGTTTTTATATGTCATTTTGGTATTCACTTCATAGAACTTTTAGGATCTCTATGTTTTTATGACATAACTTGCACGTGGGCATTGCTCATTATCATTATATTATTATTCTTTATTTTATTATTGATGATCATGTTTATATATTTTTTTATTATTGTTTTATTATTTTATTAATTTACCATTATTTGTTTTTATTCCGCATATCGTTTATGTGATTCTAATTGTATCTTCCCGAGGTTTGTTTCCCATATCCCCCTGAAGAAGGCCTTTGGCCGAAACGTGTTGGGGTCAATAAAGGAAGAACCTGAAAATCCGCCAGTCTTGGTACCAGCTTTTTTTGTCACTAGTTGTTGCTGCAGGTACTTTCTGCTCTGTTTTGGTTTGCACAGAGATTGATACACATACAGAGCTACTATCATAGGTCTCCAGGCCTAACTAACTGCTTCATCGGATCCAAATGTGCAAAAAGTGCTGAAATATGAAAGTAAATGTCCAGAATCTGTCTCAATCATCAAACTTGGACAAGCGATCCAACGACTAGAAGGAATGAGTGAGAATTCACAGGCACACACAGGAAAGGAAGCAACAGAATTTGCAAAACAAGAGAAAAAAACTCTTCAAAGAATTAGATCAGCAAACAAGGAAAAACAAGTTACAAATGCACAAATACAGTGGGAAATACATAATGTTACTCCAGGAACCCTTTGTCATCATGAACGGACACATGAATGGTTAAGGAGGGGTGAACTGAAACCGAAGGATGAGAGGTTGATAATAGAAGCCCAGGACAGTGGCTTACAAATGAGATGGCTTATAGCAAGCATTGAAAAAAATAGCAAAAACAGACATATGTTGATTCTTTGGGAAAGACTTGGAAACAGTGACTCACCTCATAGCTGGCTGTGAAGTTCTGATGACAGAAAATTTCTATGCAAAAAGGCACAATAATGTAATGTGCCTCATCCATTGGAAACTCTGTAAGCACTATAACATCCCTGTGCCTGAAAAGCACTGGGATTATGGCCCTAAAAGAATTACAGGGAATGAAGAGGTTATGATCACCTGGGATACTCCCATTGCAATCGTTAAAAAGATGGATGCGAGGAAGCCAGATAAAGGAGAAGAACACCAGAACGGCATTGATTATAGACGTGTCAGTTCCAAGCGACTACTCTGTGAATTGCATTGAGAGAAAATCTTCAAGTACCAAGAAATGCAGTCGGAGACCAAGAAAGTGTGGCAGAAAGATATCGAGTTATTTCCCATCGTGTTGGGTGCCACAGGCTTAATTAAGAGGAACCTCTACGCACACTTTGATAAATTACCCATGCATGTAACATCTTACGAACACCAGAGGGAGGTTCTCTGGCACGATGCAAGTACTATGTCGAGCATTAGCAGTAAATTTGAGAGACTGAGATCGTACCCCACGTACCCTGGCTTAGAAGTGAAGTCCATGACTGTTATTGTATACACAAAACTCACCCATTTGGAGAAATCGCCCCAACAGATTACTTTCCACATGACGTTTTGGGGGGGGGGGGGGGAGGCAGGAGAGGTTACCTGCCATGCAGTAGAGGTTATTTAGCTCATCATCAGGCACAGCTATCACAGCTGCACCACATGGCATGTCTTATTTGGGGCTGTTACAGGGATTACTTTCCCCATGGTTTCTTTGGAGAAGCTAAAACTGTAATTTCACATCTGTTTATAGTTGAGATGCTCTATTCTTGGTTAACATCCTCTTGCCACCAAAATGGTAAAGGCGATGGAAGGATACTCCTTTGAGGAGAGGCTTAAAAGGTTAGGGCTCTTCAACTTGGAAACGAGTCAGCTTAGGGAAGATATGATAGAGGTCTATAAATTAATGACTGGAGTAGAATGGATAAACGTAGATAGGTTGTTTACTCCATCAAAAAGTAGAAAGGCTAGGAGACATGCAATAAAGCTATAAAGTAACCCATTTAAGAGTGATAAGAGAAAAAAATTTTCACTCAATGCATAATCAAACTCTGGAATATGTTACCGGGGGATGTAGTAAAAGCTGTTAGTGTAGCTGGGTTTTTAAAAGGTTTGGACAAGTTTCTGGAGGAAAGGTCCATAAACCATTATTAGAGAGGACCCGGGAAATCTACTGCTTACCCCGGGACAAGCACTGTGGAACCTGTGTACCTTTTTGGGAACCTGCCAGGTACTTGTGAACTGGATTGGTCACTGTTGTAAACAGGAAACTAAGCTTGTTGGACCTTGGTTTGACTCAGTATGGCATTTCTTATGTTCTTAGGTACTTTGTGAATGATAGCCCTTCAGCTCTTATTTTTTCAGCCACCTCCTTGGAAAAATATATTGGTGTTCTTTTACTTTATTTACCTCCTTAACATAAGGTTTGGTTGTCCTTTTTAATAGCTCCTTTCAGTTTAGCCTACTGTCTTTCCACTTCCCTTATCTCTTCCAACCCTGCCACCTCCTCCCTCAGGTGTTGCTCCATTTTACACAGTCAGCATGTTTGAAGTCCCGCACCATGAACTTGATGTGTCTAGATACTAGTTTAGCTCCTATGTCAGATATTTCCTTATGATGATCACTGCTGCCCTGATGGGCCTCAATCTTAACATTAGACACACTGGGGTCTATTCGCCCTCTTCCATTCCCGGCAGAAACCTCAATGTATGAACAAGGAGCTTGTACGGGGAGACTTAGTCAGTGGTAGAGGGGGCATTGTGGAGGCGGAGCAAGGGCAGTCTGAAACCCCAGACATATAGGGTCGATTCTGAGGTCAGCCCTGTATGTCCGGGGTTAGCAAACTGGACAGGGGACTTATTCTACCTCAGAGGTGGAATAAGTCCCCCTGGTCATTGGGGGATGGTAGGCCTGGGTGGCATCAAGAAAGGTGAGGGGTGCAGGGGATCCCCCGCGGGATCAGAATTGGGTCTGCCTCTTTGCGTCCCATTCTGATCATACGCACAGGGGCCTGGATGCACTCTCTGGAATGTGCTTCACTGTCTCCATTTGAGAGTACTAAATCTAGCGTCATTCCTTCCCTCATGGGTTCCATCACTATTTCCTGAGTAGAGCTCTTTGAAAGGCATCTAGGATCTCTCTATTTCTTTCAGATTCTGCAGATTTAATATTCCAGTCTACCTAAGAATAGCACTTCCCTCTTCATTCCTAACTTTGAGATATCTATCGCCAGGTCTCAGTCCAGTTCCTTCATGATTTATAGTTTATTTAGATTTCATAAACCACCTTTGGAATGTATTCAAAGTGGTTTACCAAAAATAACAAGTAATCAGAAAGGAAAATAGAAAGGAACTAGAATTGAGTGATAGGAGAGGCGAGGAGATTTACTGAACAACAGGTAAGTAAGAGGTACGAAGAAGTCAAACCAAGTGGTCTACTCTGACCCTAAAAGCCCATTCGAAAAGGAGAGTCTTGAGGAGGACTTTAATTTTTTTTTGTAGCTGTCCTCTAGATGAGCTTGGGTTAAGAAGCAATTCCAAAGTGAAGGGTCCAAGAAGAAGAATGCTGAGTATCTTTGGTTTTTGTATTGGGCTTTGGAGAGAAGGGGAATGACCAATCTATTGCGGCACAGGGAATGCAGACAATGTGGGGGAGCACAGAGGATCACCAGTGAGGTCAGATAAGTGGGGGCACAATTGTGCATGGACTTCTGAACTAATGTAAGAATTTTATGATGAATTCCAGAGGAAACTGGGAGTCACTGATGCTGAATCATAAGTGGTGTAATGTGTTCATATGTCCTTGCATGCAATAGGATGCAAATGGCTAAGGATGATTGAAGTTTCAGCAGCAGGGTCTAGAAAGGGCCAGAGGGCACAGAAGCATCAAAAGGCTGTGAATGATGACTTGACTACCTGGCTGACCTGGAGGGAGAATGATAGGTGCGAGTCAGTGATGACACCTAAGTTATTAAAGGACGGTTGTAAGATGATGGAGGAATTGTCCAAGAGAAAGGAAGTGGTAGGGATTGGCCCACCGCCAGTGATCCAAGTGGTGGTGTTTTTTTTTACATTGAGTTGGAGAGCATTAGAATGGAGCCAGGTGGAGATTTTACTGACTGGTAGTGACATGTACAATGGAAGTCTGTAAAAAACACCAGTGTGGATGAAAATATCATCATCTTGGTTCAAGACAATACATAGTGCTTCCTACTTTCCCCATGCCCCCTTCATTTCAGTTGCTTTGATATCATTCTTGACATAAAGTGCTAGTCCTCACCCTTTTCAGTGATCTCTGTCCCTCCGAAGCAGATATGCTCGGTATGGCCTTATCCCATTCATGGGACTTGCTGAACCATGTCTCTGTAATAACAACAATATTTAAATCCTTCTCCAATATTAGTACTTGTAGATCTTGAATTTTGTTCGAGTTTGAGAATTTGGACTCATTACTTCCCAGCTATTTCGAGTTGTCTGTTGTCTGGTCTGTTTAGTCTTGTGCCTAGACTTCTCTCCTTTGTTGCAGATGACTGAACTATTGAGAGAGTTTTCTTGGCTATGTTTTCGACTGTTAGCATGATTTGGTAGCAGTTGACATCCCAACTGTTTTCACTGTCTAGTTTGAACCTCTCGCTTATAATCTTTCTTCCTGCCTCAGAAAGATGTAGACCATCATTACAGTAGAGTCTCCTGTTTCTCTGTGCATTGCCCCAGTCGCTATTCAGCAGGTTTTGAGTGACCTATTGCAGATGCCTGTCTGATGTTGCCTTTGCTCTCCCTTTCTACAGACAGGAGGCAATTCTGAAAATGCAGCAGTCTTTACCAGCGCCTTTAGCTCCCCCCCCCCCCCCGCCCACTTCAATTTCCAAACATGTCTCTGTATTGCAAGAGTGCTGTTTAAGACCATGTTTTTTGTTCCTGGATAGATATAAAATCAGTTTTAGAATCATATTCTTTGGTGGAACCTAATATTTGATTTGCATTTGTGCTGGCTGAATATCTTAGAAGACATTTCACCATTTTGTGACCTTCAGACTGTGTTGCCGAGCTAACACCTCTTATAATGGAGTTGTTTTATCAGGGCCTTGGCAATTTTATCTGCTGTGATTATCTGTCTTCATCTCTGGCACTAATTTTGAGCTATTTCAGGACTGTCATAATTTTCCAGGGCCGCGATGGCAATTTGTAGCGACATCATTTGGGGCAGTGGATGTCTCTTTCTCAAAGGCCGTAATCTACCAGAGCCCACAGTAATCCATCTATTAAAGTCAGCAGAAAAATTTCAACTTTAGCACCGAGCAGCTCCACCAGTGAGAGGAAAGGGATTTAGTTCGTGGTTTTTAAAGTGGCATTTTAGCAGCAATCTGGGATGTTCAAGTCAAAACATCTGAAATTCCCTGGGAGGGGTGGCAGAGAAGGTGGACACGTGTAAATGCTTTTTAAAGGCACACTACTCCACCCCAAAAGATAAATATTTCCACAAACAGATAAAGAAAATGAGGTCGTGCAGAATAAGGGCCCAGACGTTTGCAGGGGGACAGCTGATTTTAGCAACGTGCCAATGTGAAATGTGGACATCACCGGAATCGGCAGTGATATTCCAGAATGTGCGTGTGTATCTGTCAAAACATACATGTCTCCGCCTGCCAATGTGCAAAGGGAGACATGCAGCGGTGAGGTAGCTCACAAAAGGCCCCTGTATGTACCTGCATGCTTTTCTGAAGGGATCTAATTTAATTTCTGAGTCAGACTGCATTCTACTCTTCTCCCTACTGACCAAAACAAGCACCCTTCATGCCTGTGAGCAGGTATATTTCATTTATGAGGTCTTTTTATACCACTTCTTCATTTTAGTCCAAGTGGTTTACAGTGTAACTTAAACTTGGTAATGTACATTAAACAGGGACATTGATAACTTGGATTTTTCTAAAGCAATGGAGGGTTAAGTGACTTCCTGAAGGACACAAAGAGTGCTAGTGGGAATCAAATGCTGGTCTCTTGATGCACAAGTCAGTGCTCTAACCACTAGGCTACTCCTCCATTCACATGTAGACCTCCGTGTCCACTGGCAAACATGGGCGTGTCTGCCTGTGGACATACATGCAGCACCATATTAAAATCGGCCATACAAGTATATCTTTTACAGACCACCCCCAGCATGCCCCCCCATGTCAACCCCCATGAGATATAGATGTGATAATGAAGGACACATGTAAATTTTGGCCTTTCTCAAATAGCCCTTTGAATGTGGATTTCATTGGCACATCTGAATGGGCATTTTCAGATGTGCACATCATGAACAGAGCTTCTAAAATGGCCTCCTTAGTGCATAAGATAGAAAGATTTAGGGTCCCTTTTATTAATGGTTAGCTTGAGCTATCAGCTGCGTAGCCCATTTTATTCCTATGGGCTGAGTAGCAAATAGCTTGAGCTAAATGTTAGTAAAAGGAACCCTTAGGCATAATAAGCACAGGTAGGAAAACAGCTTAAGATATAATAAACTGAACAAGTACAACAAATACAAAAAATATTTAAGCCTGAAAAGTTTAGTTTTGAGACAAGCCCTTCTGCTGCTCTTTGCTAAAGGAAGCCATGTGTTTGAACCACTGCCAGTAACCCCTGCTGGTCGGCTGTTAACTACCCTGTACATAGCACACCCTAATCTAGAACTCCTCCTACACACGCACATTACAACACTGCATTCACTGCATGAACTACCCCCCACACACATCATAACCCTCCTTCACTGCATGAACCTCCCCCACACATCTTTTGATTGTATTGTTGTGACACCGCCTTGATTTTACGATAAGACGGTATAGAAATACTGTTAAATAAATAAATACTCTACCTGAGCCAGGGTCGGCAGACTGAACGGGGAACTTATTCCACCTCTGAGGTCGAATAAGTTCCCCTAGATGGGGGGAGATGGCAGGCCCGGGGCACATCGAAGGGTGGAGGGGGCACAGGCGATTCCTTGCAGTCCAACCCTGGCCATGGGAGGCCGGATCGGAGGTTGGGCTGCGGGGAAAGCACCAAGCTGGGGATCGCAGCTCCTAATTGGAGCAGCAGTTCCATGGCTACTGGATGCCATGGCAACTGGAGGCCATGGCACCGTGGCTGCATTCAGGAGCCCTAACTGAGTTAGCCAGGTGGAGGCCTGTACATGTAGACCGATCGGGATCGGGTCCCAGGCCTGCACGCATAGACCTAGTTGCGATTTTGATCCTGCGGGGCTAGACGTGCCCCGCAGGATCAGAATCACATCTGCCCTTGTGCATCCGATTCTGATGGGGGGCACAGAGGCATGGATGTCCCAGACAGAATGCCACTCAATGTGAATAATATACAAGGGTGTGAAGACTTTCAAAAGTCACTATATTTGCTTTAGCCTCCATTCCATTCTCAAACTAATCATATTCATCCTGTGCATACCCATGTTGCTTTTAACCATTCCTCATAATAAACAAACCTCCCTAATTCTCTTATTGGTCCTTTTTTTTCTCTTGAGTAGATTGTAAGCTCTATGGAGAATGAACTGCCTCTTATGTGCATGTCTATAGCACTGTGTGCATCTAGAAGTATTATATAAATCAAAGCAATAGTAGTAATAGTAGTAGTAGGGATGCTGTACCAATAATTGCTAGAAGTTCACTGTCCAGAAGAATATCAGCTTGTTGTTGAATCAAAAACTCAATAGAAAACCTTTTTCATTTTGAAGTGAAAAGCCTGTGAGAGAATCAGTTGGCCCATTAGATGATTGAGGGGAAAATGGGGCAGTAAGAGAAGACTAAAAAATGAATTCTTCGCTTCGTTCTTTACCGAAGACCCCACGCCATGATATTTAAAAGTGATGAATCAAAGGAATTGAAACAAAGCTCAGTAAAGCAGGAAGTTGTAATAGAATAATTCAGCAAACTAAAAAGGAGCCAATCACCTGAACCAGATGGTATAGCAGCAGCTTGGTGACCAAAGAGACCAGGGTTTGAATCCTGCTGGCACTCATTATGACCTTGGGCAAGTCACTTAAACCTCCATTGCATCATTGAAGATTGTAAGCCCTCCAAGGACAAGGAAATACCACAGTACCAGACTGAAACTTGCCTTAAACTACTGCTAGAAAGGCATGAGCTAAATAAATAAAAAATGAAATTCTAGACCTACTATTTTTTTAAGTGTAATCAAGCCAATGCTGCGTATTCTTGGTGCACACTTTCACCAGCCACTTCCACCCCCCCCCCCCCGATGCAGACTTCCTGTCTGCGTGAGGGCGGAAGCAACTGGTTAAAGCACTGCATCAATAGCACGCCAAATCAGAGGTTTTGGGTAAGCGCTACATTGCTGTTATGTCATTGTTGACACTCTGAGTCCTAGAGAGGGGCGGCAGTAGCAGCAATGGGCTGCCCTTGAAAGGTTGGTGCTCTAGGCAACCACCTAGTTCACCTAATGGGTAGCGCCGGTCCTGCACATCCCTAGAAACTATGTGCATACTTTCCCTTTAAAAATTACCCCATCAAAAGTCTATATATGCATTCACAACAGCTATTTAATGCATATTGAATTCAGAACATTTGAGGCACATCCAATTTGAAAATCCTAAGTATACATGCAAGCCCAAATCTTACCCTACTTCCTCTCCATTCCTGGGAGCGCCTACTCAACGTCAATAAAAATGCATGTGCCTCACGGCATTGCACCCATAGTTTTAGCCCATATTAAATCTAGGCAATTTTATAATGAGCCATTTCCATTCATTAACCTTATTTTGGGGCCTTTGATTAAGTGCGTTATGGTTTTGCACCCGAAACACAAATAATGCATGAATTCACAGTGGGATTAGTGCAAAACCACCATGTTACCTGTCAGCAGCATTCCCATGACAGTTAATGCGCAGCGCCAGTTTCTAACGTGGGGCGCTATTACTGTGGGTGCAATTCGCTTCTATCAAGGTGCAGGTAATTGCCTCCATACTAATTGTAAGATGTGCTATTAGCTGGTGGTGTATAGCCATGTGTCACTGGCCCAGTGCTTGCCATGCCTACTCTCCACCTCTAACCCGCCCCTTTTGCCCTCTACCACACAATTCACAGTTAGCAGGCAAATTGGCCAGGGATAACTACGCTAGCCACAAACTAACAATTACTGTGGGTTACAGCGTATTGTTAGAGCGCGACAAAACCTGCGTTAACTGCAAAGCGCACTTTAGTTAAAGGGTCCCTTTAAGTGCATAAATGACTTTTAAAATGACCGCAAAAGAGATAAAGTCGGATCTCTCTATTTCACGGTTCTTCAATTTCGTTTTTTTAAATTTAGTTCTTTCACTTTTCCACGGAAAATGTCCAAGAGAGCATAAAAAATACCGTAAATAGTTGGAGCAATTTCATATCCGCCCACACAGTTGGAAAGTCCAAGGTTCCTCGGCCCATGGATTTTGTATTAATTTTCAAAGGAAAAATACAAACATACACTCCCTTGAAAAAATTAAGCCAGGAAAAAAAAAGATCCAAAAAGTTGCACCTGCTTCTTCCTAGGGTATCTTTTCCCTTCAAAATAATCTACGTCAATTTGAAAATGTAATCTACATAAATTATACCGATGTGTACAAGGAAAACATTTTTGATTCATTTCTTTTTATTCCTAGATTTTCAGATTTTTTTTGTCACTTTGTTTCACACATTCGTTGTAATTAAAACATGAACATTAAAACTTATAAAAGCACTTCAGCTGACTTACTGCGCATTAAATCATAGGCTGATGCATGTTAAATCCATTTAGAAGCCTTTTACTAAAGTGCACTATGCAACTTACGCAGCAAAGTACTTTTAGTTTAAATTTAAAACACAGAAGAGAGCTTTCTGGTTAAATTTAGAACCCAGCAGAGAGCTTGTACTTTAAATTTCATAAGTCAGAGCCTAGCAGCAGCAAAGAGCTGTAATTTAAATCAAATCAGAATATAACTTAGCATAAAAGGTAAAACAGGGTCAGTACTCTGTGAGCAACAAATAAAGTCTTCTAGAGACCTTTACAAAGAGGCCTTCTACCTAGGGGGCAAGAGACCTTCGAAACCTTTTCAATAGGTGTTAACACCAGGTGGCAGGTCAAAAGGCCATTTTGAAAGACTCCTTCTATCCAAGCAAGGTCTGTTAATCACCCAGGAAGTTGGTCACAGCTTACCTCAGCAGCACAGGACAGGGTACTGTGTAACAGCCCTCTTTTAATAAATCTCATTTCCCTCCCTCCCTCCCCAACACCCACCAACCCCTGGGATAATCGTAGCTTTATAGGTACTTACACATCTTAAAGGAAAGGAGGTGCTCTCAGGTGATGCTCGTTATCCAAATCAGTCATACACTAATGACCTGGGATTAATTAAGCTTCAGGTGAACAAGGTATATTAAACGTATTAGGTACAGTTTTATTAGTATAAATATCCATAGCAACCCTTAGTAAGTAAAGAACTTAAAGATCTAAACACAAGCTTAAAACTAAGATGCAGACAGCAGTCCAGCAGTGAGATGGGGGCTTTCCAGTCTTTTGCATTGAGTATCACATGTATGATTTTCTCCCAGTTGGTGAGAGGTCTTACGTATGCACTAGGTGCAAGGAGCTCTTTGCTCTCAGGGAACGAGTCTGTTCTCTAGAGGCTAGAGTAGCAGACTTGGAAAACATAAGAAAGACAGTGAGGTACATAGACGAGACCTACAGGTCCCACCTCCAGTCTCGCAGCATCCCTGTTGCCATGAAGGAGAGAGGTCACGTGACAGGAGAGCATCATCCTGGTGTGGCAGGAAGTGATCCTGTAACTAGGACTTGTCCTCCAGGTGATGTAAAACTCTCTCACACCGAGGAAGTGTCTCCAGGGCCATTTGCCCATGAGGGATGGTTTAGGACAGCCGTTATAGTTGGTGATTCGATCATTAGGCATGTAGATAGCTGGGTGGCTGGTAGACGTGAGGATCGCCTGGTAACATGCCTGCCTGGTGCGAAGGTAGCGGACCTCATGCGCCACCTAGATAAGGTCTTAGATAGTGCTGGGGAGGAGTCTGCTATCTTGGTACATGTCAGTACCAATGACATAGGAAAATGTGGTAGGGAGGTTCTAGAGGCTACATTTAGGCTTTTGGGTAGGAAGTTGAAATCCATAACTTCCAGGGTAGCGTTCTCCGAAATGCTTCCCGTTCCATGCGCAGGACCCAAAAGGCAGGCAGAACTCCGTAGTCTCAATGCGTGGATGAGACAATGGTGCAGAGATGAGGGTTTTGGATTTGTTAGGAACTAGGGAACATTCTGGGCAAAGGAGGGCTTCTTCCCAAGAGATGGGCTTCACCTTAACCGGGATGGAACCAGGCTGCTGGCATTAACCTTTCAAAAGAGGATAGAGCAGCTTTTAAACTAGATAATAGGGGAAAGCCGACAGTCACCCAAGAGCGCATGGTTTGGAAGAATGTATCCTTGAAGGATACTACCAAAAACAGAGAGGTTCCAAAAAAGAGTAAAGTAGCCCAAATGCCCTCGAGTATGGAGCAGACCGAGCTTAAAGATCTCATATTACCCATGTCTACCAATAGCCAGATTAATATTAATAAAATACAGTCTCTAAAATGTTTGTATGCAAATGCTAGAAGTCTAAAAAATAAGATGGGAGAGTTAGAGTATATAGCACTAAATGAGAGGTTAGATATGATTGGAATATCAGAGAGATGGTGGAAGGAGGACAACCAGTGGGACACTGTGATACCTGGATACAAAATATATCATAATGATACAGCTGATCAAATTGGTGGAGGGGTTGCACTCTATGTTAGAGAGGGCATTGAGTCAGAAAGGATTAAAATTTTGCAGGAACAAAATTTGCTGTAGAATCTCTATGGATTGAAATTCCATGTAAAAAGGGGAAGGCAATGGCAGTGAGGGTGTACTATCGACCGCCTGGCCAGAATGAACAAACGGATGATGAAATGCTCAAAGAAATCAAGGAAGCTAACAAAAGTTACAGCGCAGTAATAATAATGGGTGATTTCAATTACCCCGGTATCAACTGGGTCAGTGTCATGGCAGGACATGCTAGGGAGATAAAGTTCCTAGATGAAATAAATGACTGCTTCTTGGAGCAGCTGGTTCATGAACTGGCTAGATCTGGTGTTCCTTAGTGTAATCAAACTCTGGAATTTGTTACCGGAGGATGTATTAAAGGCCGTTAGTGTAGCTGGGTTTAAAAAAGGTTTGGACAAGTTCCTGGAGGAAAGGTCCATAAACCATTATTAAAGAGGACTAAGGATATCACTGCTTGACCCAATACAAGCACTTGGGGAAACTGCTAGGTACATATGACCTAGATTGGCCACTGTTGGAAACAGGATACTGGGCTTGATGGACCTTGGTCTGACCCAGTATGACATATTTTATGTTCTTTTGTAATTTGGCATGCATTAACAGCTGGGGCAGAACAATTAATACATGCCGATTTTCACGCTAACTGATGATCGTTCATTCGAGTGCCGAATGGGCAGGTTAGGGACAGAAAGTGGGCATGCTGAGAACATTGCAGTTAGCACAGGGGACAAATCATGCCTTTTGCTCTGCCTCAATAGATCGAGGTAAGTGCAACTGCAGTAACTGTCAGGACATGCTGGTTCTGCCCCTGACAGTTACTACAAAGGCTTTGTGCATTACGCATGCTAATTTTCATGCTAAGTGAAATGCACTTTAGTAAAAGAGTTCCTTAGTATGCACTAAGGGACATGTTAGCTAAGGATCAATGCATGATAACATCTGTTAGCATGAATTAAATATTGCTGCGGCAATAGGAATAAAACGGGCTGCGGAGGCACTTAACAACAACAACAGACATTACTGCATGTTAACCTTTAGCAAACACACCCCTAAATTTTTTAAGGGGTGCTGATGAACTAACAATTCTATATACTTAGCACATTCTTTCCCTTCCCTGACTTCACCATACCCTTGAGCCCACCTGTTTTTGGCCCAGGCATTTATCTAGGCAATTAGTCATTTTAACTGGGTAAATAGCTTGTGAAAATTGCCCTCAGTATCAAGAGCATTGGTCTTCCCGTCACCAGGCGATGATGTCAAAATTGGCCATTGATGTTTCCAACCCATCCTGTTGCTTATGATGTTGAAGGTGAAAGACGGCGGGACGTTTGAAGAATTGGACAGATGAGAGATACCTTCTCAGCATTTTCTTCCACACATACAAATAGAAAGTATTCTTATCATTGCTAAAGCCTGTGTTTGCACAGAGGAGTTTGGTTACTATACAGCGTAACAATGTGGTGCCCATTTCAATTAGAGCCAATGACTGAATCCTGTAGCTCGGTGAATTTTTTTCTTCACAGGCAGGCACCGCAAATGTGTTGCCATAGCTGTCATTTCCCACAAAGCCAGTCATTATCATGCCATGGGGTCTCCTCACAGCACCTCCTGGCTTTTCAAGAGACACAGGTAATAGAAAGAAAAGTGAGTGTCTCCAATGGGTAATGGTCACAGCAGTCATCAGCTGTCCCTTATCATACAGCAAGGACCAGCATTCAAATACCTTCTGAAGAGCCTCACGTCCTCAAATTACCAAACAGCAGTTACCAAAGAGTGACATAATGAAAAGTCTTTCTTATGATGGGATTCATTGGCAGTTTTCAAGGGGCCAACACCAACTGGAAAACAAATTTGACGCTCAATATTCTGGTATCAATACAGTATAGAGAAAAATAATAATTTTCCTTGAGTGCAGTCATGCCTACTGCTTCCACAATTCATGCGTCTACATCATCTGGCCACATTGGCCTCAAATTTACTTGCAGAAACTCCAGTTTCTTTTCAGAGACTGCCTTTCCTGGTGCAGCATGAGAGCTAAGAAATTTATGATACTCCAGGAGGGTGGGTGGGTGAACCAGTCAAACATTTGTGAAGGATCTAATGTAAAAAGAGAGAGGAAAATGGTCGGAAACGTCCCACAACTCCAACAAAATCAATCCATAATGACTTTCTGGGAGCCTGCCCATCGGCCGTTGAATTAGAACATGCTAATTGCTGTGAAATCCAGGCTTGGCAATTCCAGAGATACCCAGAGGATTACTCAGCACAAAGAATCACCAGAATTCTGTATTAATGGCAGGTTAACCCAGATCACCCTCATTGATTCTTACCGTAGATCACTGCAGAAGACGGCACTGAGAAATTATGCTTCAGGGGTAGAGGAATGTTTTTAGCGCTTTGAAAGAAAGATGGAGAAGTTCAATTCTAATGCAGTAGACAACGGAGAATCAGCAGGGGAGATTGAGAGGAGAGGAGCAGAGTCACATTTAAAGAAGTGGAAAATTACTCTTTCCTCTGCAATCTGACTGGATTGGAAAGAGGCCTGATGGAAACAGAGATGCTGGGTAAAAGAGGTAACATTAGTGAAAGCCTACATGATAAACAGTGCATTAATTACGGCTGTGACTGCACACATATAGCTTGTTACTATGCTATGGAAGAAGAAGCAGCAAGATTTGACAAGAGAACAGATGTAGGCATGAAGAATTAGAAGGAACGAGACTGGGGGTATGGCGATACCATGCAGCGGAGTGCAGAAGAGAACAGATGTGTGGGGGAAGGGTAAAGAACGCGATGTATAATTTCAGACAGCAGGACATTCATGAGAACAGGGCAAGCGGTGACAACTCTCATCCAGGCTTTTGATTCCAAGTGAAAGCGCTTAACTAATAAGACTTTGAATCAGCAGTTTTCCTGACTTCCCCCAGTTCACCCAGTTCCCTGTTCGCTGTTGTAACCTAAGGCTCAGTTATGGGCTCTTTTCATTTCACTAAATTTATAAAACACTTTTTACAGTAGTCCTACAACAGCATGCAATGCCATTAGCAACTAGAATATCATGTACAAGCAATAAAACAGTGGGTAAAGAAAGCCGACTAAAACTTCGACAGAGACAGCCCCTCAGAACTGCATCATCGGTATACATTGGTGTGATCTTATTAGCCTTTTGAGTTCACTTATTATCTCTAGGGCTTGATTTTATAACTGAAGGTCTCTGTGAGAAGCACCAAAAAGCACCTGTTTTAAGTCCCTTTGATGAAAGTAACATGGGCGCCTGTGTGCTTTTATGAAATAGTTCTTAAATCTAACCCTAATAGCATACAAATGTCAATGCCCAAATTTACACCTTCTCCAGACTGTGTAAATGTGTGCTTGTACTCTGTGCATGCACGGGCATATTTAACAACTTCATCACAATACCACCTCCATTACTATTACCACTGATCATTTGTGTAATGCCACAAAGCAGACGCAGCGCTGTACAGAGACATATAAGAGAAGGTCCCTGCTCTTCAGAGCTTACAATTTACAGTAGTCAAGATCGACAACGCAACAGTTACGGACTAGGATATATCTAGGGGAATGGCAAGGAGACACATAGTTGGAGAGCAGGAGACTACACAAATCAGGATCCAAAAGCAGCCTTGAAGACGTGAGTTTTTAGCCTGGATTTGAAAAAAGCCAGAACTGAAGTCTGATGTACCAACTCAGGTAGTTTGTTCCAGGCATAAGGAGCAGCAAGATGGGAAGATCGAAGTCTGCAGTTGGCAGTGGCAGAGATGGGCACGGATAAAAGGGATCTGTTAGAGGAGCAGAGTTCCCGAGGAGGGGTGTAGGGAGAGATAAGAGAGGAAAGGTAGTGAGGAGCTGTAGAATGAGTGCACTTGTAGTTCAGTAGGAGAAGTTTGAACTGGATATGAAACGGATAGAGAGTCAATGAACCGACTTGAGAAGAGGGGTTATATGAGCATAGCGAGACTGGACACATCTCACTCAGATCACGTAAAAGTAGGCACGTGTCTTCTATGCATGTACTTTTTACACACCTATGTGGTCATCACATTGTGTATAAACCCTTTCCTGCATTTGAAACAGACTTTACCCACAGAAAAAGTGTTTTAAAATCCCGCGCCCCCCCCCCCAAACACACATGCACGCACACAATGCTCAAAAGCCAGTAGAAGAAGATGAATGGGCTGAGAATGACGTGTAATATAAAAAGTGTATCTATATAATCCTTCTCAGAAAGGAAACTGTCTCCTAGAGGTGATGGCGGGGGGGGGGGGACAAAAAGATGCAACTGGCACAGATGTGAAAGTGAGGTGAAGTCAGATGGGCTATGTGTCAGTACACAAGGAGAGTGAGGAGATGAGATGGGTGTGGTGGTCTTTATTTGCTAGGATATTTTTATGTTTCCTCATGCCAGTTTGAACAGTTTCACTAAATCAATAGTCAGAATACGGAGGGAAGGGGGGAATGTACCCAGCGGTGGAAAGCAAGCATGTCATCAATCAGAATCTGGAAACAGGACAGGCGGGTGCCATCTCGAGGGTACAGGAGAATTCAGCGGCTCCTCTCCTAAGCCACTTGGCCGGCATCCTTTTTATTTATTTTTTTAAATTTTAAATGCTGCAACATTTGGTGCATTATAGTTAATGAAATTTATGACAATGACTTGTAATTCACCAAAACTGCCGTGTGCGGTCACTTTAACCAGTGCAAAGTGAATTATGCAATAACCCATCACCTTAATTAAAACAAATTGCATTTACCGTATCAGTCTGGGCCATAAATTACCCTCCTGGGGCCTTCCTCAAGGTTTCCACAGGCCATGCTGCTGACAAATGGTGACAGCAGCCTCCATTACCCAAAACCTTTTTGAGTGGCTCTCTTTTTTTCTGGGTTTTTTTTCTCTATATACACATAAAAAGAGCCTCCTCAATATTGCAGTTCTTTGGAGCTCTGCTTTATAGCTTATTTATACCCTGGAACCCAGGATCCTGGTGCCTGAAAGAGTACAGCATGCATTCCACACCGGTTTTCCATCGCCTGAGTTATTAGCTTTGGACCAAGTAGTGGAATGCTCTGGAAGCCAAGAAGAATAAGCTTATTTAATCATAACGAGGGCAATCATCAAAGGCATTTCCACAGGTAAAATTGTACTGAGACGTTCCTATGAGCAGGAGAGCAGAGAGTGGAACAATGCACAGGGGGGCATGTTCACTAAAAAGCGCACAGCTAGCACGCGTTTGAGCTGTGAAACCGACATGGAGGCACCAACCTCAAGGGACATGTGAATTTGTCCCCCTGCCATTGGTGTTTCTTGCACACAGCACCGTGAAACTCGGCACACAGGTGCCCCTAACTTCACGCCCATAACATCTGTGCTAACTACAATGCACCCTTAGCGCCCCTGTTTCTCCCCAACCTTTCTTGTCACATCCTAATCGCACGCTGACCTGTTAGCCTGGGATTTTCAGCACCGGACCCTGTACTAACCTTTAGCATGGCATACTCACCATGTGCTAAACTCCATGCTAATGGCTAGCATAGTTTAGTAAACGTGCCACCTAGTTTTCATTATAACAAACTGCGCATTTTTGGGCCTGCAGGCCTAAACTAAGTAGATGCTGATGGTCAGCAACAAATACATATTAGAGCTTATTTCAGAAGCCCCCTTCGCAAGTTCCATGTGGAAAGTCTAGCACTTATACCTGGAAATGGCATCCAGCTGGCAATGGTGATTTTGGAAAGGGCTAGGTTTGCACGTGGATGTCCATAATACATAGAAACTGCAAAGGGGCATGTCAGGGCGTGGTTAAGGATGTAGCCTGGGTGAGTCAAAAATCTACACAGATATTCCCCATTTCATATAAGGAATGCCTGTGTAGGACTAAATTCATCCGCAATGGGATTTAGAGCTTCTTCCTGGCCCTTCCCAGTCCCTCAGTCACCCACTTAGACTATAAGCATCAAATCTGAATACTGAACACCATTATACAGCACGGAAAATATCTAGCAGTAGTATAAAATATAGCGGCGGCTCGGCTAAAGTGCCTAGACACTGTTACCTTAATTAAAAATGGATATTCAGCCTAAATGCTTCCGAACATGCCCCCAAAGCGTTCTACCTTAATATCCACATTTAATTCAAGCGACGGCGGCTAGGTACTCTCTTTAGCTGAGAACACCTCAAAGAGCTTACAGTCTAAGTGAGCACTGCCACTGAATATCAAGCCCATAAATCAAAACAATGCCAAAGTTTTGTTCAACATACATCTGAAAAGTGAAAGGAAAAATACAGCCTGAAATGCGCAGAAATAACAAACAGTATTGGTAATTTTCCGAAGGTAGCCATGTTAGTCTGGAGTAACGAAAATGACAGATGCATCTGACAAAGTAGACTCTTGTGCTCAAAAGCTCATGCCCCAATAAATTGGTTAGTCTATAAGATGACGCCTTCTGCTGTCATATCGGCAATTGGCTCACTAGTGGGTATCTCTCATGGATAAAGAGATTATAGGAGACTTGAAAGCATGCAAACTAATACACTGCATCAAAACTAGGAAACTATATGCACAGGTTCGGTTCATATCAATTCTATCAGCTCAAAATACTAATATCTTTAATGAGTTAGCAAGATGCAGACTACGGAGCCCTTTTAGTAAAGGTTTAAGTGTGTTAATGAAGTTAGCGTGCGTTAAGTGCCATTGCACCCATAGAAATAAAAGGGTTATGGGCATTTAACGCACATTAACTTCATTTACATGGATTGAAACCTTTAGTAAAAGGGTCCCTAAATATTAACAGCTACCTCAGCACATTCCTTTCCTTCTACTGTTATACAGGGGAAGCAAAGGATAATTCATATATAATGACTACCCAGACTCTATATCACAACAGCATGCATGAATCTTGACCTGTCAAGAGTGGATCATTGCTTCCATTAGGCAAAGCCTCATTCAAGCCTTAGTTAACCTGACCGTTTTTTCTAAGTTCAAATATGGAACACTCAATCAAGTTGGGGGGGGTTCAAAGTAAAAAAAAAATAAAACATATGTTTATAATTACAATTTTAATTGTAACCCAAAATTTTAATCAATAGACTAGGTTTATAACTTTACTTACCTTTCAGACCTACTTGTACTTCTCTACAGAGTGAATTTTCTTCAAAAAAGCAACATTTCCACTAAGATAATTAAAAAATTCTGGGCAACTCAACTCAAAATTGTACTTTACAAACATTAGACATTTGAGAGTCTCTACATGCAGTTGGGTTTTTTCTGTAGACCTCACTTTGTTCATGATTGAAAAGAATCTTTTAGTTGGAGCATTGGAACCTGACAAACATAAAACAATTCAACCAGTTTACATACATTTTTTATACAACTTTTCATCAACTATGGTGTCAGTTTTTTCCATTCTTGAACCTTTTCTTCAGAAACAAATGACTTAAGACAACAGAACTCGTCAAACTGTTCAGTATCATTTATTGCTGACTCTAGGCTGGGTCTTGTAGACAAAACATATTCTAAAGACGATTCTAGCTCATACCACTCCAGTTGTTTTGGAAGGAGAGGCCACGTTTCCTAGTCTCCTGGAAGTGAGTGGTCCACTGATCCAAGTAATCAATGCAAGTGGTGTAGAAAGATGACACAGATTGCTTGAAATCTGCTTCAAAAATGCTGCCCTCTTCAATCTCTTTTATCTTCTTTCTGATTGCCAGAGGCAAAAAGCACTTTATTCTTCATTGTTACTAACTTGTTTCTAAAGTTACTGATTACTCCAGCCACCTCTATCATTGAAATTGTTTGAGACTCAATTTTTAAAGTCACAGTTTGGAAAATCATTGCCTGACTATGCAGAAAGTATAGCCAAACCTCTGCGGATTCATTCTCAGTAACGTTTTTGATGATAAATGGACATTTTTTGGCTCAGAAAATATGATTTCACTGGTTGGAACATTTTAATTAACCTCTCTATGGATGGTAGTAAAGCCAGCCACCTAGTGTTACTGTATCCGAGGAGCTTTTGATACTCTCAACAAAATCACACATCTCTTTAAATTCTTCAGTTCTTACTGTATAAATGTGAAAATGTCTGAATATCTTGTCAACAATAACTTCAATGTCGAATGACAGCCATTCGGCAGCAGTACTGATATAATTGTGAGTAATGTGAGCTGCATAATTTGCACCAATTAAATTACTTCCTAAATCTTTTACAGTTTGTAAAAAATATTGTTACTACCCCTCCTATTAGCCCCACCAAAATTGCAATTGTTATTGTCAACACACAATGCCAAAACTTTGAATCTTAGCCCATTGGACTCAACTGTATCAAGAAAGCACTTTGAAAGAATGTCTGAGGTTTCGCCTTTAACTTCAAGGACATCAAGAACTTTTACCTGAACCCCTTTCTCAGGAAGAAAGTAGCTTACTAAAATAAGGCACACCTTAATGTTTCCATGGTTTGAGCAATCACAAAAAATCTGTTAAAAAAACTTTTCTGAGAAAGGTCTCTCTTGAGGGAATCAATAGAGTCAGGTTTGAAAACATTACAAACGACTGCTTCCATTTCGGTTCGCACAAGAGTATTTTTCATTTTTTTTTAAATTTTATATTTATTGAACTTTTCAAAAAATAACAATCAAGCAGTTTAAACTTGTACAGAAAGGGATTCCGCATCAAACATGACATACATGAGAAATAACAAGAGAATAACAAGAGATAGGTCACTCACTAGTCCACAATGCACAGGGAGCGGAAACCATTTATGGAGGATCTAGCAAGAAATAATAAACATAATGCAAAAGAAGATGTCTACTACTGCTTCGGGTACTAATATATATATGCACATTTACGCATTCTCTACAGAGCCAAAAATACCAATATTGTTGCTGATGACAATCCTCTGAGACTGAAGACTCCAAAAGTTGGGAGACATTTAGAATATCAAATACTTACTCAGAAACCGCTACTGTCAACTCTTTCTTAGATGCAGGCAAATAATAAATCCTAGAAGTAGGTGGAATTAAGTCCAATCATATCTGAAGAGCCTCAGTTAAATACCTTCTGAACATGTCACGAGGTAGTACTCCTGTTGATCTTGGAAAGTTCATTAAACAGATATTCATAGCCTGGGACACAGTTTAGATTCCAACGCCATATTATCCTTCAAAACTGCAGCATTAACATCTATCACATCCAATAGTTTATGTGAAAGTTCTTGTGAAGACATTTTAAGAGTCTCAATTACACTTGCCACTTGCCCAATCTGTTCGTTATTCAATTGCACCTTGTGAGATACTTCCATAGTTTGCTTAGAAACAGCCTTTGTAGCAAAACAATAGCATCACAAATAGATTCCAATGTAAAACTTTTAGGTCACTGGAGAGATAAAGAAAACAGCATCATATCAGCCACAGAAGGAGTTTGCTTACCCCCGGCTGTCAAACCGCTAAGCAGAGAAGCACTCACCACCAGTTCCTCTTCCGCAGAACCTGCAGAGGCTCCAGATGTATCATCAAACAGATTGTCCACCAGCTCCCCTTGAGAGGAAGCATGATTCACGCCTACTTGTGATGTGGCAAGTTCCAAGCTAGACCGGTCTGAAGCGGTTCGCACTGGACATGGGGGCGGAGTCCGTGCAGTTGGAGAGAGAGAGATGTGTGTGCATCAGAAGGCAGGGAAGCATCCTCCACACTCCTCTCAAGCAAGCCCGACCTTATCTTTGCCATTTGAGTCCTGGAGAGCTGCACAAATCGGTCCATAGGACCTGAAGCCGAACTCTTGGGCCCTGAGGAAAGCTTTGACCGAGCCTTCCCCTTGCATTTATGCATAGCAAAACTCTGAGGTAAGAGAGCTCACGCAGCAGCAGCCATCTTAGAAAAGGACCCACCGAGAATATTTTTCATCAAAGCATTTTTCATGCATTTTTCATCATTTTTCATGCATTTTTCATGCATTTTTCATGCATTTCATCAAATGCATTTTTTCAGCAACTTTGATGAGCAAAAAGAATGGTTGTGGACAACACAGTGATAAGCCCAGGTACCTTCAGTTGTAGCCAGTGACTGAGTTTTCTCATTAAAAGTTTGACTTTTAAAAAAATAAATCATAATTCTACATGTAGAAGTATTCATATCTGCTGTCGTATGTTTGTCCGTCCTTAGGTGCTGAACAATGTCACCCTTTCCTGCATATGTGATTGAAAGGAAGACCAGCATTTATTACAAAACAGCATGCCATCACCAGAATATTTCTTAGTGAACGGGTATTCATTTTATAGTTGGTCATTAAAAACACACTTTCTTTTCAGCATTTTAAAATGAAAATAGAATCTAAAGATGAAATAGAAACATGCATCCTAGGCTAAGAGTCTACACATATGACAGAATCAATGAAATCAGCTGACCACTGACCATGATACTGATACTGATGTTGGCCCCAGGATCATAGGCACCAGCTCTGAGGGTGCTGTGGGTGCTTGAGCACCCCCAATATTTTCTCCTGTAGGTCTGTACATCTGTAGCAAAAAAACCCTCTAGAGCTGCAGGACAAGGGAAAAAGGACGTTTCTGTATCCTGACTACTGCTCCCAACTCTCCGCTGTTCCTTATTGGCTGTCTGTGTCTGCTGCAGCCTATTGGCTTGCTTTGTCTGACTGATGGTTGCCTGGGCCCCGAGGAGGAAGCCGAGCTAGATTTGTCAGATGTGCTGAGGACTCAGGAGCTTAGGATTGCCAATCATCTAAATTGTTTTAGGATTTTACAACTTTGTAAAGTAGCTGTCTTAGTCAGAATGATGTCTAAATTGTCTAGGTATTTTTTAGAGTTTAGCTCTACAGCTCGCCAGTGCGCCCCCCTCACTGTGCAGAGTAAGTGGTAGTTTCCAGCCAATGAAAATGCTGCACTAGTCACAGGAAGGGTGGGCTAATTTTCTGTCTGTCTGAAAACTGCTAGTGTGCATGTGTGTACCTGATTTGGGGGGCAGGGGGAGGATGAATGCATGGGCGTGTGTGTGTGACTGAAGTACAACAGAGCGCATGCATGTGTATATGGTTCTATGTCTCTAATGGAAATAGTCTCCTATAAATAGTTTCCCTTTGAAACTTTCAGCTGGAGAAGTCCGCTGGCACAAATGTGGAGGAGTTGGATATGTGTTTTAAAATAGGGGACATTTAGGCAACCCGACTGAAGTAATACGATTCCAGGGACAAATTCTTAAAATACAGGGCTGTCCCATATAATGCGGGATGGTTGGTGACTTTAGACTGTAAGGTGGTGATGCTTAACCTGGTCTTCAGCACTTGTCCAGTCATTCTGCTTTTCAGGATATCCATAATGTATATTTATGAGATATTAGGGAAGTGCATTTCTTAGCACACATACAGTCGGTTAGCACTCTTTAAATTTAGTGCACACAAAATCAATTTGACATGCATTAGCCTAGGAATTAATTCACGTACCATCGATTTATGCATATTAAAAGGTTCTGACGCACATTAAAAGAACGCATTAAACTAGATGTGTGAAAGAAACTGAAAAAATAGTCAGACCTAGAGAACATTTCTGAAAATTCTGAAAATGAACTGAACATTCTTTTAGCCCTGTGAGATGCATGCATGCAAGATTACATGCAAACACTGTTTATCTCATGCATATTCCCTGTGGTTGAGGATCAGCTTGTGAATGTCTGTTCCACGGAATGAACACTGAGGTTTCAAGACAACTGGCAACAAGCTGAGCAAATATAGAAAGAGAAAGAAACGCACATCTTTCATTCCATTGAAGTGTAGGCTTGCTTTATGACGGAGCTTCCTAAACCCATATTGGTGACCCCAAAATCAGTCTGTTTTGCAAGGTATCCACAGTGAACATGCATGATATCAATCTGCACATGCTGCAGACCTAGTCACTGAGGCCTTTTCTCCCATGCTTTATCTTTGTGGAAAACATCATGAATCTAGCCCTTGTGGGTCAAGTGATCTTTTCTGCTGATATCGTCTATGTTTTTGGCACCAAAAATTGAGATTTATGACAGCAGATTTTTGTCCTCAGTGAAACATGCACCTGTTTTAAACTCCTATGTTTCAGAATGAATATTCCATCCCCTCTGTTTTAAATTCCATTGGAAACATATGTTCGCTCCCCTTCTCTTTGAGCCTACAGAAGAATCCAGGCTCTCCATACATCTGTAGTCTTTTCCAATTAAGCTGGCTCTGATTATCACTCCAGCCTGTATCCTCGCCGCCTCCTCTCCTCAGAAGTCACTATTTTGCTTTTTCATGTTGCTTGCACGTAACGTGTTATTATGACTGCAGCTGCAGCGGGAGGGTCCAGTTCATTTCATCTGAGCTCAGTAATTAAGCAGAACTGAAGCCCACCCGTAGTAGCTGCTCTCGGAGTGGATGATGTCATAAAGAATGTTCTAGCAGTATATCCCACAGAGCGCAGAGAATGCTGAAGAGATATTATGCAGTGTTGCCAACCCAACAGCACGTCACAGTGAAATGTCATGCCAGCCCTCTAATGCTGGTTGCCCAGAAAGTATTTTGGGATGGTAGCTATAAAACCAGGGCTAGCCGAAGTGCCAAGATATGGCAATACAGTGGTCCCAATTTCTAGTCCTGGTGAACCATCAGACAAAACTGCACGTATAAGATATAAGTGCATGTATAAGATATAAGTGCATGCATTTT
Source organism: Ichthyophis bannanicus (assembly GCA_033557465.1). Taxonomy (NCBI): domain Eukaryota; kingdom Metazoa; phylum Chordata; class Amphibia; order Gymnophiona; family Ichthyophiidae; genus Ichthyophis; species Ichthyophis bannanicus. The sequence goes on along the minus strand of CM066032.1, from coordinate 121,299,754 downwards.
TTAAATTGGTTTCATGTGCTTGCTTAAGCAGGTCAGCCGGTGGCTCATCACAACCAAGGCTGGAAATCACTATAAATGGGATTCCGAGTTATGGCAACATCTTTAATTTAAACACGCTTTATACTTCATATGGATTATAGTAAAGTATGATTACAGCCACTACGGTGGCAGCACACTTTTAGCACCTCCAAGTGGCAGGGGAGCATTTATTATCATTATTACTACTACTATTATTATTAACTGTGTGTTGAAAATGTTGAGGCTGAAGACGTCACTAGCAAAGATTAGACTTGAACTCAAACCCTAGCACATCATCTGACTTGTAGTTTAAAGCTTTCACTAGACTCCTATTTCCAGCTGAATTGATACCGATAGTGTGAAAAGGGGCAGCAGGAATAACCAGGCAGTATACTGAGTAGCATATCTCTTGGTTTTTTTTGGGGGGGGAGGTTAGTGCTGAATCCTGAAGAACCAGCTACCTCTGGGTTTTCTTGGCAATGTATCACTGGAAGTATGATAGAATACTAGGCCTTTTCTTCCAAGGCAATTAAGGGTAAAGTGACTTGCGCAAGGTCACAAGGAGTGCCAATGGAAATTGAACCATTGAGCCCTCCTGGGAACTAGGCAGTTGCTCTAAACACTAAGCTACTCCTCCACTCCGCCCTCTTGTAGCACTGCAGAAATGCAAAGTAGTTTTAGTAGCAGAATGCAATACCAACAAGGACAGCCATCAACTTGAAGGACAAAAATAGGAGGGCATTTAGAAAGTCAAATGTTTTTAGTTATCATCATTAACGGTCAGATGTACTGCACATTTCTCCCTATACATCTGATCTGCAGGGTGACCTTTTCTTCTAACACATTTCTAGGAACTGCAAAGCCATTGTATCTGGAAACACTGGAGTTGAATCTGGAAACATCTGGAGGACCTGGGTGGATATCTGCTCTTGCAGCTTGCTTTTTGACAAGATCTGAAGTTAAATCATTCTCATGGGCATCTCTCGAATTTCACCTCTTTCCATCATGCTCTCCCACCTCTAACTTCTTAACATTTCCTTCAGGCCTAAAATTAAATAAGCCAAGCTAATGCCCCACTGCCTTCTCAAAGCCCTGTGTGTGGAGATTTCAAACTTATCCTCCTGCCATCACTGATTATGTCACCTCATTCCAAGGATGGGACAGTTCAGATTTATGCCATATCCTCCATTGATGGTTGGCGTAAGATGGATTCTTGAAAAGACAAATGAATACCAAATGGATATCTATTTGCTTTTTATTGACTACCTCAAGGCCTTTGATTGTGCAAATCATGAAAAACTCTGGGCCACATTAAGAAACGTGGGTTCTCATGCACAGTCTTTACATTGATCAAGAAGCAACAGTTCGAACAGCAAGGTGAGAAGACTGAAGTCTGGAGTTGGCAATGGAAGAGAAGCACAGAGAATATCCCATGACTACTGGGGTATTCAGCAGCATTAAAACATTTGGTGCCACTGAATATCTCCAATTTGTACCCCTGAACTCCGGGGAGTTCTGGAGGCGGAGGAGGGGCAGCATTAGAGTTAACCAGGCAGTGGTGATATTAAACTGACTAAAGTTAGGCCAAAAAAAGGAAGTCCTAACTTCAGCTGGTTTCACTATCCAGCCAGTAGCTGAATATCACCGCAGACCAGAGAGCTAAAACACTATTTATTTATTTAACCGGTCTTCAATCCTGCCTCCTCCTACAGTCGAAGTGGTTTACATTGAAACTGTAGTTGGGGGGGGGGGAGTAAGTAGTATACAGGAGTTTAATACATACATAAGAACTTATATACAGAACTTGGTAGCGATTAACTATTTAGTGTGAGTAAAGATGCATAATGGGTCCGGAGTCTGGCACTGTGGGGAATCATTTCCGAGTCTTCGTAATGTTCCCGAAATGTTCCATATAGAGGAAAGTTTTCCATTTTTTTCTTGATGTTTTTGGTGTCTTTTGTGGCTCTTAAGTCGTCTGGGAGGGAATTCCATAGGACTGGCGCAGAGAGAGAAAACGACCTCCTAGATGTGTATTGCTTAGACTTCGAATAAGTGCTGGGTGTGACGATCAGGTTCCTCTCATTGTTCCTTCTAGGTTGGCTATCTGGGACTTTTTAAATTAGATTCTGTAGGATATCTGCTGAAGCGTTCTGTAGGATTTCGAAAGTGTTTAGTGCTGTCTTGAATTTGGCCTGGGAGTGCACTGGGAGCCAGTGTAACTGGGTCAGTATGGGGTTAATGTGGTCGTGTTTGGTTGCCGCAGTGTCCTGTGCAGTATCTAGTTTATAGTGGTCTTGGAAAAGGTCAGTTTTCTTTTTTTTGTGAAATTCTGTCATGTCATGACATCCTCTCAGAGCTGGGGGAAGCATGTTCCATATTGATGGGGTGAAAAGGGATAGTGCACAGTTACAAGTGGTTTGCTTGCTTTTAGCTTTCTGTGTGGGAATGGCAAAGAGGTTAAGGGAGCTTTGCCTGCAGAGTCTGTCATTTTTTGGTATTGACATGAGTGGTTGGAGGCAGTTAATTGAGCTGTTATGTATGATTTTAAAGATGATGACGAGTGATTTGTATCTTGCTCTGGCTAGGCTGAGTAGCCAGTGGAGGAGGAAGAGTATGAGGGTAATATGAGAATATCTTGGTGCTCCAGTGATTAATCTTGCAGCCGTATTCTGGGCCATTTGGAGGGGGTGTAGAGTATGTTTGGGAAGTCCATGATATATGATGTTGGAATAATCCAGGATCAGTGTGATTAGTGCTTGACAAATTTCCAGAAGAGGCCTGGGCTTAGAAGAGGGTGGAGGTTTTTCAGAGTTCTTAACTTGAGGTAGACTGAGTTTGTTGTTTTCTTTATATAGTATTGGAACTTCAGCCTCTGGTCTAAGATGATCCCCAGGTATTTCACTTCTGATTTTTTCTTTGATTTGCTGGTCATTGAAATTCAGTGAGGTTGGCAGTAAGAAGGAGGGGTCTGTGAATATGTGGAGGGCTTCAGTTTTTTCCTGGTTGATGAATAAGTTATGATGTTGGAGCCACAGATTTATGTCAGTGAAGTATTATAAATGCTGCAGAGCTCTGGATTTTTGGTGTTAATGATGTATAGAACATCATATCGTCAGCATATATTTGGTAGTGTAGCTCATGCTCTTTGAAGATGGAGCAGATAGGCTCAAGAAATATGTTGAACAGCAAGGGCAAGGCTGATTGATAGACTTGATCCTTGAGGTATGACCTGTAGTTGTTTAAACGGGCGTGATGCCTTGTTATCAATTTGCATCCAAATGAAAACAAAAATCTCCTAATGTAGGCAAAATATATATTCAGACACATAACACCATAACACAACAGCACTTAAAACATCAATCCTGTAAGAGAGGGGAAAAAGACCTCAGTATCCCTCAGGCCAAAACTAGACCCAAACACAACAGAGGACAAGCCATACCAGACTATGACAATAAGACAGGAGACTGGAGAAAGCTCAATATATCAATGGTCAGAAAAAAATCTCTCTCAGCCAAGTCTGCTGTAGGACAATAACCCATTCTCCAGGCTTTAAAACTTGAAACAAAAAACACTGCAGCACATTGAACAGGCATTATAGCCTATGGGTAACCAGTTAAAGTCTCATATTCATATCAACACTGTGGTGAAGAACAAATAGCCATGTAGTATACAGCATAAGTCTTGTACAATTACTTAGCTTGGCAGTTATAGTCTCATATTCAAGTCAACACTGTATAGCCATGCAATATATGGCATCAATCTGCTACTGTTACTTAGCTCAGCATAGTTGGAATAAGTCCCATCAGAGCCCCATTCTTGGCTTCCTCAGGGAGATCAGTGAAGCAGGAAACAACAAAACTCTGGGACAGTCTTATATAGCCACCAACGCCACAGCGAGTCTCAGCTAACAGCTAACTGATCCTTTTGGTGGAGGTGATTTTGACTTGGATAAGGATTTTCCAGGAGACATTCTTCAGCGGTGTTGACTGGAGTGGTTTGAACGGTTCCTGGGTCAGCTGGTGGAGGACCACATTCAGGTCCCAGGGAGAGACCCGGAGTCAATCTTGTTGTCAATTTTGATATGTTGGCTTCTATCGTTCAGGTATGACTGGAACCAATTTAGCATTGTGTCACATAGGCCGATGTCAGATATTTATTTATTTATTTATTTAGCTGTATTTATATCCCGCTTTTCACCGGGTCAAAGCGGTCAATTGGGGGATACATTTAACACAAGGGGATATGTGCCTACTTAGTTGGGAACTGTGTGTGAGAGAAAACTGCAGCCAATCTGAGCACTTTTCAAATCATTTAGAATCCCTTCAGCAAAGGCTCCAACGATCCTGTGAGCAGTGAGTGAGAATCAGCTGTGCCTACTTAGTTGGGAACTGTGTGTGAGAGAAAACTGCAGCCAATCTGAGCACTTTTCAAATCATTTAGAATCCCTTCAGCAAAGGCTCCAACGATCCTGTGAGCAGTGAGTGAGAATCAGCTGTGCCTACTTAGTTGGGAACTGTGTGTGAGAGAAAACTGCAGCCAATCTGAGCACTTTTCAAATCATTTAGAATCCCTTCAGCAAAGGCTCCAACGATCCTGTGAGCAGTGAGTGAGAATCAGCTGTGCCTACTTAGTTGGGAACTGTGTGTGAGAGAAAACTGCAGCCAATCTGAGCAGTTTTCAAATCATTTAGAATCCCTTCAGCAAAGGCTCCAACGATCCTGTGAGCAGTGAGTGAGAATCAGCTGTGCCTACTTAGTTGGGAACTGTGTGTGAGAGAAAACTGCAGCCAATCTGAGCACTTTTCAAATCATTTAGAATCCCTTCAGCAAAGGCTCCAACGATCCTGTGAGCAGTGAGTGAGAATCAGCTGTGCCTACTTAGTTGGGAACTGTGTGTGAGAGAAAACTGCAGCCAATCTGAGCACTTTTCAAATCATTTAGAATCCCTTCAGCAAAGGCTCCAACGATCCTGTGAGCAGTGAGTGAGAATCAGCTGTGCCTACTTAGTTGGGAACTGTGTGTGAGAGAAAACTGCAGCCAATCTGAGCACTTTTCAAATCATTTAGAATCCCTTCAGCAAAGGCTCCAACGATCCTGTGAGCAGTGAGTGAGAATCAGCTGTGCCTACTTAGTTGGGAACTGTGTGTGAGAGAAAACTGCAGCCAATCTGAGCACTTTTCAAATCATTTAGAATCCCTTCAGCAAAGGCTCCAACGATCCTGTGAGCAGTGAGTGAGAATCAGCTGTGCCTACTTAGTTGGGAACTGTGTGTGAGAGAAAACTGCAGCCAATCTGAGCACTTTTCAAATCATTTAGAATCCCTTCAGCAAAGGCTCCAACGATCCTGTGAGCAGTGAGTGAGAATCAGCTGTGCCTACTTAGTTGGGAACTGTGTGTGAGAGAAAACTGCAGCCAATCTGAGCACTTTTCAAATCATTTAAAATCCCTTCAGCAATGGCGCTCCCGTGCCTTGCGGGCCCGCGCCTGAGGGCCTCGCAAGAGGGCCCTTTGGCGTGGCCCTTAGGCGGTGGACCGTGCGAGACCCACTATCTGCTGCTATATGCTCATTCTGTTCAGCGATATGCTGTTTGTAGTTAATGTAAGGTAATGTAATGTAAGTTATGTACTGTGTTCCCTGTTTGTACTCCTAGTGTTTTGTTGTGATGTAATGATAATGCAATGTATGTTTCCCTCACCTTTGATTAACTTTGTGCTGTATTAACCGCTTTGATTGAAGGAAAAGGCGGGATACAAAACATGTTAAATAAATAAATAAATAAATATGAGACACATACACTAATACTTACAGGGAACATGGGCAGTGGAGGGTTAAGTGGCTTGCCCAAGACCACAAGGAGTGCCTATAGGACTAGAAATCCCAGTCCCTCCGGCCTGAGATTGCTGTCCCCAGGTGGGACTTGAACCCCCGGCCCTCCGGCCTGAAGTACCTTGTCCTAACCACTAGACCACTCCTCCCTCGGCTTTGTATTATTTTTTGATGGAGGAGAGAGTTGAATGCGGACAAGATATCGAAGAAGATGAGTAGAAATCCTTGGGAAAGAGTTTGGGTACAGGTCAAAATTGTGTTAATTAGAGATGAGAGGAGGATCTTTACTCCGTGGTTTGGTCTGAAGCCTTGTTGATGAGGATCTAAGGATGTGTAGTTGTCAATATGATCTTGGAGTTGCATTTGTACTGACTTTTCCAGTATTTTCGATATGAATGGGATTGATGATATTGGTCTATATGAAGCTGAAGAATTTTGATTAAGTTTGGTATTTTTTAGGACTGGTCTTACTGAGTTGTGTTTCAGTTGACTTGGTACCTGTCCATGTATATGAGACTTTCGGGGTCATTCTGACGCTCAAATAGGGGGGATGCTGACCCCTACTAACTTCCCTGCACAATGTATGGGGAGGTTAGACAGGGTGAGAAAGGGGCATTGCGGGGGCAAAGTTAGAGTGGGCAGTGGGTGGTCTGCAGCTCCGGACCTACAGGGCCAATTCCAATGTCAGCCCTGTATGAGGCTGGCTGCCTTTGAGGTGGAATACGTTCCCCTAGTGCGTGGGGGACTGCAGGCCCAGGGTGCAGCAAAGGCGGGAGAGGGCAGAGGAGATTCCCATCAGCCCGACTGTAGCCTTGGAAGGCCAGATCGGAGGCTAGGCTGCAGGGAATGAAGATTCTTGTCCGGCAGCTGGAGATTGCGGCTCCTGAATGGAACTGTAGTACCATGGCAACCAGACGCCACATATTGATTGGACTAAACCCCAGACCTCATCTTTGTCCAAAGACTATTTGTGAACATGATGCCCTTAAAGTCATCCCAGCTTCCTGGTCGGATCATCATATGCTAGAATTTGACATGGGGATCACCAACACAACCATGCCGACCCTAGAGCCCTATGGTGGCAGAAGATACAAGATCTTCAACAAAGACTAGTTCCTGAAACATATCCTTCTTAAATTACAATAAGACAGCACTGACCTTGACAACACAATCCAAATCTGGAACCAGACTATCACCTCAGCCGCTGTCACACCAGAAAGAAGGAAAAATGGAACACAAAGAACTAGATCTGCATCCTGGTACTCTAATGAAATTTTTTTTTTTTTTTTTTTTAAACTTTTATTTTCATTTTGCAACAAACAAAAGAAACAACACACCAAAGGAGACAAAACAAGTATACAATAAAGAAAAGTAAACCCAATTACCCCCCACCCCCACGCTTCTTCTCTAGCTGATTATGTCAGCATGTGAACGCTTCCAAACAACAGTGATTATACATCAAAACAATCAAAAGAGTATCTGCGATACAGAATAATCATGGGACAAAGATATATACAAATTTAGACAGTCAGATGAGAGCATTGAGCAGAATGTACATAGTCATTGAGCATCTTCCATTTAGACCGATGATGAGGAGTCTGAATGGGGGAAGCAAACATACGAGGTATTTGTTCATATTTACTGTAGAGACAGACATGATTCCACCATTCATTGGGGCTCAGATGAGAGCTATTTTTCCAGTATTTCGTGATTAGGGAAATAGCAATGCCAAGCATAAAGTCCAAAAGGAAGTAAGCCGTTTTTGGAAGAGAGGGGATCCCCGCAGCTGAGCGAAGTCCCACTATCCTCCAAGAAAGGGGCTCTTGAAAGTGCAAAATAGACTGGATACGACCCCAGACCCGACGCCAGTAATACTGTAGTGCGGGACATTCATACATAACATGAGGTAGTGAACCAATGGCCGCATGACATGTCCAACAGCTATTGCCCTGAGTAGTGTTCCATTTGGCTAATCTGTCAGGAGTGTAAAAACACCGGTGGGCTAGAAAGAAGAGTGTCTGAGTGAGTGAGGCGGATCGGGAGACCCGTGTCACTCTACTCCAGACAAGGCTCCATTGCTCCGGGGTCAAAGTCACATGCAATTCTCTCTCCCATGCTTTCTGCGCTATAGGGGTATCTCTAGTTATAGCATTACATAAGGTTTTGTAAAAATTGGATGCTACACCCGGTGAATTACCGATAGATCGGATAGTCTCCAACCAACCTTGTGTAGGGGAGGCCGATGGCGGGAGCACCTTAGCACTCCGAAGGCAATGCTGAAGTTGCACCAACTGAAAGTAGTGTTTCGCTGGGAGGCCAAATTCAATTTGCAATTCACTAAAAGTTTTCCAGCGACCTTCATGGAACAACTGACTAGGAATCCAAATGCCCCTAGTGTACCAGGGGCTCCACGCCATCGGCTTATTTTGTATTCGGAATCGAGTATTGTACCAAAGTGGGAGCTTGTCTAACGGACAGAGTCGGGAGTCTAAAGATTGCATAAGATTATTAAAGGCACCTAAGGTGTCTAAAAGCATTGGTGGAAAGTGGGAGTCTGATGGGAGAGTCATACCAGGGAGAAAAGTAAGAGGAATCGGTTTGCAAAGGTCCTCTTCTATGTCTAGCCACACAGGTCTACTCGGTGCTGGATCTTCCAGCCAACGAGCGCCTTGTTTGAGAAGAAAAGATTGATGATACTTCAGGAAATCAGGGAATCTGACACCCCCATTTTCCTTATCTGCTTGCAGCTTATGTTTCGCTATCCTAGGTGTCTTGTTTTGCCACAAGTATCTAGTCAGAAGGCCCTCTATATCTTTATATATACGTCGAGGTAAGAGACAGGGCAACATTTCTAAGATATAATTCACTTTCGGAACAATCATCATTTTTATGGTTTCTAATCGACCCCACCAGGTAAGTGTTAAAGGAGTCCAGCGGTGAGTAAGCGCCCGGACTTTAGAGGTTAAGTCTTTGGCATTGAAGGAGATAGTGTCTTCCAAAGGAGAACAATAGTGAACCCCAAGGTATTTGACCATGCGAGGTTGCCATAAAAAGGGGAAGGGTTGCATATCTGCCTGATGAAGCAAAGGATTTAATGGAAAGGCTACCGACTTGGTCCAATTTATCTTATAACCGGACAGTTGTGAGTATTTACCAATTTGCTCTAGGACAGCCGGTACTGAGTCTATAGAGACAAAAAGCATAAGGTCATCAGCATACGCTGAAATTTTGATTTCCCTATGGGTGAAGGGGACTCCATGAATCTCCTCCGATTGCCGGATTAGTAAAGCCAAGGGTTCGAGTGCAAGATTGAAGAGAAGTGGAGACAGTGGGCATCCCTGGCGAGTGCCGCGTTGAAGGGAAAAAGGCTGAGACTTTAAAGCATTGGCACATATACTGGCTGTAGGCTGTGCGTACATGGTGCGAAGACAACGGAGAAAACCTTCCCCGAATCCGTACCAGCGGAGGACTGCAAACAGGAAGGGCCACTCTAAGCGATCAAAGGCCTTCTCAGCATCAAGTGAGAGACCAACAAATGGGCGATCAAGATTAACTGCGGTAGTCAGTACATGGCATAGAGTCCGAGCATTGTCAGCAGTTGATCTACCAGGAATGAAACCGCATTGATCTGGGTGTATTAAGGTAGGCATCCTATCAGAGAGCCGGGTAGAGAGAATGGTGGCAAATATTTTATAGTCCGCGTTTAGGAGGGAAATTGGACGATAATTAGCTGTTAGTTGCGGGTCTCTCCCCTCTTTCTCAAAAACTACTACATTTGCCATTGAAAAGGACCCAGAAGGAGAACCCTCCTCGGCCAGAGCAGAAAAATAAAGTTTCAAAACTGGAGCTAAGTCAGCGTGAAAGGTTTTGTAGAATTCAGCAGGGAGACCGTCTGGGCCTGCGGCTCGACCTGAGGCACATTTCTTGATAGCAGAATGAATTTCTGAGACAGTAAATGGTGTGTCCAAGGCCACTCTATCTTCGTCAGATAGGGTCGGTTTTTGTACCCCTGAGAGTAAGCGTTCAAATACATCTGGCTCAAAATCACATTCAGATTGATAAAGCCGAGTATAAAAATCACGAAAGAGTTCTAAGATTTCGGTATCTTTAGTGACCAAGCCCCCCCCCGACGGATTACGGAGGGCGGTAACACGCTTGGCTTCTTTTTGACCTTTTAGGGCATTTGCTAATAATTTGCCAGCACGATTATTTTCCCGATAATATAGCCCTTGTTGTGATTCAATATTTTTAACAGCAGCAGTGTGCAAAAGCTGATTGTATTGAAAACGCAAGCGTTGTAAACGGAGTAAAATACATGGGTCAGTACGGGACGTGAGAAGACGCTCCCCAGCTTGTATCTGCTGCTCTAGAATCAGTAATTGCTGCTTTCTTTGTTTCCCCTGCCGAATTTGATAGCTAGTTATAGTTGCGCGGATAGATGCTTTAAAACCCTCCCACCAAGCCCAGCTCGCTGTGTCATGGGGTGAGTTAAAATGAAAATAATCTTGGATAGCGGCCTTTATATCAACCTGAAAATCTTTTTGACCCAGTAAGGATCTATCAAAAAACCAAGCTCGGGGAGAATCGTCCCGCGCAGTGACATGTAATGATAAAGATATGGCAGCATGATCTGAAATATGGAGAGGATGAGTCCTAGTCGTGTCTACTTGAGGAATCATTGCTTTGGAAATGAGAAAGAAATCTATTCTAGATTGGGAGTGATGGGGGGCAGAAAAGAAAGTGAACTCTAAGTCGGAGGGGTGAAGCAGCCTCCATATATCTACCAGCGCAAGATCTTGCATCAGAGCTGTAAGGGTAGCAAGACTCTTGGGTGGACTACTCGTTCTAGGCGGCTGTCTATCTATCAGAGGGTCTAACACTTGATTAAAATCACCACCAAGTATTAATGGAGTATTGGCAGAGGCCTGTGCCAACTGCGCAATACTTGCATAGTAAGCAGGGTTGTCCACATTCGGGGCATAAATGCAAATACATGTAAATTCACTATCTCCAACCTTAAGATGTACTCGGGCCCATCTACCCTCCTTGTCAGCGCTAGTATCAATTACAGTAGCTTGCAAAGATTTCTTAACCAGAATGGCTACCCCGCACCGTTTGGAAACGGCGGGAGAATAGGCAGCCACCATGTAAGGCTTAACATTGAGTTTCAGTATTTCAGCAGAGTTTAAGTGCGTTTCCTGAAGAAACGCTAAATCAGCATGCTCATGGCTAAGATAGCTAAGGATTTTCTTTCTTTTGATTGGACTATTAATGCCCTTTACGTTGAGTGATAAAATTTTACATAAGGCCATTCAGACAAGTTAAAAATTCTGAGCATGATAGCGCACATAATTTCACAATGTCCCTCATATTGACTGTATCTGGCTGTACATATGGCATAAAAGAAAATAAGCTTAGATAATACAATGAAGCGCCCCACATTAAAAAAGAAAAAACGCAGCGCGGTAGAGAAGAAGCAGAACCCCAAAAATTACTGGCGACCATGTGTCTGCGGGGAGAAGCCCCAGAGAAGGCCGAAATTGAAAAAAACACATAACCTGTAGGACTGTGCGTGCTCCGAATCCGACCGAGGCACACATCATGGAGGGATAGGAGACCAAAAAACAAAAAAGTCATAGAAAGAAAGAAAGAAAGTCCAGGTAGTCTCTGTGCTTGACTATGACCGCCGCATCGGGCCCTTCAAAATGGCGGACAGAGCCGGCAAATAAAAGTCCAAGTCGTTGGATTAGCGCATCTGCTCTGCTTCTTTGGAGTCTAAAAATGTTGATAGTAGATCAGGATCTTCGAATGTCCTGGTTTGGTTGTGGAGAGTCACTCGGAGCTTCGCGGGATACAACAGGCCAAAGCGAGCCTGTAGCTGTTGAAGTCGAGGGCGAAAAGCAAGGAGTTTCTTCCGTCGGTCAACGGTAGGCTTTGCCAAATCAGGGAAGAAGGAGACTTTGTGACCTTCAAATTCCAAATGATGGTTCGCCCGGGCAGCATTTAAAATTTGTTCCACTTGTTGATATCGTAGCAAGCGAAAGATAATAGGCCGGGGGGTCGTTCGGTTGAGCGCCATGTGGGTAGGAACACGGTGTGCACGATCGATTTCCAGTTCTTTATGAAAGGTGATCTTCAGCAAGGAGGGAAGAGTTTTGAGCAGGAATTCTCTCATATCTCCCGCTTCCACCCCCTCCGGTATTCCAATGAGCCTCACATTGTTGCGACGGGCTCGATTATTGCTATCTTCTAACTCCTTTTGAAGATTCTGTATCTGGCGCTCAGCCTTGTCCAGTGTGCCCAAGCGCACCGCGTGCGAGTCGAGGACCCCCGCCATATTGTCCTGCCGTAATGAGAGACTTTCAAGCCGGTCCTGGAGCACTCCAAAGTCTTCTCGCATGGCTCTAAGCGCTTCTCCATTGGACTGCACCAATTCCTTCACGCCGCGTATTTCCTCTAAAATCTCCAGGTGCATTTCGGGGTTTTCCCGAAATGGAACCATCTTCTGTGGGGAGGACACCTCTGTTTTGGAGCGTTTTCCGTGAGAAGAAGAAGGAGACCCGAAGTCCAAGCGCGCTGGTTTATGGGCCGCCATCCCCCCCGAGGTACCCCGGTCAGCCCGGAGCGAAATAGTAAGTTTGTATAGGTATTAAGTCAGGATTCTAAGTAGGCCTCTCGGGAGCTTCAGCGCGAAGCGTCTTACCCGCTGGACATCAGGCTCCGCCCCCCCGAAATTTTTTATTTTTTATTTATTTAACAGTATTTCTAAACCGCCTTGTCTTAATAATCAAGGTGGTATCACGGCAAACAATCAGGTCAGGTGAGTGTGTTATACATGCAGTGGGGGGAAATTGAGTGTGTGTCGTGTTGTGTGTTAGATTGGTATGAGCTATTTACAGAGTGGGCTATATACAGAGGTGCGGCTATATACAGAGTGGGCTATATACAGAAATACGAGAAGCAAAAAAAGGCTCTTAGAAAAACTGAGAGAGAATGGCGACAGAATAAGGCTCAAGACTCACTACAGCAGTATAAAGCCAAACAACAGGAATACAACTTAATTAACAAATGCAAGCAGGAATGCCACACCAACTTAATCATTAGGGGCCCGGTATTCAATGGACAGCCTAGTAAACCATGAAAATGCCTTACATGGGGATCTTTAACAGCATTTGCACAGTTAGTTCCACTGAATATCCCCATTTAAGTCCCCTACATGCCCCGATGCTATCTGGTTAGCATTGGGGTGTGTTGGGGGTGTTCCGGGGCAGAGAAGAAGTGGAGAATGGTGCCCTCGCCTATCTTTAAGGTGCAGGAGTTAACCGGTCAGCATCCAATATTGCTGCGGCCCGATTAGCTTTGGCGGCTTCCGGTTTTTGTGACAATCACCAGATATTCTATGCAGTCGCCACGCCCTGACTGAGTCCGCCGGGCAAGGCCTGTATGTGCTGGCCGACCGAAATCGGGGCCCTGGCCTGCACGTACAGGCCTGGACGCTATTCTGATCCCGCAGGGCTAGACGTGCCCCGCGGGATCAGAATCCCATCTAACTCTGTGCATCCAGTTCCTTGTTGGGTGCTGAGCTAAGCTTAAGATCACCTAGGACTAGAAGTGGCTTGTGTGGAGAGTTAAATGTGCATACTGAATCTAGTATTGTGGAGAGCTCAGTAGCTTTAATATTTGGGGCTCTGTAAGTAAGGTATATGGATACGTATTTATTCGGGATAACGATTAGATTACTTTGATCTGTGCTGGCCGTTGAGGATGTGTAAATCTGAAGTGGCTCTTTACTAGTATGAGTACTCCCCCACCCCTCTTGTGTGTACGTGGGCAATTGAATGCAGTGTATGTATGCAGTGTGATTTGGTTCAGGATTATTTGGTCTGTGCTAGTTAGCCAGGTTTCAGTAATACACATATCAACCATTTGTTCTTGTTGATAATCTGAAATGGTGTTAATTTTATTTCATACTGATCTTGCATTGATTAGGACAAAACTCACTGGTGTCTCCAGGATGGGGTTGGTGTGCATAGTGTGTGTATGTCTGATGGCTCTAATCTGTGTGAACCTCTGTGTCCTCCTGGGCACACATTACACAATGGGATGTCCAAGTGCAATCCGGGACATTCAAAGCCAGATTGTCCGAAAATAAAGCAGGCACGTGCAAGTTTAGGCATGATATCAGATACATGGACATGCCCCATATGCACGTGTATCAAACGTCTATATAGACATCCCCAGGATAGCATTACGGAACCAAGATGTCTAATAGCATTGTAGTTAGAGTTGTGGCTTAAGAGCAGAGTAGTCAGGGTTCAAATCCCAGTGTGAACCTTTGTGATCTAAGGCTAGTTGTTTACTTGGCCATCTTTTCTACACTCTCTGGATATTTTAAGGTGAAAACAAGCTTATTCGTTCCTGGAGCAGGTATAAACATTGACACGCCAGCAAACATCTCTGATATTTCTGAGATTGAACAGGGACATATAAGTGCATTGCCACTCCCTGGACAGGCCTCTGCCACACCCCTGTGCCTACTTGTACATCCCTGCACTAGAAACATCTGCTAACGTCATTGTGTAATTGCTATGGAGACGTGTCTGTGATTTTGACATCCAAACCCAACTAAACCTTTTAAAATGACTCTCTGTGGGGGTATTTTAGAAGCCCTATTCATAAGTTGGACCTCTGAAAATGGGCACTTAGATGCACAAAGCACAGAGATGCCCCAAGACCATTCTAGAAGCTGGGTATATAGATGGCCCCAGTGCGAGAATGTCCATCTTGCACAGGAGCATGGTGGAGGCGTGGACTCTTCTTCAGCTGTTCAAAATTCAGCTGTGTGGCTAACCTTCCACCAGTTGCACTATGCACATGCAACCCCTCTTCTCAAGTCACTTCAGTGGCTCACTATCCATTTCCGTATCTAGTTCAAACTTCTCCTATTGACCTATAAGTGCACTCACTCTGCTGCTTCTCACTGTCTTTCCTCTCTTATCATAAATCGGGAACTCCGCTCTTCTGGCAGCCACTTCTATCTGTGCCCTTCCCTTCCACTGCCAACTCCAGACTTCAGTCTTTCCACCTTGCTGCTCCTCATGCCGGGAACAAACGACCCGAGTCAGTATGTCAGGCTTCATCGTTGGCCCCTTTCAAATCTAGGCTAAAAACTCACCTCTTTGAGGCTGCTTTTGGATCCTGATCCAAGTAGTTTCCTGCTCTCCAACTATGTGTTTCCTTCCCTTTCCCCTGGACATATCCTAGTCCCCAGCTGTTGTGTTGTCTGTCTTGACTTGATTGTAAGCTCTGATGAGCAGGGGCCGTCTCTTACATGTCTCTGTACAACATTGCATACGCCTCGTAGCAGTATACAAATGATCAATGGTAGTAGTAGTAGTAGATGCACATTGCAGAGTGATTTCAAAAAGGCACATGCATGTCTGGCCCTGGTTGGTAAGAACTGTCCAACAGAAAAGCACAATCCACGTACCAACAGCAGACCCAGTAAAAACCGTGGAGGCAAGGAAGGAACTGTTTATACCACCTTTATTTCATAAACCAGGCCTGGTTGGTAAGAAGTCATTCCTTTTCCTGCTCATGACCATGAATTAAGTGAAAAAAAGTGCTCATTTCTTAGATATAATGCTTCCAGGGGGAGGCGCAAAATGCACTTCAATCACCATAGTAATTATTTCCTGCACGAAGAAGCCTGCGCATAAATACACAATCCAGACATATTACTTGCCCACCACTGCATGTCTCCGTATCTGAAATAGTGCTAGAAAATGGCAGTCCAGTGGAAGAGCACTCACACTCACGAGGCCAAGCACAGTCTAAGGCGTAAGGTGAAAAGTAAGCCACACGTGAGGACGTTTATCGGTTGCTAGAAAGGTTCATCCTATGCGGCCATGTTTTAGCGTGTGCCTTCATGAGGAGCATGCAGAACCTTTTACTGTAATTATAAGACCATCAAACATCATCCGCCCTGGGCTTCCTGGATATTCGCTCCATCCTTTACAGTTAGCTCTGAATACGGCTGCAAGAACCATTTATGGGGCTTCAAGATATGAACACGTAACTCCTCTTCTAATTCATCTCCACTGGCTCCCAATAAGCAGTGGACTAAAATACAAAACTCTCCTGATTACATTTAAAATCCTCCATCACCTATCCAGGGCCTGCCTGTCCATTGAGCAAGAATGTTGTTTGCACAGGGCCCCACATTACAGGGGGCCTCACGCAAACAACATCCTGAAAAACAGCGTCAGGCAGGGCAGCTTTAGAGGGAGCTGGAGAGGCCCCGGCTCCCTCTAACAGCTGCCGAAGTGAAGCACATCTTTTCCCTTCAGTTTGGCAGCTGTACTGACGTTTAGAACACTGCCACGCTGAGCGCAGGAAACAGGACGTTCCCTTTGACCTCAGTGCAGCAGCGTTCTAAACGTCAGTACAGCTGCCGAAGAGAAGGGAAAAGGCGCGCTTCACTTTGGCAGCTGTAGAGGTGAGCCGGGGCCTCTCCGGCTCCCTCTTAGCTAGCCGCGGGGCTCTTCGGGAGGGAAGGGGGGTGCTTGGACTGGAAATGGGCTGTAGCGGGTTACTAGGACTGAAATGGGCTGTGGGGGGTTGCTAATACCGAAAATGGGCTGGGGGGTTACTAGGCCTCAAAATGGGCTGGGGGGAAGTTACTAGGACTGAAAATGGGCTGTGGGGGGTTTTCAGTACTGAAAATGGGCTGGGGAGGGTTACTAGGACTGAAAAAGGACTGGGGGTTGCTGGGACTGAAAATGGGCTGTGGGGGAGGGTTACTAGGACTGGAAATGGGCTGGGGGGTTGCTAGGACTTGAAATGGGCTGAGTGGAGGGGGTTTGAACTGCAAATAGCTGATGGGGAGTGGGGCTTGGAATGGAAATGGACTGAGTGGAGGGGACCTAGGATTGGAAATGGGCTGATGGTGGGGCTAGGAAAGGACTAGAAATGGGCTGATGGGGGGCTGGGATTGGAAATGAGCTGATGGAGGGGCTCGGATAGGACTGGAAATGGATGGGGAGCTAGGACTGGAAATGGGCTGATGGTGGGGTTAGGATAGGATTAAAATGGGCTGATGGGGGGCTAGGACTGGAAATGGGCTGATGCGGGGACTAGAAGGCAGCGGATGCTGGGTGGGGCTGGAACTAGAAGGGAGCTGATGTTGGGTGAGGACTAGAATGGGATGGGGCTGGGGGAGTGAAATGGAGAGGGGAAAATATTTTGTGTGGGAGGGAAGAAAAATCTACAATTGGCCGGGTATTGGGAGAGTAAGTTGGGATTGAGAATGGAAGGGTAAAATTTAAGTGGATGAAAAAGGAATAAAGAAAGATATGGAGGAAAGAGCAGAAGGAGAAAGATTAGTATGTTAAAGCAGATGTAGAGAGAGAATGGAAAAAATCTAGAAGAGAGAAGAAAGGACAAATGTACAGCAGACGATGGAGAGTTAGCAGAAGACACGAAGAAACCAGAAGAAAGTGGCTGGCGCAATTGCAACTGAAAAAAATGCACAAAAGGTAGAAAAATAACTCTTTAGTTTGAATTTATTAACTGGAATATATCAGCTCTGGGAAATGTGCATCATTAACGTCTGCGCTTTGTTTAGTACAAGAGGAAATTAATTTATAGTTTTATTTCTACAGTGTTGTTGTACATTCCAAGTTTGGCTTGGGGTTCCCAGTTTAATTATTGTCTTCCAATTTCTAAATTGGGATCCCTTGTTCTATATTTGGTGACGGTCTATGTTCTGCATGTGTAACCAAGCTGCAATTTTCTGTTCATGTAGTTTCGATGTGACATTGCCACTTGTTCTCTTTCCCCAGTAGGTCATGTATTGTTATTCTCTGAGATGTATTGGTTTAATATCTGCAGTGTTGCCTTTTGATAGATAGGGTTTGGTGCTTTGTGAGTCCTGGTAGTGCTGTTACGATACGGCAGATTTGCTATAGGTTCTAAATGGGCAGTGTTTGTAGTCGTTCCTAATGTGCCTGGGGGTTGGCACTGGATTATAGTAATGTAGAAATCTTTTAGTCTTTCTTTATCCATAGACTAACTTTTAGTAAACATGCCTCTTAATGAGTATGTTAACATTATGCAAATATTTATGCAAATGAGGCCCCTTATGCAAATGAGGGCCCGCACTGAGTCTCCGCACATGGCCCTGCACCCCCTTGGGCCACCCCCGCACCTATCTGCACCCTCATTGGAAGATCGCCTACATTGGACCCCTGACAATAGAACAAGAAGAACAAATATGATAAATACTCTCACCACCCCCTCTGTAACTAGAAAAAGTTCCCAATTTGCCATCAACAGAGCTTTCTCCCTCTTTGCCCCACAACTATGGAACTCCCTACCCCCTCATTTCAGACTTGGCCACCTTCCACAAAGAAATTAAAACACGCCATGTAACTTAAAACCATGACCATGTAACTTAAAACCTTGCACATCAATCTCATGCACAAGATTCTGTCAGACTGTAAATAGTTATTCTACTGTGTATGATCTTTTAATGATCACTTATTGTAAATAGTTATTTGATTCATTGCTCATTTGTTCTATGTAATTCTGTTACATGTTCTATATAACATATATTTTATGTAAACTGTTTATGTATAATGTTGTTCTCTTGTAAACCGTGCTGATCATGAATAGTGCTTTATAAACCAAAATAAATAAATAAAATATGCATAAATATTATGAATAAAACATACAGAAGACAATAAATCATAGATAATCGATAACGTTCAAACATAATAAAAAATAAGAACAGAAAATTAAAATTAAAAAATTATAATATCCCAAAACTATACAATAAGAACATGCTAGAATCATATTAGAATCATAATAAAAAGGTTAAAAAGAAGTATAAAAAGGAAACATCATACATATATATGTAACAGAACCTAGGCAGCACAAATGTGGTGCCAGGCTACCCAGTATAACCAAAGTAAATTAAGCACGGGACACATAAGCAACCTCCCCCACTCTCCCCCCTTCCTTCTCTTTCTTTCCTCCCCCCTTCTTCACCCTTCCCTTCCCCTCCCCCTCTTCCTTCCTTTTCCTATTCCCCTCCCCCTCTTCTCCCCTTCTCCTCAATTCTTTTTCCTCAATTTTATTTTAGCTTATTTTAATATTAATATTTTCATTCATACTTTGTAATATTTACTCCCTTCTATTATTTTAATTTTTTTAGATATGTTTTACCTATTGTTAAACCCTGGCTTCTCCTTTCTTTTTGAACTAACTCCATGGTTTCCTAGCATTGTAGGCTTGGTCAGATAAAGGTACATAGTAATTACAGTATTTACTGTTCACATCACTCCCCACGTAGTTCTTTTTAGAGTTCATATGCTGTTTACTGTTCTCTTCTTTTTCTTTATGCATGGTGTCCTAATGTCAAATCATTGCCATGATGACCACCAACTCTAACTAATGGTGGGTTCCAGCATTTAAATATGGCCGCCACGTCCATTCCTCTCTTCCGTTTTTCACAACTGTACTGCACGGATCGTTCCTGTTGTTGTTTTTATTGAGAAGGTAGAAAGTATTAGATCGGTCTGTCTTGACAATTATTTAGTGGCTTTTAAATTTACACAGGTTCACAATGTGTTAAATAGCCTTTCCCTATAGCAGCGGTTTAATAATGCGCCTTTATGCTCACCTGTTTATCGGCATTGGTTAATGGCTCAGCCTACTCTCTATTATAATGTTTTCCTCAGTCATATACAGTATGTATATATGTCCCTTGTTCCCAAAATGGGGTTTAGGATATGGCTGTATAATATATGAATAATAACAAGGTTTGCGGCAACTAGTTTCACAGCTTCCCCGTCTTTGGAAGAGGTTTGTTTGTTCATTATTTTTCTTTAAGTATTTAAAGGTCTGAATCATATCTCCCCTGTCTCTCCTCTCCTCCAGAGTGTACATATTTAGGTCTTCAAGTCTCTTCTCATAAGGCTTCTGACGCAGGCTCCAAATCATTTTGGTCACCTTCCTCTGAACAGTTTCCAGTCTTTTTATATCCTTTGCAAGATATGGTCTCCAAAACTGAACACAGTATTCCAAGTGAGGCCTCACCAGTGACTTATACATTAGTACCTCTTCCTTTCTGCTTGTAATTCCTCTTTGTATGCAACCCAACATCCTCCTCGCTTTTGCCACTGCCTTGTCGCACTGTTTGCCACCTTGAGATCCGCAGAAATAATCACACCAAGGTCCTTCTCCTGGTCTGTGCACACCAACCTCTCGCCCCCTATCGCATACATTTCTCCTGGATTTCTGCTTCCCAAGTGCATGACACTGCACTTCTTCGCATTAAATCTTAACTGCCAAGCATTAGACCATTCTTCCAGCTTTTGTAGATCTTTTCTCATGTTATCTACTACCTCAGGGGAGCCCACTCTGTTGCAAATTTTAGTGTCATCTGCAAAAAGACAGACTTTTCCATGCAGTCCTTCAGCAATATCACTCACAAATACATTGAACAGTGCCGGGCCCAGGACTGAACCCTGGGGCACCCCGCTAATCACCCTCCTTTCATCCGAGTGAGCTCCATTTACCATCACCTTCTGTCATCTGTCAGTCAACCAATTTCTGATCCAATTCACCACCTTGGGACCCATCCCCAAACTATTGAGTTTATTGATAAGCCTCCTATGAGGAACAGTATCAAAGGCTTTGCTGAAATCCATGTAGATGACATCCATCTCATGCCCCTGATCTAGTTCTCTGGTCAACCCAGTCAAAGAACTCAATCAGATTTGTTTGGCAAGATCGTCCTTTGGATTGCCTCGGATCATGCAACCTGTTGGTTTTGAGAAAGTCCACTATTCGCCCTTTCAGAAGTGCCTCCATTACTTTTCCCGCCACCGAGGTAAGGCTCACGGGCCTATAGTTTGTTACTTCTTCCCTGTCACCACTTTTTTGAAGAGGTACCACATCTGCCCTTCTCCAGTCCTGAGGAACTACTCCTGTTTCCAAGGATCTGTTGAAAACATCCTTTAATGGCCCTGGAAGAACCTCTCTGAGCTCTTTCAGTATCCTGGGATGTATCCCATCCGGTTCCATGGCCTTGTTCACTTTCAATTTTGCAAGTTGTTCTAACACATCATCTTCAGTGAATGGTGTGGTATCTACTTCATTCCCATTTTTATATTTGGGAGTCACAGATGGTCCTTTTCCAGGATTTTCTTTAGTAAAAACAGAGCAGAAGCATTTGTTTAGCAATTTTGTTTTTTCAATGTCACTTTCCACAAATCCGTTTCCAGCACTTCTGAGTCCTGTAATTCCATCTCTGATTTTCCTCCTCTCCCGAATATACCTGAAGAAAGTTTTGTCACCACACTTCACATCTTTAGCCATCTTTTCCTCTGCCTTTGATTTTGCTTTCCTTATTTCTCTTTTTGTCTCTTTTAGTTTGATCCTGTATTCCTTACTGTGTTCCTCTGTCTGCAAGCTTTTGAATTTTGTGAAAGCTGTGTTTTTTGCCTTTATTTGAGCAGCTACTTCTTTGGAGAACCAAATAGGTTTCCTTCTCCTCTTGTTTTTATTTAATTTCCTTACATATATATCTGTTGCCCCTTTTATTGCCACCTTTAGTTTAGCCCATTGCAATTCCACTTCCCTTATCCCCTCCCACCCTGCCAACTCCTCCTTCAGGTACTTGGCCATTCTACTGAAGTCAGTGTTTTAGAAGTTTAGGACTTTGAACTTTCTATGATTGGACTGCACCTTGGTATTTAACTCAAACCACGCCGTGTGATGATCGTGGCTGCTCACAGGGGCACCCACCCAGACATTCAATACGCTTTCACCGTTGGTGAGCACTAAATCCAGCATTGAGCTTTCCCTGGTTGGTTCCAACACCATTTGTTTAAGTGACGCATCTTGGAAAGCATCCACAATTGTTTTTCTTCTTGCCAGATTCGCAGAAGGAGTACTCCAATCCGAATCTGGCAAGAAGCAAAACAATTGTGGATGCTTTCCAAGATGCGTCACTTAAACAAATGGTGATAGAACCAACCAGGGAAAGGTCAATGCTTTGATTTTGTGCTCACCAACACATGCTAACCTTTAATAAACATCCCCCTTTATGTTGCTTCTCTAATTTTATCTTACCATTTATATCATCTAGGGTATGCATATTTAGTACTTCAGTGTAGCTTAAATATTGTGTGTGTGCTAAATGAATTTAATGGACATTAACCTATAAATAAATGTGCATTAAGCTGACTAGCATGCATTAAAAACGTTCTAACGTAAAAATAAGTTATTGAAATGAATGTTCAAAATAAGATAACATTTTTGCCCTTTGAGACATGTGGCGCTTGTCTAAAATCATGTGCACACCCTCCCCTGAACACGCCTCTGTATGACTTAGACATGATGGCACTGGGCACATGTATATTTCAGGCTTTCTGAAATGGCTCAGAGGATGTCCATGTGATTTCCATGTCTGAATGGGCGCTTCAGATGTGGAAATCCCAAATAGGGCTTCGTAAATGACCCCTTAAATAAATCAGTCACTACTATCACCTGCCTTATTCATTTATTTTTTTTTTCCTTTTAGTATGGGCAAGTCATTGCCTTGAAAGAAAGGCCTGGCAATCTACTTCTGGTCACTGCCAGAAAATCCCAGGAGCTGCTGGGCCGCCAGGAGTCAGCATTGACTCAAAGGCATTTTGCATACATTATATTTTGTATAGTATATGTTTTTCAATGAATTTTATCAATAGTGGATGTTGAAAAACTATAAATAATATTTTGTTAGGTTCAGGGGTTGTTTCAGATGGAAAATGACACAAAATGATTTAAGATACATCCTTAAGTGTGTTCTCTCAAGTAGGGCTGGTTAATATTCCTAATGGCATTTATTAAATTATTAGGAAATGTTTACACACAGCTTAAAATAACTTCCAAACAAGCCAAACTCTTTCTATACCCATTTTATTCATGCACAAATATAAAACAGAAAAGCAAACAGAAGCTTACAGGCGCTTTCACTGGAACAGTCTGATTCCTTTTCCCCTGCACAGGATTGTACCAGGCACAAAACCGGAGGCAGAGTGTTGCACAGGTCATTCAGGTGACGCACTTGCTACAGTCCTTTCACTTACTGTCTATCAGTCAGAATTTGGTTTGCTTTTCTTCTAAAGGATTCCTGTTCTCTGTATTGGTCTTCGAAACAAACAGGCCAATCTTTAACCACAGAAGATCAGACCTGCCTGCAAGCACAGAGTCGGAAAGACCCATTTTTTTTTTCAATTTGATGTCTGCTCTGCTGCTGCCGAGGAAACATGAAAAACAGAGGGGGCAAGAGCAGGCACCGATGGGGGAGCCGAGGCCAGCAACCCCACGTGCGCCCCTATATCTCTGAGCCCTGTGTGGCCGCACCACTCACACGGAGCTGGTTAAATATAATGCAGATATTCAGAGTTGCTATCCAAATACCGGATGGTACTGAATATCCTGCCCTGCGACATACTAAGCAGTTAGATGGGATCTTTACCACGTATCTGTTTTTAGCACATGATAGCCATTACCACAGGCCCATGCTATTGGTTAGTACCCTGAACCCGCGCTGACTGCCTAACACCTTTACAAAACATGCCCCTTAATCAGTTAAGTCAGGGGTGCACGGATGTTTTTGAAAACAGGCCCTTGTATCCTCATTATGCTCTAAGCCATTCCAGAGAGATGTTGCTGCACATGCAATAATTATTGCATACATGCATGCAAATGTTGATAATGAGTGCACATTTTGTATTAGTGGCCTTGCTGTAAATAACTTTGGATTCTCTCCTCCATTTGCAATTTAGCGTAAGTTCAGTAAGGCCAAAAACATAGGACCTGATAGTCAAAGGATTTATGCTCCTCAATTGGCCTCTTTGAAAATTCACTAAGGCTGAGTTCTAAATGTATACTAAAAATTTCTCTGAACTCCTAAATTTAGGAGCCTGAAAAATGGATGGCTGCAGAGGAGAATTTAGGGAGGAGAAAAACATGATAGGAACTCTGTTCAGATTTTCAGTACTAGGCTCATAAATTAGGCTCATAAATGTAGGACATGAATAGCAGGGCTAAATGTATAAGCATAACTTTTAAGCAACTAAATTAAGATGATGTTTCAGCTGAAAATGGGGCACAAATTTAGGAGCCTAACTTTAAGGGCTCAGCTTTATTTGAATATCAGGTCCTTAATACCCACTTCAGACCTATTGATTCATTATCTGGAATGCTATTTAAAGGGCTCAGTTATCTGTTGGCATTATGAGTGAAAGATGGGAGTGATGAGGATGCTAGGGTATAAATTTGAAAACCCCGTGATTCAAAAACAAAAGAATCCCAAAAACACAGGTATTACCATAAATATCAATAGTCAAAAGAATACCCGAACCCCCGACTACAATCACCTTAAATTTTTGTCGGGCATAAACCGCAAGGCAAAGAGGACCTCCTCAATACCTCACGCAGTACATACCCCTTTTATTCATTTATTTTTTATCTACCAACACTATCTGTGTTATCTTTCAGAATTTAAAAGCCAAAAATAATTTCACACTTATCTGCTCAGGCACGACGTGCACGTTTCGAAGCGATAAGCTTCTGCTTCAAGTGTTCCCAAGACAAAATTAGTGTGCTCAGTCCTTCCAACTCCCAAAAAACGCCGAGATTTTGGCGGGTGACGTCAGGGTTGCAAATCAGATAGACCAATTATAGGAACGCCCATTCAAAGCAAGCCAATCACAGAAAGCAGGGAAACCCCACCACAGGGGAACCCCTACACAGATTGGGTGGCGCTTTACAGGGTCAACCAATCAATGTCCTTATTCAGTCCAGCGGGAGTCATTGAATTTAATGTGAAAATCCACCGTTGTTCCAGGTTTCTTAAATGAGCCAAATGATCCCCTCCCCTCGGATCCCACGGCACATGGTCGATCACTGTCCATTTTAAGTGCTCAAACTCATGATGGAACTCAAGACAGTGCTGTACCATCGGGGCTGTCAACACAGAATGACGCAATCGAGACGCGTGTTCTCCCAATCGAACCCGTACAACTCGGCTGGTGCTGCCAACATAGCACTGGGCACAAGGGCAAACAAGAAAGTACACTACATAATCAGATGCACATGTAGTATGCCATCGGCGGTAAAAAACCCGACCCATGGCTAAATCAGACCAAGCTGAACCTGTTATAGCAGAGGCACAATATCTGCAATTATCACACACGTCGTGTGATCCCGATCTGCTGTCAGGCACAATCGGTCGATCACTACATGTGGCAGATCTCACCAATCGATCACGTAAATTGCGGCCTCTCCGATAAGCGATTTGCAAAGGTTTGTTCAAACTTGGGCATAACGAAAGCACTGACCAATGTTTCCTCAAAATTGATGCCACTTTGCCAGAATAGCTCATATACGGAAGTACTCCGGTCACCTTAGAAGGAGCTCCATCCCCAGTTGATGAAGGCAAATTGCTATCCAAATACCATTCTCGATGAGAATATAAAGCCCTCCTATACGCCCTTGAGATGACTGCCTTAGGGTAACCCTTCACAGACAATTGTTGCCATAAATCCATCGCATGATATTTATACTGGGCTACAGAAGAACATAGACGGCGAATCCTCAAGAACTGTCCAAATGGAAGTCCCCGTCGAAGAGGCTCTGGATGAAAACTGCCAAAGTTTAACAGACAATTCCGCTGTACCGGCTTCCTATATAACGTGGTCAACAATGTCGATCCCTCACGATAGACAAGCATGTCCAAAAACTCAAGCTTATCCAAGGCTATATGAGCAGTGTATTTTATATGAGGTTTGATGGTATCCAACCAACCAATAAAATCTTGCAGAGAGGCCAAATCAGAAAGCCAGATAAAAAAGATGTCATCCAGAAACCGTTTCCATAGTGCCACATTAGCAAACCTTTCAGAAGAGAAAATGTACTGTTCCTCAATCGCTGCCATATATAGTGTTGCAAGAGAGGGGGCGACCGTGGCCCCCATCGCGATTCCAAAAATTTGCTGAAAAAAAGCCCCTTCAAATAGAAAATAATTGCGGGTAAGTACATAAGAGACCAATGTAAGCAAAAAGTCTTTAGGCAAACGAGCTGGTGCCTGGATAAATTTGGACCGTAGAAGGAACTTAAAATGGACAGTGATCGACCATGTGCCGTGGGATCCGAGGGGAGGGGATCGTTTGGCTCGTTTAAGAAACCTGGAACAACGGTGGATTTTCACATTAAATTCAATGACTCCCGCTGGACTGAATAAGGACATTGATTGGTTGACCCTGTAAAGCACCACCCAATCTGTGTAGGGGTTCCCCTGTGGTGGGGTTTCCTTGCTTTCTGTGATTGGCTTGCTTTGAATGGGCGTTCCTATAATTGGTCTATCTGATTTGCAACCCTGACGTCATCCGCCAAAATCTCGGCATTTTTTGGGAGTTGGAAGGACTGAGCACACTAATTTTGTCTTGGGAACACTTGAAGCAGAAGCTTATCGCTTCGAAACGTGCACGTCGTGCCTGAGCAGATAAGTGTGAAATTATTTTTGGCTTTTAAATTCTGAAAGATAACACAGATAGTGTTGGTAGATAAAAAATAAATGAATAAAAGGGATATGTACTGCGTGAGGTATTGAGGAGGTCCTCTTTGCCTTGCGGTTTATGCCCGACAAAAATTTAAGGTGATTGTAGTCGGGGGTTCGGGTATTCTTTTGACTATTGAAGGGTATAAATTTGAAGCAGAGAGAGAAGTGGAGGGAGAGAGAGAGAGAATAGGAAGTAGAAAAGAGAGTGGGAAAGGAGGTGGGTCAGAGGGGAGAGAGACTGGGACAGAGGAGGTCAGGAATAGTAGAAGACCACAAGATATCAAACATGGTCATGAGTCTTTAGGCCCAGGTTTGCCCTACTGGGCTTGCAGAAAAGTAATAAGCATGTGGTATTTCAGCTCGATGATCCTGAGGGCCCTATGTGAGAAGTTAAAAACCAACTCAGATCCTCAAGTCTTATGCCATACTTGGATTGACCAAACTGTTGACCATTTTCAACCCAAATGACTGCAGTAAGGAACAGAGCTTTTTCTCCAGATGTTTCCCGCAGGTAGTACAAGCCATGCATAAATGCTTAGTAAGTATCCCACTCAGACGGTAAAAGGAAGGAGAAGAAGGTCTTCCGCAGGAGAAACAATGGAGGAGAGCCGAAACCGTTGAGTTGGGTCTGTTAATAAAGAGTTTCCTATACTACCTCTTTGTGTTTGGCCGTGATCTTTATCTTCCGCTCTCCTCCATAGTATCCCACTCAGAGACAGGGCAGGGCCTCAAGAGTGATTTCTGTAACATCACTTACCTAACAGACATGATGGGAGATATGATAGAAGTCTATAAATTAATGAACGGAGTGGAACGGGTAAACGTAGATCGATTGTTTATGTTATCAGGATATAGAAAGACTAGGGGACATGCAATGAAGCTACAGGGTAAACTATTTAAGACTAATAAAAGAAAATATTTTTTCACTCAACGTGTAATCAAACTCTGGAATTTGTTACCAGAGGATGTAGTAAAGGCTGTTAGTGTAGCTGGGTTTAAAAAAGATTTGGACAAGTTCCTGGAGGAAAGGTCCATAAACCATTATTAAGAAGGGACCCAGGATATCAATGCTTGACCCAGTACAAGCATTGTGGAACCTATGTCTTTTGGGGAAACTGCTAGGTACGTATGACCTAG
This sequence comes from Ichthyophis bannanicus, assembly GCA_033557465.1. Taxonomy (NCBI): domain Eukaryota; kingdom Metazoa; phylum Chordata; class Amphibia; order Gymnophiona; family Ichthyophiidae; genus Ichthyophis; species Ichthyophis bannanicus. The sequence goes on along the minus strand of CM066032.1, from coordinate 121,272,156 downwards.
ATTGGCCACTGTTGGAAACAGGATACTGGGCTTGATGGACCTTGGTCTGACCCAGTATGGCATCTTATGTTCTTATGTTCTGCAATAGATCACATGCATGGAATAGTCTCCCAGTGGAGTTGGTAGAGATGATTGAATGAATTTTAGATTTTATTATTTACCTTTCCAAATCAGAGCTCGAGGTGAGTTACAATAGATGGGCCCCTAGCTAGATTTATTAAAGTGCCTTAGCTTGCATCAATGTGATCGACACAAGTTATTAGTAAAGAGGCCCCATTAACAATAATAGAAACATAGAAAAATAATGAGAGAAAAAGACCACATGGCCTATCTAGTCTGCCCTTTCATATCAACCACTACAACAGTCCCCTTTTTTTCCTTTAGAGTTCCTCTTTGTTTGTCCCATGCTTTCTTGAATTCAGATACTGTCATGATCTCTACCACCTCCACTGGGAGACTATTCCACACATCTACCACTCTTTTTGTAAAGAAATATTTCCACATATCACTCATGTTAGGTTCAGGGGTTGTTTCAGATGGAAAATGTAAATCAATAAGATGGATTAGTAAATCTAGCCCCGAATGTATACCCAAGGCGATGGAAGATTAAATGAATTGTCTGAGGAGCATCAGTGGAAGAAGCAAGATTTTAACTTCAGTTTCCTTGATTCATAATGATAAGTCTATTCCTCCACTCCAACCCCTACCCTCAAGATCTCAGTTGGATGTGCTCATTGTCATTTGCCTGCCTTCACGTGACAGAAGGATACCCATGAAAGGTTTCTTTTATTATGATTCATAGCTCAAGGGAATATTGGTAACACCGTTAGCATGCTGGAGATATAGAAGAGTACTTGTGAAGGGTGCATATAGTGACTTATAGAGGAGGGAGGATTGATGGCTTCAGCCTGTTGACCTTTCTTGGAAATGTGAATAGGAAATGGATGTGCCTGTCTCATCAAACTGTGTTTTTGCATGCCGTTTGAGTTGTGCATCTGAATGTGATTGCATCAAGACATTAGCAGTATGACTTTTGGATAGCAAATGATCTGCAGTAGATTTGGCTCTCCAATTTCAGACCCTTGAGTAATAGATTTTTATGTTTTCCAGCGACGGGTTATATGACGGGCTTTCTACTGATTGGTTTATTAAAAAAAAGCATTACATAATTAGTTCCTGTTTGTGGTACAAATATGTGCAAGGCCATCCATTTAAATATATTCAGATATATGCAAATTATCTGAGCTGGATAATTACTTTTCAGATTGATGGTGATAGCTCAGTCTGGAAATGGGAACGACGATTTAACATGCCTGATGCCCGCATTGCTTCATGGTGAAAAATCTAGTGGCAGAGTGAATAAGATACATCCGTGAGGGATCTGAGACCAGTGACCTTCTACTCCTAAATCTCTTGTATCTCTATAACAGTTGCCACCTGCAAACTGGTAGGTCATTTGCCATCCCTGCTAGTTAGGGTTTCTAGCAAATAGTTTACAGAAAGGAGAAGTCTAATAAAGAACAAAGAAAAGGCTTTGTAAGCGATGGGACCCAAGTTACTAATGCTTAGCTTGAGCAATCTGCCACACAATCCTTAAGAATAAAATGGGTCACACAGCAGATAACTCGAGCTAAGCATTAGTAAAAGGGGCACATAGACTTTGGGCCAGATATTCAAAGGAACTTATAAAATGTTCCTTTCAGTGGCCGCTGCTATATGTATAAGGATCCACGTAAAGTAATACGCCATCTGCATGCGGAAATCATGGCATTTTAGTGATTCATGGCATGCATACTTTAGTTGGCCACTATTGTATAAGTACAGCACAAGCCCGAAGGCACTTCCTTTCACTGTGATTGGAGCACACCAATGCATGTGTAAAATACGCCATGATTTACAAATGTTCTAACAAATATAGGTGCAGGCTGGTGCAAGTGATCACATCAAGATTTAACACATTTTTTCGACCACTTACACTCCTATTTTAGAAACATAGAAACATGATGGCAGAATAAATACCATAAGGCCTATCTAGTCTGTCCTTCCATATCAACTACTATAGTTCCTTTTTTAACTTTAGCAATCTTCTGTGTTTGTCCCATGCTTTCTTGAATTCAGATACTGATCTTGTCTTTCTCGTACCTCCATTGGGAGACTATCCCACGCCTCTACCACTCTTTCCGTAAAGAAACATTTCCGCATATTATTCCTGAATCTATCCCCTTTTACCCTCATCCTATGTCCCCTTATTGCAGAGTTTACTTTCAACTGAAAGAGGCTCTTCTCCTGTGCATTTATGCAATGGAGGAATTTAAATGTCTATATCACATCTTCTCTATCCCGCCTTTTCTCTAAAGTATATATACTGAGATCTTTAAGTTTATCCCCATATGGTTTATAGGAAAAAACACTGATGATTTTGGTAGCCACCTTCTGCACTGTTTCCATCCTGTCTATATCCTTTTGAAGATGTGGTCTCCAGAAATGCACACATTACTCCAAATGAGGTCTCACCAAAGACTTAGGGGTATGTTTACTAAATGGCGGTAGCGACTTCTGTGCGATATTGGAACCACGGCCCCATTGATATCAATGGCACCACAACTCCGATATCGCATGGAAGCCGCTACCGCCATTTGGTAAACATACCCCTTAGACAGAGGCACTATCACCTCCTTTTTTCTGCTGGCTATTCCTCTCCCTATGCACCCAAGCATCCTGACTTTTGCCGACACCTTTTCTACCTGTTTAGCCACTTTAAGATCATCAGAAACAATCACACCTAGGTTCTGTTCTTCTTTCATGAATAGAAGTACTTCATTTCTTATACTGTACCACTCCCTTGGATTGTTGCAGCCCAAATGCATGATTCTGCATTTTTTAGCATTAAATCTCAGCTGCCAAATTCTCAACCATTTTTCAAACTTAGCTAGCCCTTCCTCATGTTATCTACTCCTTCCTGGGGGTCTACTCTATTGCAGATTTTGGTATCAACTGCAAAAAAGCAAATCTTATATTTTTGGACATCTGCACGGCCCAGGCAGTCCCGATCTGAATTGGCCTCCACATGTATAAGCACCTTATCTGTGAGTTTCCAGTGGCTTCCCCAGCACCATCGGCATAGTGCTGGATGAGAGCAAGAGTAGGGCAAAGGAGTTCCATCAAGCTGTGTGGGCAGCAGCGGTATAGAGCTGTCCTAACTTAAACTGCTTAGCTCTACAGATGGCCGCTGAATGTTACCACTGTCCATATGGCTTCACAGTTGTACATTTCATCAGCACGTTGACTGTACATATAGCAGCATTGAATATACATGAATGATTTAAATGTTAACAGCTGGTGTTGCAAAAAGCGCTGGCAGTGGAGTTTAAATATTAACCCTTTTATGTATGGAACGCTCCTGGTCTATGCTTGTTAACCAGGATCACCCCATCTTGGCTTATTTTTAATTAAAATCCAAGAACAGAGTCTGAGCTATTAGCTGAGGGTGGTCCCTTCTTGACCTATTGGCTGACATTTAGAACCTATGCGACACGGGAAAGTGGACATCCTGTCACTAATCATTACTAAAGTGCGAGTATCGAACTTCCTGCGAAAAGAAAGTTATAAGGATTGAAACCGAATAGGACTTATGCAGCCAGAAGTGAGTGCTGATCACATAAGCTCTTTTTAAAAAAAATTGTCCTACAAACAACCCATAAATTCTAGCAATTCAAGCTGCTGAGTGGCCAGAATTTATGCGTAAGATTAAAGGTTGGACTTGGGGAAGACTGGAGGCAGAAGACACAAGTTATACGAAGAGCTCCAAAATTCAGTTGCTCTCCATATAATTTAAGCTTCCATGTCATCCTGCTAGACCAGTCCATACAAGTGGGTTATGCTCCCCTGCCAGCAGGTGGAGGCAGACCAGAGCAACTTTCAGTGCTCTCATCACTTCTATATTTCCTGGGGTCTGCATCAGGGACGGAGCGCCAGAGTTTATAGTAAGAGCTGTGCCACTTCTGCATGTCCTGGGGAGGGGTGACAACGGGGGCAGGGCTGAGCAGGGGGAAGGCAGGAATGAGATTCTCCTAGGGTGCCTCATATCCTTACAACCATCCTGCAGGTATGTAAAATTTCTCTGTATAAGAGTCAATGCACAAATAGCAGGTATAACTATATACAGATGAATTATCCATGTAAGGTTGGGGTATTTATATGTTAAGAATCACTGAATATACACGTAACTTTATATGGGTAAAGATATATCCATACCACTGTTGAATATTAACCCCGTAGAGTTTGATATGCCAGCTTTAACAATACGCTGGAGAATGTTTTTTATGAAATTATGCAAAACAGATTGTCTGGCTGTTAAGAGACTGATCAGAACAGATGTATTTTTCGGTGGTCTTTTGTGATATAATTTTAGAGATATTAGGAAGCAATGAAAGGCAAGTAGAAGTTGCCCTGAGCACATTTTCAGGACATTTGTCTAATGGGTTTCTCCATTTCTGTCTGTATGGCAAAATACATCTTGAGAAATAAAGAATAGGCCAACCCATCATCCTGCATTTCTTAATTTTGATTACCCGGAAAGCATGATCCCGAGAATCTGCATCTTACCTACAAGAAAAACTGAGCAACCAATTACTGGCAGCACCGACTCCTTAAAATACAGTTTGAAAACAAGATTCATAGCATATAGGATTTAAAAATGAAATTTCTCAGCCTCAGAATTCAAGGTGATTTCCTGTCCAGCAAGGGGGACTTGCAGGTCTCTCTGGACAATATTTTGCAAACCCAAACAGATCCTGTGTAGGCTCCCCTCAAAGTTTACTCCCAACAGCTTCTGGGAGAATCCTTTTTGGATTGATGGAATCTCAGATCAGATATGTGAGAGCGTGTTCTGCCCTGCAATGGGAAGTAGGAGATCGGCAGACATCACTGACTTCTTGTGATGCTCAAAATGGCTGCTCTTGCTAGTCCAAAGCAGCCTCCTTCAAAGCTAGAAAGTAGAGTAGTTCAGGAGCCACCTGATTCTAAACCTTGTTAAGCGTCTTTAATTTGCCCCGCCCCCATTGGTTATTTGCATTTAGCTCATGACTTTCCAGTAGGAGTTCAAGATGAGTTACAATCAGGTGTAGTAGGTATTTTTTCTATCAGCAGTGGGTTTGCAATCTAATTCTACAATTGAGCCAATAGAAGGTTAAGTGACTTGAGAAAGAGTAGCGACAGGATTTGAACCCTGGCGTCCGTGGATATCAGCATGCTGCTTTAACCCCTCCACTCTGTAACCCTTACTGCACGTTCTATCTCTTCTACGCCCCCTGTGACTCCTTTCTGCATGCTGTTCCTATGGACATTCTTCAGTTCATCCTTCTCCCCACCCATGGCCCTTCCTGAGCGTCTGTCCTCTCCCCTTTGCAGATCCCTCACAGCTTCCTCCTTCCTATTCTCAGCTCATGGCCCCTTCCCAAGTGCTCTCCTTTCTGGTGTGCTCACCCCGAAAGCTGATGCCTTCGTGTTTTCAATCCCGTTCTATTTCTTCCCCCATTACAACCATAATACACAAATAGTGCAAGTTATTTTTCTTCACTGTCAGAAGAGCAGCCAGAGCACAAGCAGTACTGTCCAGAAAGTCTTCTCAAGGTCATTACCCTGCTCGCCTCCTGCATTAGGCCAAGCCCAGTATCCTGTTTCCAACGGCGGCCAATCCAGGTCATGAGAACCTGTCAAGTTCCCAGAAGGTAGACGGATTCCATGCTGCTTATCCCAGGGTAAGCAGTGGATCTCTCCAGTCCACTTTACTAATGCTTTATGGACTTTTCCTCCAGGAATTTGTCCAGACCTCTTTTAAATCCAGCTACACTAAGAACCTTTACTACATCCTCCGCAACAAATTCCAGAGTAGCAACAAAGTTTCTCTCTTCCTCTCAGCCTGGCTTCACAGCTATGCTCTTCTCCACTCTTGTATTCTGAGCATGAGAGTATTTTCTCTTTAAGTCCTGGTACTAACACTTCAGAGACAGGGAAAGGGAGCGCGTTGCCCTGTCAACAGAGGCAGCCAGCGACAGCACCGGCATGATCTAGGAGGGGAGGAATCCAAGTGAAACTCTGCCGTGGAAAATTGCAGACAATTGAATAGACAGCTTAATGAAGTGCTAGGAGTAAATAGAAACAGAAATTTGCGATGTGCTGTTCCCATTGTAATTTGTGCCATAATTTTGTTTAATTGTTCCTTTATGTAGTAATTAGGTATAATCAGCTGGATGATGCATAAACCTAGAAATATTGAAATTTTTATGTTACAGGAATGCATTTCTTGTTTAATTATCTTTCACAAAGTATTTGTTTGGTTGGTAATTTCACTTTTGCTAAAAAGTTCCTTTTCAATGGATTTAAAGAATAGCACCATCCATTCACTTGCTTCTATTGGGGATTCATAATAGTAGGTCTGTTTTAGCCTCGTCAAAACTGACTGTCCGAAGATCTACAAGGTGGATTCTAGCCTTTGAACAACCTTTAGGGACCAAGCGTGAAGCAGAAAAGGGAGGGTCATTTTGAGACAGTGTGGGGAGCATGAAGTTCTCTGGGTAAGGGGGAAGGGAATTGTATTAAGAGGGAGGAGTGGCCTAGTGGTTGGGGGCAAGGTACCACAGGTCAGTGGTTCAAATCCACTAGAGGACAGCAACCTTGGGCCGGAAGGACTGGGGTTTCTAGTCCCACAGGTGCTCCTTGTGGTCTTGGACAAGCCACTTAACCCTCCATTGCCCATGTTCCCTGTAAGTATGAGTGTATGTGTCTCATATCCCCTCGTGTTAAATGTATCCCCCAACCACTTTGACCAGGTGAAAAGCAGGATATAAATGCAGCTAAATAAATAAATTTAAAAAAATCCCACCTTTTCTCTGAAGTCTAAGCTGAGTTAAGTTCAGGTGCAGTAAGCATTTTTGCTGTCCACAGAGGGCTTACAATTTATTTATATTTGAAGTAATGGAGGGTGAGGCGACTTTCCCAATATCACAAGGCATGGTAGTGGGATGTGAACCTCTGGCTCTAGCCCACTACTCTAATCATTAGGCTACTCCTACTTTGTATGGTGTATCCAGGACACAAAATTCCACTTACCACTGATGTCAGTGATTTCAGTCTCCGCATTCTTCACTGATGTGGAGAAAAGAACGAGCCAGGATTTCAAAATGAAATACAAGAGTATATTTCAGCTGGTCTACAATGGCCTCGCCTCACCTGTAGAAATTATTTTGAAAGTTGGCCTCCATATCCACAGATCGTTTTGTGAGTTGGAAGTCCTGCCTGTAAGTACCCAAAGGTTATTTCTCTCCTGCACACAGAGTTGATGCCCTCGTTCTTCCTTCCAGAATCCTCTGTTCTCTGATGGTGGGAGGCGGCTTGGAAACTGCAAATAACTGTGCATTAACTGCCTATCTGTTATTTGCTGTATAATGTGCATGGTTACTGGCTGGCTAGCTAATTAATTATTGAGAAACTGACAGTCTCCTAATGGGTTAATTAACTTCGGGGGTTATTCCGAACCACGAATAGCTGCAGGCCCCCGAATAACTTCCCCACCGGTTGTGCGGGAAAGTTAATTGGGGCGAGCAAGAGGCAGTCCGGGGACGTAGAGTGGGTGCGGAAGGGGCTGGGAGGTAGAAAGTTAATCCTCCTCAGCCTGACCCTGGCCTTAGGAGACCGGGTCAGAGGTCGGGTTATGGGGAATTAACCTTTTGGGGCAGCGGCAGGAATTACTTTTAAATGAAGATGCGGTGTCATAGCAACGGGATGCCATGGCGTCGCAGCTCCATTTAAAAGTCCTGACTGAGTTAACCGGGCAAGCGCTGTATGTGCAGACCGGGACTGAATCGCAGTCCTGGCCTGCACGTACAGTGCTGTTCGCGATTCTGATCCTGCGGGGCTGGATCAGAATCACGATCTCCTTTGTATGTCTGGGTCAGCCCGGTCATACAAAGGAGCTCTGCGTCGTGAATAGAATCGGGCCCTTAGTGGATAGTGAGTATCTTGCTCACTGGTTAGCAAGAGTATGCATGGTTACTTGATAAACTAAGAGATTACTAACTCTCTCTCATGATTCCTGACCAAATAAAGAATGAGCATCACACAGACAGCAAAGTTGGGGCTCTTACATTTTGGGCATACTGTAATTTTTTAACTGTGTGTACAAAGTAAGTACACAATGTCTCTATACAGGCTTTGCTACATTTTCAAAGCTGTGTTTTTCCACTTTGAAAATTACCCCAGGAAAATAATGCAGTTACATTCACATCTGCACATACAAATTTTGTGAGACAATTTCTGTGGATATGGGCAAATTTTCCAAAGAATGCACCTAAGTGTAAACTTGTCCCACACCCCTCTGCTGGAAACGCCTGTGTTCAGTCTGGAGAAATTTGCATGCATAGGTATGAGTTTAGCATATATCAAGTGGACAATTTTACAGAAGTCCATATCCAGGAATGAAATACCATTTTGAGAAATGACCCTGCCTCATGAATAGTGCACTAAAAATATTTAGGCAAGTGCGTTAAAATGTTGCAGTTATTACATGATAATGGCAACGTGCAGTAACTGCAAAGGGAGGTCCAACATCTTCCCATATACAGTAGTTCATGCAGGGAGACAACACACTTGCTATGTGCGAACCACGTTACGGACAATATGGCTGCAATTAATATTACATTTAGTAAATAATAAGGAAATGACCCTCGGCAGAGAAGCTATAATAATTCATGCTCCCTCCACAATAAGGCCATAGCTGTGACTGCTTCGTTTTAGAGAATAACTTGGAGTTCCTATTTGTCATGAAAACATGACTTGGGCAGGAAGAAAGGCTCATTTTAGAGGCGGTATGTCCAGAAGGAAATATTTCCCCACCCCCACCCCCCTCCTGCAATGGTTCATTCACTAAATTAGTAGACAACTATAGTGAATTCAGTCTCTACTTGGAAAATCCCATGGAGAAGACAAGATCAAGGCATATATTAGAAAAGTCATTTATATGGTTGCAGCAAGGTCCGAGATGAAATGTCTGCAAACGGGAAGGTACAGGGATGGACATCGACATCCAGCAGGATGCACCATTTGACAAACATACGCATGGGGAAGAAAAGCAAGAGGACCCTGGTAGCTTCTGCACGTTCACACAGAAGTCGGCACTTACACGTCTATCTCAACCATTTTAAAAACCAACAGCCACAGCTGCTGTTAATCAAATGCAGAGAGCTCGATGTTTGCCTCATTAACAAATGAAGGGGGAAATAAACACTGTGGGATTAAGGGGATAACCCCCTGAATAACTCCTGCAAAGGGCTGGCCCAAAGGAGCACTTTTCAAAAACCTACTCATGGCCGGAAGGACTGGGGTTTCTAGCCCCACAGGTGCTCCTTGTGGTCTTGGGCAAGCCACTTAACCCTCCATAGCCCATGTTCCCTGTAAAATAGTTATGTCCAAGTTATAATGCCCTGTTCAATGTAATTTCAGTTTGTTCAATGTAAACCGCACTGATGCAGAATAGCGCGGTATATAAGAGAATGTAAATAAATAAATGGCAGAGAACTGGTGTAAATCTGGATGTAAACAATTTCAGCTCCAAACATGCATCCCCTATATGAAATAGGAGATGCACGTTTAACTCTTTTCCTCGCCCGACAACATCCCCAGCATTCCTCCCATGCACTCCCTCGTAACTTGGACTTGATCAAGCCCTTCTAAAATGACAGTTTGCACATGGATCTACTGTAGTTTGCACATTTATGTGATGTTACACACACGCGCGCAAAGCACAAATAACCCCCTTGATATCTACCTAATACTTGTTAGGATTAATTTCACAATGTACAGGTTCAACACGTCAAGTCAGATATCATTTAGATGGCATCTTTTCTACTAAAGATACTTTAACTAGGAAATTTGTCTCATAAGCTCAGTCAGGTTTATGTTTATTAGGCTTGATTAACCACCCTTCACAGTTACAGCAGAGTGGTTTACAGAGTAAAAACAGAACGAAAATCAGAAAGAAAAGGAACATTATTATGAGACAGGAATGTTAAAATCACTCAATCTCGGGGGTCGGAAGTGTAAGACAGAAAAGAGAGAAGGGGGAAGGAGGTTAAGGGCAGAGCAGAAGTAGAAGACAAGGATGGTTATGGGGCAGCTAAGTTATGGGCAAGGTTGAAAAGATGTTTTTTTAGGAGAGTTTTGAATTTAGCAAAAGACGGCTCAAGTTGGAGAGCAGTAGATAAGGCATTCTAGGAGTCGGGGCAATGAAATAGAAGGCAGAAGAATGTGTGGAAGCTAACTGGGCTTGAGAAATGGAGGGAAGATGTAAAAGGTTGGCATGAATGCTACGCAGAATGTGGTAGGTGGAGTGGAGATGCAGTCGATCAAAGAGTTAGCGGAAACAGCCTGTGTGGAGTGCACGATGAATCCAAGTGAGAAGTTTAAAGTGAAAATGGATCTGAACAGGGAGCCAGTGATAATGGACTAGGAGGGGGTGTGACGTGGTCAAAATGAGTGGGTGATGTTTTGAATAAATTGAAGGAGGCAGATTTGGAACTGGGGGAGGCTGAGAAAAACAATGTTGCAGTAATTAATAATCAATCCTTGAGATTACCATTGTGAGCAGAAGGGTGGTCATGGATGGAGTGGGGAGAAAGGGACGTAGAGTGAGGATCTGGCAAAGAACAAGGAAAGAATGGCGAATCAGGGAGGGGGTGGTCATGAAAAGAGAGAGAGGAGTCTAGTGTGACATCTAAGTAGCAGATAGAATGGACAAATGGGATGGGCAAACTGGAGATAGAGGGAGATATGGTGGTGGATGAACTACCAAAAGTAAACCAAATTGCAGCAGATTTGCTGGGCTTGAGGTGTAGGAAGTTGCTAGAAAGCCAAGGAGATACGAGAAAGACAGGCTTTTAGTGGGACAAGATCAGGAGTGACTGGGTTGGTGTGAAAGAGCAGGATTGTCTCATTGACGCAGAAGTGAGCAGAGAGGGTCAAGAGAGTACAAGGAAGGCCAGGGTAATCAGGAAAATATTGAAAAGAAGACGAGCCAATACAGAACCTGGGGAACCCCATATAGAAGTGGTAGAGAAGATGAGGAAGAAGAGTCCACAGAGACAGAAAAAGACTGATGTGAGAGAAAGGACCAAAACCAGGAAAGTACTGTACCATGAAGCTTGAAGTCCTGAAGAGTAACATGATCCACAAGGTCAAAAACTGAAGACAGATCAAGAGAAACTTCAATAGAAATATCACCATAGTCATGAAATTGGTGAAGCTCACTCAAGAAAGAAAGGAGGAAAGTCTCAGTACTGTGTCCAGGACGAAAGCCAGATTGCAGAGGATGAAGAGAATGAGTAAAATCCAAGTGAGAGGAGAGTTGAGCAAATACCATTTTTTCCAACAATTTAGATAGAAAGGGGAGGGTAGAATTGGGACAGAAATAGAGAGGTTAGATGATATTTTTTTAAGATTGGGAGGATTACTGCATATTTCCAGGGGGAAGGAAAGCTCCCAATGGATAGACTGTTGTTGAAATGGGCAACATTAAGGGAAGAAGGGCCAGAGAGGGAGTAGCAAGCCAGGATGAGGGAATAGGGTCAGTGGCAGAGGTGGATTTGTGAGAAGAAGTGATGGCTTTAAGAAGCTGGGCTGCAGTGATCAGGGACCAAGCTGGGCTGCAGTGAAAGAATGACCAAGTATGGGAGAGAGAGCAGCCAATGGAATCAGAATAGTCAGCAGAGGAAGATGCTGGAAGAGAAGGGGGCAGTGGGGGAGAGCAATCAGGAAAGGTAAACTTAAAGGTCAGAACTTTAGTGTGAAAATGGGTAGCAAGAAAATGAGGGGAAGGAGAGGACTGAAGGGTAGAAGAAGAAATTGCAGTTGAGGGTTTAGCAAGAGTTTTGAGAAAAGAGTATAATTGTCAAGAGGAATTGGCTGAGGAGAATATAAGATCTGAGTAGACCACTATACACTGGTCTTTAAGCAGCCAATACAACAAAAATCTAGAGGGACAAATGGAAAAGGGCCTAGCTGCTATCCAGAGGAAAAGTAGAAAAAATGGCTTATCTAGATAGCACATCATAACCTGCATTGACAAGAGCATTGGACCCTAGGGGAATCCTTAAGACATTGGAACAAACATCTAGCCTCCAGGGCCCCATTTAGATAGAAATATCTCCCTATCTGTAACCCTTTGCTCTGATATATGGAAGAATTAAAAGGAAATAAAGAACAGTGAAGAACCAGGATGTAAAACTGCAATCCTGGAGGGCTGCAAAGCAGTCAGGTTTTCATGATATCCCTAATAAATATTCAGGAGATAAACTGCCATGCACTGTTTCCATTGTATGCAAATACATTTCATGCATATTCATTATGAATATCTTGAAAATGTGACTGGTTTACAGTCTTCCAAGAATTGCAATTTAGCACCCATGGTGTAGGAAAAGAGAAGAAATATGGAGGGAATCTAATAACTCAGGGGACAAGGAATGTTGTAAAACATAATTTAAAGAATGCATAAGGTCTATAAGGGAAATTAATTTAAAAAAAAACACTTTATTCAAGAAAGATAGAAGGAAGTCAAAATGGGACAAGGGAATTATTCTGGATCTTTAACCGATTCGAGATCTGCAAGCCACAGAAATAGAGCTTAGCGGGATATTCAGCAGTACCAGTGCGGTTAGTGCCTCTGAAAATCCCTGATTTTGGCCCCTAAGCACCCTACCACTAACTGGCTAGCATGTGAGCGTTCCAAGGGCAGATCGGAGGTGGCCCTCGGAGATAATCAGCTAGCTGCGCACCGGCCGGTTATCCTGAAGTTCGGCACCTGAAAGGCTCACCTAACTTTGGCCTCTGTCGCTAACCAGCCAACTTGGATATGGACCCGGCATTGCATATCTGGGCTCACGGTCCAGCAGCAAGGACTAACCCCTGTATCGGTGCCAGCCACTGCCGTTCCCCCTTGCTTTATTCATTCATGCCATTCCAGTACCAGTTCAAGGCAAGTTGCGTTCAGGTGGAGTAGAGGTTTTCCTGTCCCTGGAGAGCTTACAATCTAAGTTTCTACCTGAAGCAATGGAGGATTAAATGACGCATCCAACGCCACAAGGAGAACTGGCGGGGTTTGAAGCTACAGTGTAACCCGTTGAAGACTAATAAGAGAATTTTTTTTTTTTACACAACGCGCAATCAAACTCTGGGATTCATTACTGGTGGATGTAGTAAAAGCTGTCAGTGTAGTTGGGTTTAAAAATGGTTTGCAAGCCATTTATTGAGATTTAAAACAACAACTTGTATGACACTCCGAGAGAGTAACACTTCCCCCGATGAAACCGCGGTAGCGGTGAAACGCGACAGCGCTATTTGTCTGCGTCGGGAGCTAAGAGGCTGGTTCTGACTTCTTCAGATTATCAACAGATAAGTTGTCTGGATTCTTTAAAAAAAAGTCAGAGGTCTCTTCTTTAGAACATCATTAACGACGAAACGTTTCACCAGATGTCATAAATTGATAAGAGTCTACAGAGCTCATAAATTCTTTAAATCTGTTTTTCAGTCATTACAATTATTTATTGGACTTTTAGATGAAAAAATGACAAAAAGAAAAAATGGATTGAAAAGGTCCTTGATGTAAGGAAGGGGCAAGGGATTTCTCAGGCTTTTCAGCAATTGTGGCCTGTAGCTACCCTTCCCCATTCATTCTGAGACCCAGATCCATGATAAAAAAAATATATATATATTATTATATGCTGCTTGAGATAACAATATATTTTTGATAATGATTCTGTGATTATATTTTTGGTATATGAAAATAGGTAGCATCAGTATTTGCACTAATTTGGGCAATTATTCTAATCTTGTTGGTGATATTGCTCTATAAACCCCTAAAATGACGGATTTGTCTTAAATTGCTTATAGCCTACTGCTTGCCACCGATACCTGAAAACTGCCTTGAATTGTGTAGCTTGCCTTAAATTGCTTATAGCCTACTGCTTGCCACCGATACCTGAAAACTGCCTTCAATTGTGTAGCTTGCCTTAAATTGCTTATAGCCTACTGCTTGCCACCGATACCTGAAAACTGCCTTGAATTGTGTAGCTTGCCTTAAATTGCTTATAGCCTACTGCTTGCCACCGATACCTGAAAACTGCCTTGAATTGTGTAGCTTGCCTTAAATTGCTTATAACCTACTGTTTACCACTGATACCAGAAAACTGCCTTGAATTGTGTAACTACCAGTATCCACCAACCAATCCAAACCCAAGCTACTCGCACATTATGGCCCTAACAAGCATTGTCGCACTGATCCTATATCTCTTCTCTATAGGTCTAAGTAGTGTTACAGACCTGCCCTCCAGTCACAACCATATACCAATTCTCCAGAGTCACAGGAGGAGATGGGCAAGTGCCACCTCTCACGATCCAGGGGAAGCCACCCGCACTCTCCATCACCATCTTATACACATAGCACTACAACACAACAAGAAAACAAAACATGCGGAGAACCCCCTACCGCAACCCCTAAGATGTGCGCTCATAAATGCCCGATCTATACGCAAGAAATGGCCAGTCATTTCTGACTTAATACTACTCCATAACCTCGACATGCTCTTGATCACAGAGTCATGGCTTACCAGTGACGATAATGTCCTCATCAACCAGCTCCTTCCTCCCAATTTTTCATGCCATACGTGCCATAGAGACGGTAAGAGAGGGGGAGGAGAGCTCGCCGTCACCAAGTCAGGCCTCCAGTTCCTCCTGAGAAACGCGACCAGCACGCCACTCCTTGATGCAATCACGATAGCAAACAAGAGCTGTGCCATCAACCTCCTATACAGGGCCCCATCAGCAGACCCAGACGCTCTCTCAGCAGTAATTGACCTTGCATCCAATACTCAGAACCCACACACCCCGAACTGGATTCTAGGAGACTTCAATCTACCTTCCCTGCAAGACTCCCACACTTCAGCGTTTCTCGAAGCACTTAAGAACCTAGGCTATAAGCAACTGATCAAGGAACCTACCCATGTAAAAGGAGGCATCCTGGACCTGATATTCACTCCCTAGGCAACTCTCTACTCACCCATGTCCCCTGAGATATCAATTACTGCAGTTCCCTGGTCTGACCACAAGCTGATCATATTCCAAATTCCCATGCCCACACACAACCAGAAGGAAGCCAGAACAGTCCACGGCCACTCCAAGGCTCCAACGCGAAGATTTTAGACGGTCAACAAGGAACTGATACTAAGCACAGCGCACCCACTACTCACCTCGACAGCACACTATCAAACTCCTCTCACCATCTTCTCCACACCTCCCAAGCAGCGTACTGAGGACACCATAGCAGCAATCAACACGACCACGGCTCAAACTGACCCCTGCCCTGCATTCTGGATTAGAGACCTACGATCTAACCTTAGCCCCACTATAGCCAAAATCATGGATCAATCCTTTGCAGCAGGTACATTCCCGCAATCCCTAAAGCGCACGTCCATAAGACCTTTACTAAAGAACAGCAAGCTTGACCCCCAGAAGGCAGACTCATACAGACCGATATCAAGCATACCTTTGCTAGCAAAAATAATTGAGAAGGACGTCCAGATGCAAATTCAAGAACACATCGAAACCTCTGCACCACTGGACCCTTGCCAGCACGGCTTCAGAGAGGCCCATGGAGTTGAAACACTCCTTACCACACTCATCAACAACCTAATAACAGGAATCGACAACATTCGTCAGGGGGTTGTCCTCATCTTCTTGGACATTGCAGCTGCTTTTGACTCGGTAAGCCATGAGCTTCTGCTGGAGCGTCTCAGGGAAAAGGGGATCACTGATAAAGCACTGGACTGGTGCAAGTCCTACCTTTCTGACAGATGGCAGCACGTGCGTTATTTATTTATTTATTTAACGTTTTTCTATACCGCACTATTCGGCATCAGCGCGGTTTACAAGTAACAAGTTGGTACAATGTGGAGTAACCATACATTGAACTTACATAAAACAGGGAATTTAAACATGGATAACGGGTGAACTTTATACATAATATACAAAGGGGAATTTAAGCATGGATAACAATTGAACTTTATACATTATATACAAGAGGGGATTGCATCATAGCTGAGTTTATGATACAGGCCCTAAAGGGGGGGTTGGATGAGGTGGAGAGTTATCGTAGGAGAATGGTTTGACGGCATCGGGTAGAGAGACTGTAGGGCCAGGGGCAACTTCATCATATCCCTTCCACCAGAAGCAGGGTGTCCCGCAGGGTTCCTCCCTCTCGGCCCTGATGTTCAATGTATACATGCAGCCTATATGCAACCTGATCCGGTCTTTCAGTGTCAATTGCTTGATATACGCAGATGACGTGTTGCTATACATGCCTTTCTCAATGGAGAACCCAGACCTCTCGCCACTAACAAATTGCTTTAATGCTGTATCCGACTGGCTCCAAACCCAAAACCTCAGGGTCCAACACAAAAAAACGGAAGTACTCTTCATTACGAGGAATCTAAACTTCTCCACACCACCATTTTTAAGTGTCAGGGAAGCAGATCTCCAGACCAAACCCACGATCAGATACCTCGGCGTCACTTTAGACCAGAGGATGGATATGAAGCTACACATAAACAATATAGTTAAGGCAGTGTACCATAAGATACGATCCCTCAGACCTCTACGAGCCTTGCTGGAACCAGAAGACTTTAGGACAATTTACCAGGCGCTGATCATACCACATTTTGATTATGCTAACGTGATCTTACATGGGCTCCCCCAGACCACTCTGAATCCATTGCAACTTGCAATGAACACTGCAGCGAGGATCCTATACGGAGCATGCAGGAATGACCATGTGACGCCCATACTGAAGCACCTCCACTGGCTCCCGATACATAGCAGACTCAAGTACAAAACCCTACTGCTGACATTCAAAGCCATTCACGGGCTTTCCTCTTCATCATTATCTGAATTGATCCAGACCACTCCCACTAACAGGTCCAGAAGATCAGTAGCACTCAATACACTGACAGTCCCAAAGTCAATAACCCAATGTACCCAGTCAACAGCAAGCAGAGCCTTCAAATTCTACGCGCCCAGATGCTGGAATACTCTGCCTCCCAACATCCGTGCAATTCCTGACCTATTCCAGTTCAGGAAGGCCTTGAAGCACCACCTCTTCCTCCTGCATTACCCGATAGACAATGCCATATCAGCCCCATCCACAGGTACAACACAAAACTCCCACGACTAGACAAAACAATGTGAACCCCACCTTGTTTCAAGATTGTAAATAGTTACCCCCTGTTATCCAAGTTTTAAACGCCTGTTCATTGTAAACACAAAGTACCCATGGAAATGTGTAGTTCTATGTTCATTGTAAACCGCACTAATGTTAAATAGTGCGGTATAAAAGAGACTGGAAATAAATAAATAAATAAAATTGGTTGTATTCGTACATGTGTATGTCATGGGAAGTGTCAGGGGCTTCATGTGTGTATCATGGGGAGTGCTGGAGGCAGTGTGCGTGTGGGTGTAGGTGTGTATATGCATGTGTGTGCATCTCTCTCTTTCGACTCCCCAGGCTTCCTCCAGTCTCTTTCTCTCTAACCTCCTTTTTCACCAGCCTTCCCTCAGTCTCTTTCTCTCTCTCTCTCTCTCTCTCTCTTTCTCTCTCTCTCTCTCTCTCTCTCTCATGACTCCTAAGCTTTACCCAGTGTGTGTGTGTCTCTCTCTCTCATAATCCCTGCCCCCAAGTTTCACTCTCTCTTTCTGAACCCCCTCCCCCTTCATACAGTCCCTCTTTCACTTGCCCATTCTTGCCCCTGGTTTCAAGACCTCCAAAATGCCACAGTTCAGGCACCTCCACCGCGATCGGCTCTCTGAATGGTCGAGCCACATGGGGTAGAAAGTTTGGGCTAATCTTCTGGTTTGAAATCTCAACAGACTTCAAACCTGGAGATCAGCCTGAACTCCGTGCACCGTATGACTGCACCATTCAGACAGACGATCGCGGTAAGGGAAGCCTGAACTGAGGCATTTTGCTCGCATATGCATGATGCGGAATATATTTATTTATTTAACAGTTTCTCTATACCGCTATATCTCCAATTGTAAGCGGTGTACATATTAACAATGTGGCCAACAGGGCTATACATAGAACCTTGTCAATATAAAATCATAAACAAACATGAAATAACAGCATACACTTGTAACATAGGAACTAGATAACCTTCAGTTGAGTAGGAAATTATGGGGAGTAATTATGGTGTGAGAGTCTTAGATTTAAGGACAGACAATGTCCCTGCCACCTGAACCCTCAACGACAGGCACCATGCTTTAGCAAAACACTTCTAATAAAAACCATCAACTTTCCATAGAACTGAAAATAATTGGTTATTCAGGCTTAAACTAGCCATCAAGTAAACTCATGTAACATTGCTGCCATGTTAGCAACCATTTATTTTCCCGATTCTGCCCTATCATGACCTGCTCCTCCTTGCCTCACTTTTGCAGAGTGAAGAGAGAGGCTGCAGATCGCAGTGCATTAGGCTGAAAGATAAAGCCGTGCTACCAAATTGCTGGAAGAATCAGCGAGCTTGCTTACTAATGTAAGCAAATCACAGGAAAGTAATCGTAAGGCAGCAAGCACACTGGGGACTGAAAGCCTTTTAAGCTTTATTTTTAATTTGTGCCTGGTACCCATTTATATGCACTGTGTAACAGCCCTATTTTTAACCATGAAATCAGATTTGCAGAACTGTTGCCAGAATGCATAAAGACGGTTCCTTACAAATCCTAACAAGCCCTGAAGAGCACCGTCGCCCTTCTCGCCGTCCTGAGTGGCTTGGCATGGACGTGTCTTTGCGGATCGAAGACGGTGGAAGCAGTGGCCTGACAGAACGTAGTTTTCTGATGCTGCCTCGGTCCCTGAGAAAATACATAGATGGTCAAATTGCGTTTAAAAAACAACTTTGGTCGAGGCTGCCTGTAAATTGTAAACCCAGTTCCTACTGATCACAGCCTGATTGTTATCAGCTATTTTCTTAATCTATGAAGGGTCTCACAACTTTTTTGTCTTGTGTGTTTCTCTCTTGGCTACCTTGTAAGCTCTGGGTGGAAGGGACCGTGCTTTATGTGTCTCTGTACAGTGTTGTGAACATCTAGTAGTGCTGTCGAGAGAGCTTTTTTCCTAGCAAAACAGGAGCTGGTACTCATATACAGGGCTCTTTCATTAATACACGAGGACCAGGGGTCAATTTGAGCAGGCAATCAAAAAGGTGCCAGTTCTCAGTTCCACCAAGTACCCCCTCAAACAAAGCCCTGGCTTAACAAATGATAAGTAGCGGTGGTAACGCAATCAGAACCCAATTTCTGAGTTGCTAGTGATCGTGGCATTATAGAAGAGAAAACACCGAAGGAAAATTGGGAGCATCACATCAATTGCTAGGTAACAAAAGTGGACTGACTTTAAGCATGACACCTGCAAGCTCCTTCCTAGAGTAAATGCTGCTGCAGCTTTTGTTTTTTAAAGGAAAGCGGCCAGGTGCTAGTGCCGTGTTGCAGTGCTGTCACGAGGGTCTCTTCCCTTGTTCTGCCCCTCCTCGCTCCTCTATCCCACCCCTCCGCACTTGAACACATGGTGCAACAAAGCCTGTCAAACTTAGCAGCAAATGCCAACACCCTGATGGCCCCAGCGGGGAACCGGCACATTTTCCAGCCGTGCAAACACTCACCCGGGAGAGAAGGCGAGATGGACCGGGGGTCTGATAAACAAAAAATGAGCTTTCTAAGTAAAACACACACATGCTGTGCGTACCATGTGCAGTAAAGCCCGCGGCAGAAGCCTGGGCACAAATCCATGCAGTGCACTTGGGCTGCTTAAAGCAGATGTAGAGGGGCAGAGGAAGAGGCTGAGACTATTTAAAAGCTTTCAGAAATAAATGCTTTTTTTATGTTCGGAAGAAGTTCATCGGAATTAACATAGCAGATTTAGAGTTCAAATTAATCGCTTCACAATGGCTATGAAACAGAAGGCTTATTTACATAATTTAAGAAAACTGTTTCCCTTGCCTGGTCCTCTGCCTTTCTCCCCCTTGTTCTCAGTTATTTATATGCTTAATATCCTTTTCTGGTCTACCATATAGAAAGTGTTTAGCAATAAAAATTATATTATAGAGAAATCCAAGCTGGTGTTAACAGAGCTTAGAAAGGTGCTGGCAGCACTATGGACAGCGCTGCAGAAACATACTGGGCCCAGTATTCAGTAGCTTAATCTTAAACACAGATATTCAATTCCGGGGCCAAATGCGGGCCCTCGCATTGAATATCCAGGTCACCTGGATTGCCAGGAAGCTAGCCAAGCAGCGGCGATATTCAGCTTCTGCCAGTTAGCCCAACCTTTTCCTGCAAAGAGTGTGGTACAGCTCAAGTCCAGTGCATTACAGATTCTGAGGCTGTATGGATACCTCGGGGAGGAGATTAAAAAACGCAAATAAGAGAGAAAAAATAGGGTATGCGTACTGGAAGTCTGGATGAATCCTACTTAACATTTATTTTTATTTGCTAAAACATAGCAATGAAGCTACAGGTTAAACTATTTAAGACTAATAAAAGAAAATATTTTTTCACTCAACGTGTAATCACACTCTGGAATTTGTTGCCGGAGGATGTAGTAAAGGCTGTTAGTGTAGCTGGGTTTAAAAAAGGTTTGGACAAGTTCCTGGAGGAAAGGTCCATAAACCATTATTAAGAAGGGACCCAGGATATCAATGCTTGAACCAGTACAAGCATTGTGGAACCTGTGTCCCTTGGGGAAACTGCTAGGTACGTATGACCTAGATTGGCCACTGTTGGAAACAGAATGCTGGGCTTGATGGACCTTGGTCTGACCCAGTATGGCATATCTTATGTTCTTATATTTTTATGCCACAAATCACAATATTTCTATGGGGCATACAATATAACCCAAGCAATATGAAATAAAAACACCGCTGCACTAAAAAAGATATACATACGATAGCACAAATTATAACATACATGACCATAAAATGTATTCCTGTAAGCATGTGGTGAAACAGGATGTGAGCTCAAATATCCCAGGCAAACGTCAGCATAAAAACTAACAAACCTGGCATGTCACCCTTCCCGATCAAAATCAGACTTTGTTGGGAAATGTTACCGACTGACATTTCAGTCCTCAGGGATCTTCATCAGGATGCCCCTAAGAAGCCTTCACATATAAGACAAGAACCTGGGGTGTATTCCCAAGAGGGGAGGAGTGAGAAAGGAAACTTGAGAGAGACAATTCAAATACCTCAAAAGTGTTTCCAATACACAAGACATTAGCAGTTTTCCGTGGAAAGGACATGCCAAAATAAGAGCTCCTGATAGGAGGTGGGTTAGGATCTGTGATATTGGAAGGAACCATGATGGATGCATGGAGAAGGTGGGGGTGGGGGGGTGTACAAAGAGTTCTGGAATTCCAGCACATCTGAGGATTCTTTGTAGGAGGGGAATAGGGTGTCCAATAATGAGAGGAAAGTGAATGAAAGATTAATTGAGTGGTTCTAGACCAGATGCATTTCCCCAACTCCAGCAGATCTGTTTTTAAAGATGTCCATACTGATCATGCATGAGATCCATTTACGTATATTTGCTATGTAAACCATGTTTAGGTCTATTTGGAATCCACCAGAGCTAAAGTGAAAAAACACTGAGCTATTGTATAAAATGGAGATTGGCACAGGGCTTCTCTGAATAATTGACCTTTCACTTCTGGTTCCTATCTGCTTATTATTAGTTACATGTACTTTCTGAGAGAAAATAAACTACATATCCAAAGGTATATTCTCTCCTGACCTCATGCCATACGTTAGCAGTTTATTCATCATTCTATGATGTCAGCAAATAGTCTGATGAAATCAGTGTCAGAAAAACACTCCCTGAGCTTAGTATTCTAGTTTCACTGTGCAGTACTTACACACAAAAACTAAGTAGATATGAGCTTGAACTCAAAGATCACACACACACACACACACACACACACAGAGTTAAGATCTTATTTTTATATAGTGAACATTTCTTTGCTTCATAGTATACAGCACACACACATTTGGCCCATACATACTGCTAAATGCCTGTAATGCCTTTTATTGACGGAGAAGGTACAATGAGACACTCCCCTGGAAGGAATCTGGCAAATTGCTGATATTCACTGTCAGCATGATGCAGCCATATCAATGTGCGAATTAAAGCAATAGGTTTCATTCTTTATAGACTCAGTTCCTGTGAAATTTTTACAGGCTGTCTGCTTGCTGCAATTTTCATATTTTTGCTGCTCCACCCTCTATATGAATCCGGTATTGGCTTTGATTGTTTGGTGCAGTGACTTTAAAACCAGCACGTTCTCATCTATGAGTTGAAGAATCAAATAAAATCCTTTGGATAGTACAAAAAAGTAGCAAAAAAGATGGAAATCAATAGCAAATGGGTAACAGAATCAGCCTTTAAGCAGGTTTTTGAAAGTTCTGTGTGGATGCATGGATTACCTGGTGCCCCAACATTGAATATCCAGGTTGCCAGCCAGGCAGTAGTGACCTTCAGCTTTTGCTGTGAATGTTTTTTTTTTTTGTGCCATCAAGTCAGTGTTGACTCATAGCAACCCAGCTACCTCTGGGTTTTCTTGGCAATGAATCACTGGAAGTAGATTGCCAGCCTTTTCTTCTGAGGCAATGGAGGGTAAAGTGACTTGCCCAAAGCCACAAGGAGTGCCAGTAGGAATCAAGCCCTTGATCTTCTAGGTACTAGGCAGTTGCTCTAACCACTAGACTACTCCTCCACTCCACTCCAGTGAATGTTAGACCTGCCTTTTTCTGCATCTTTTTCAGCAGTATCGAACCGCTCCTAGGGTCTTTTGTCACCATGAAGTGGTATTTTAGATGGGACGTCTAGGAGGATTCAGGGATGTCCAGAGCACAACATCCAAAAATCTGGGGGAGTGAGGGGAGGCACGTCTAAATCCCTTCTGAAATTGTTCCATCTTCGCCTTGAAAGATGAATGTCCCACTAACCGGTTCTGGTGATGAGTCCGTGCAAATAGCAAGACCAGGTACATGCATGGGTGTAGACCAATTCACAAATCTGCACTTCCCCGAATTGCACAGCCACAGAACCAGATACTTGACCGTGCCAACTGGGGTATTTCAGAAGGGGCGATTATGTTATGAAACATACATGTCCCAGGTGGCCATTTCAGATGTACGGCAATGGCCGGTAATGTGTTTGGAGTATGTACTTATATGCAGTTTCTTTGGCTAGGAAATATTAACAGTAATGATGAAAGCGCATTTTGCTCTTCCCCATGGAAATGTTGCATCCATGAAACATGCACATTTTGACACCTTATTTGTGGTCAGGAGCAGATGTAGCCATAGATATCTGCTACTAGTACTATTCATCATTTATATAGCGCTACAATGCATACGCAGTGCCGTACAGACACATATGAAAGACGGCCCCTGCTCGTCAGAGCTTGCAACCAAATTAAGACAGGCAATACAATAGCTGCAAACAAGGATACAAATAAGGGAAGGAAGGAAAGCAAGGGACCAGGATCCACAAGCAGCCTCAAAGAGGTGAGCCTTTAGCATGGATTTGAAGAGGGGCAGAGATGAAGCCTGATGTACAGACTTGGGTAGTTTATTCCAGGCGTATGGAACGGCAGAGGAAGAGAAGAACACAGAGAGAAGCAAGTTAGAGGAAGAGCGGAGTTCACGAGGAGGGGTGTAGGGAGAGAGGAGAGAGGAAAGGTAGCGAGGAGCAGTAGAATGAATGCGTTTATAGGTCAGAAGGAGAAGTTTGAACTGGATACGGAAACGGAAATGGAGCCAACGAAGTGACTCAACAACGAGGGCCAGACAAGCTTGTGTCATTTTGAAATCGCACCATGACGTGCATCTCTGTTGCTCTACCAGGCCCTGCCCTCACTATCCCCCATTCTACATGGATGTGCTCGTGCCAGGCACACCTATATACCCGGCTTTCTAAAATGGATCTGGGGATATCTCTGTGGTTTGCACATCTGAATGCCCATTTTCAGACAGCCAAATCATGAATAGAGCTTCTAAAATAACCCCCATGGTGTGTGTAGGGATCTAGCAACCTCATAAAATCCTGGAGAAAACTGAACTTTTCAGTATCTTTCGATGGAGCTTAAAGACACGACCCTCATGTCCAGCACGTCTATCCCAAAATGGCCTTCAAATTGGCAATTGCAAAAAGTCACCCTGTTAGCTGTGGAGCACCTTTTCGGGGTGGAAGCGGACCCTGCGAGAAGAGTCATGCTGTGCAGTCCATCAGCTCTTTTAGCTCTTTTACTGGGTCGAAGGGAAAGACAGAACCACAAAGGAGGTCAAATTAGAATTGTATGCTGAGAAGCACATGTGTGGCTATAGTGCTCTTTCCGCAGTGGACTGTAAAAATAGCTCATAACAGTGCAGTTTCTGTAGCCACCTGTCACAGAAACACACACAAATATAGTGTGAGAGGCAACACACTCATACACATCAGAATCGAATACAGAGGTCAAGAAAATGTGGCATGGGATACAGAAATGGCCCTAATTACACTGGTACCCCTGGTCTGATTAAAAAGAATTTGTAAATGTACTTTGATATGTTGCCAACAATGAGGATTGATGGGAGGAATAGAATTTTGCTTTAAATCAATATTCCACCTTTGGAACTCCAGTAGGACGTTCTCTTTTGCACAATACAAGCTGTTAGGTAAGAGCTAGCAGTAAATTTGAGAGACTGAGACCACATCCAACATACCCTGACTTAGGGGAGAGATTCATTCCTGCCATAGTATGCACAGCGCTAACCCATTGGAGACACGCTCCCCAGAGTCTAAAGGACCCTTTTATGAAATCCCAGTAAGACTGTGCACTTAACGTGCCCTTGTAGCATGTTAAGTGATTTGCTATCAGGGATGTGACCAGCATGTTCCCAACAGTAAACATGCAACTGAGTACATTAACGTGCAGCGCGCTTGGCCCAGGTACACGTAACAATACCCTGCTCTAATTGCCATGTTCACGGTGTTTGCATGCTAATGTGCTGTTTACATCCAGACTCAGGCCGCTCTCCACTTTAGCGTGTGAGAGTCAGTTAACGTGCCTGTTAGCACTCTGGAGCTGGCATGCTCATGCCTTTTCTGGTTTGTGGCATTAACTAAAAGGATCCCTAAGTAGCCTAGTGGTTAGAGCAACAGCCCAGCAGATCCCAAAGATTGGGATTCAAGTCCCACAAGCACCCCTTGTGTTCCTAAGCAAATCACCTTATCCTCCATTGCTTCAGGAAAAAAGGCCTGCCAACCCACCTCCAGCCATTGACTTGAGGACAAAAAAACCCTCTAATAGGAAAATACAGTATCTGCAATAAAAATATCAGGCATTGTAATTAATTAGCTTTAATCACTTAAATGTGGCTTTATAGCACTATGGATTCATGACCAAACAGTGTTTATCCAAATGTGCAGAAATGTGTGGGTTTCATTTCAGTCTACATTTTTTTGCAAGAAAAGAAAAAAAGAAACACAGCTACTGAATTTATTTTTTACCTTTGGCTAGGAGCTGATCGTTAAAGTGCACCTTGGAGTCTGGGGAAGCAATGTTCAAAAAGCCCTGAGCAGTTTCTATCTGAATATTACCTTGCATAAGCGGCATAGGTTCTGAGCACTCATGCACTAGTCTTCTGTGTCAGAGAGAGAGAGCAGAAGAGGAAGACACAGAAAAGAGTGTGCATATTTTTGGGAATCCCATGTGTTCTCTCCTGGTCCCCCTCCCCTCAACCTAAACACATCCCCAGAAGCATCTTTTTTTTTAACCCAGATAAAACTACACAGACAATGGAAGCCTGCCTGCATACAGTTTCCACCAGGCACAGGAACACAGCTTTCAGTGAGACCAATCTACCTTACATCTGCCCATGCGATGACTGTCATTCCTTAAATTCAGTCTTTGCACGCAAACATCTTTCTACATGCTTGCTTTTTTTGTTTTGTTTTGTTTTTAGAGGTTGTGGGTTTCTTCTTTTGTTTTGTTTTGCTTTTTATTGCATCTGCCTCTGAACTACTTTCCATTCCAGAAAGAGCTAGCAATTAAAACTTTGAGTGGAGGACACACTGCTTCAGAACCATGTGGCTTCGATTACATTTGTTTTTACCCTCAGCTGTTCCAGGAAGTAGGCAAAATACGTCTGACAACCAAACACTTTGTTTTAATAATACATTGGAGAAACAGAATAGAACCAAATTAATGAATCCAATGCCTATTATATACTGTCATGTGTTTTGTGTGTGTGTGTGTGTACATTGTACATACAGACAGTATGTTTTATTGAATTTCAGTGGAAATCTAGTAGCAGTAAATACAGCTATTATAAGCTTTACTAACAAACCATGTTGACATTATTATTATGAGGAACAAATGGGTTCACAGTAACTGGCAGGTCTCTGAAATTGTTCCTAAAAGCACTTCATAATGCCAGTATGTTCCAGGACACAGCAAAAGTGTCTTGACAAACTACAAAAAAAAATCCTATTCATTCCCACAGCACTGTTCACCATAATGCTCAAATCATCTCGTCCAGCTGAACCTGCAGGCACGTGTGCCCTCGGCTCACCTAGGGTGATATTTATTGATGAGTGAGCCAATGACAAACGCGCCCACAAAGCATCAGTCACGACTTGTTTCCAAGAAATGTATGGCTTAGTGGCCTATAGCAAAGGAAGGAAAGCCGTAGACAGACAGATCTTTATTTGCAGCAGATTTTGTGGGGCTCTAGTAGATTTCAGTGTACACCCAGAGCGGTGTTTTTCAACCTAGTCCTCGGGCACACCTAGCCTGCCTGGGTTTTGAGGAGGTCCACAATGAATAGGCACGAGATAGATTTACATTCAGCCCTGCAGGAAAATTACAGGGAGGTGTTAAGTATTGAAGACTTGACTTGAGGTACTGGCTGAGATTATTTCATGATTTAGATACACAAACTGATACTACTAGGGTCTTTGAAAAAAATATTTGTTTTCTGAATATGTCATGTCAAATTTGGGAGGTTTTAAAAATTAATTAATTAACACTGTACTTACAAAAATATCCACCTGGGAGAAGAACTTCAGCTGCCAGCTCTATAAAGTAGTTTGCTGTGAATCCATAGCTGGTTGACTGGGGTGTATCAGGGGATGGGGTAGGTGTGGAAAAAGTCAGGGGCTTCTCAGGGTGGCACAAGGAGGCAGCGAGTCAGGCCACTGGGACTCTTCAGGGCCGCACGGTGTGGTAGGTAGTAATTCTCAAAGGTAGAAAGGAGAGCTGTAGTTCCTTTGTCACGGAATACATATTTACTCTGTCTCAGGGAATTAAATATTTCTACCACTGGTTCTTTCTCTAGTATAGCCTGTGCATACAGTATTCTGCCTGGCAAGGGTCTGGCATTTTCCTGACATTTCCTGTGAAATTAAGGGACCACTATTCCAAAAAAGCTGAGGGCCTAATTTTCAAAAGGGCTAATATTTAAACACAATGGTGGTCAGCCGTGGTGCTTAAATATCGGCGCGATGTACAGCAACAGTGTCCGGATAGGAGCTGCCGCTGAATATCAGTGCTGAGTGGTGCCATCTGGATCAGTACCAACACTTATCCAGTTAGCAACATGTTCAGATATCACTTATTCGGATCCTCTTTTCATATCGCCTAAGCTGCCCGACTGAAAATCCTGCTGACCAGATAACATCAGCACTTATCTGGATCACTCTTGCTCTGCCCACAGTCCGGCCCTGCACAAGCTAATTTTAACCCAAAATTTTAATCAGTAAGCTAGGTTTATAACTTTACTTACAAATGTGCCAATCAGACCTACTTGTACTTCTCTACAGAGTGAATTTTCTTCAAAATAGCAACATTTCTACTAATATAATTAAAAAATTCTGTGCAACTCAACTCAAAATTGTACTTTACAATCATTAGACATTTGAGAGAGTCTACATGCATTTGGGTTTTCTGTAGACCACACTTTCAGTTGGAACATTGGAGCCTGACAAACACAAAATAAATTCTGTATCCTAGCTACTGCTCCCACCTCCCCCTGCTTTCTATTGGCTGGCTTTGTCTGACTGATGGTTGCCTGGGCCCTGGGGAGGTAGCAGAGTCAGATTTGTCAGATGTGCTGAGGACTCAGGAGTTTAGGATTGCCAATCATCTAAATTATTTTAGTATTCTACAACTTTGTAAAGTAGCTGTCTTAGTCAGAATATATAAATTGCCTAGGTATTTTTTAGAGTTTAGCTGTATAGCCCTCCAGTGCTCCCCCCCCCCCCCACACTGTGCAGAGTTAGTGGTAGGTTCCAGCCAATGGAAAGGCTGCACTACTCACAGGAAAGGTGGGCTGATTTTCTGCACAGGGTCCTTGGAGAAAGTCAGTGGACTAAGTGGGTTTTTTGGTAGGGGGGAATGGGGTTGCTGAGAAAGGGTAGAAATGTAAGGGGAATGGGGTAAAGTGTGAGGAGGCTATTGCAGGCTGAGAAAAAGAACTGGTAGCAAAAGCAAGAACTGGGGGCATTGAAGTAGAGGAGTGCAGAAGCAGCACAGCACCACTAGACAATTAGAGACAGAATTTGTCTGTCTGAAAAGTGCCAGTGTGCATGTGTGTACCTGATTTGGGGGAGCGGGGGGTGGATGCGTGTGTGACTGAAGTTCAATAGAGTGCATGCATGCATATATGTTTCTGTGTTTCTGATGGAAATAGTGTCATATAAATAGAGTTTCTCTTTGAAACTTTCAGCTGGAGTAGAGAAGTCCACTGATACAAATGTGGAGGAGTGTAGTGTTTTAAAATAGGGGACATTTAGATGTCCTATATGATTCCAAGGATAAAGCCTTAAAATACAGGGTTGTCCTGTATAATATGGGATGGTTGGTCTCTTTAGCTATATGGATAGTGCCACTGAATGTCATGGTCAGTACACTTAACCCTTAACCTCCCATTGGCTGACCAGCTTAAGGTTCTGCATATCGGCTCCTTAGCTTCTAAATTTAGGAAGTCATTTTAAAGCATCTCCGTGTGTAAACAGTGATTTCTAAAAGCCACGCTTTACACATAGAGATCCCCTGGATGCAGAAATTTCAAGGGGGCAGGATTTGACTGGGCTGAAAAGACATAGGTGAATCCCCCATCTCACAATGGGAATACACACATGTTCAAAGAAAGTTTACCTCCAGGTTTTGCACCAGCTCAGAGGCACATGCAGATTTTTTTTAAAGTGCTTTTTCGGCCAAGATTTTACACATAGCATTAAGGGAGCAATTCTTCTCCTCAATCTCCTGTTTTTTATTTCTGCAGTGAAAGATATGTCTGAATGTTGGGCCATAAAATTATATACACAAACACAGAAGCACACATACAAACATTCATGCATATACCCCAAAGGATATACATAAATAAATAAAGGTGGTCTGTGTGTGTTTTATATATACTGTATACACACACACACAAACACATGCACACAGTATATATACTATAGGAATAATAAACAGAAATAACCATATTTTTCCCATTACTCGGCACACGAGGTATGAATAATGCAGCGTCGCAGTGAGTGGAATTCTGATAGGGCGCCACTGATATCAGCAGTTAGGAATAATAGCTGTCTAATTGTAGCCCTTTATTGTGTGCTGTGTCAGAGCGTGGGCGAATAATTGCAATCATCAAAACTCTTTCAGTGTGTCTGCAAAACCATGACCCTGATCACCTGCCATCAAACCTACAGTATCTTCTGCACCACACACAAGCACTCGCTCCTCAAATGATTTCAAAAAGAGAGAGAGAGAGAGAGAGAAAAGACGTGCCTGCTATCTCTTTTCGTAGAGCTAATTTAGGCTGCAGCCATCTGAAATTATAGAAAATAACACAGTAACCAAGCAGTGAAAAAAATAATAATTGATTCTCATGGACTGCTGAGTGTTGCAATTTGAATATGTTTTCATTAAATTCCCAGTGAAAGATAGAGGAGAGTGTGTGAAAAAGAGGGGCCGGGAAAAAGAATGCGAGAGAAAGGGGAGGAGGAGAGGGGAGGGATGTAAGAGAGATGCTGTGATGTGGAGAAAGAGGGAGAACTAAGAAAAGAGAGAGGATGGAAAAAAGGAAAGAGAAAAATAAATAAATAAATATGAGAGAAAAGGAAAGAGAGAAAGAAGTGCAGAAAGAGAGAGGCTGATATATATATACATAGAGAGAGAGAATGGAATAAAGAAAAGGGAATAGAGAATAGGAAAAAAGAGAGGAAAGAGAGAGACTGCAATACCGAAAGAAAGAGAGAACAGGGAAAAAGGAAAGAATAAATAAGAAAGAGGCAGGGGAGAGAGAGAGTGTGAGAGAGAGAAATGTGAACAAGAGAACACAGAATAGGAAAGAGGGAAATGAATATCAGAGAGAGACTGTGACACACACACATAGAGAGAGAAAGAGAGAACAGCAATAAAGGGGAGAAAGAAGAGGAATGAAGGGAAGTGAGATACTGCCACACACACATGCTGTATATATATATATATATATATATATATATGCAGAGTGGAGTAAAAAGAAGAGAGGGGAAAGAAAATGTGAAAGAGAGAAAGGAAAAGAAAGAGGAAAAGAACTGAAAAAGAAAGAAGGAAAATGAGAAGGTACAGAAAAAGAATGGGAATAAAGAATAGAGAATGAAATAGAAAAGAGAGAAAGTAACAAAGAGAAAGATGTATATACAGTGCCTGAACAAGGTACCTTAGTAGTCCCATAAAATTTAATCTCTGTGTCACCACCCAAACAGATGATACTGCATCTATATCCTGCTTTTCACCAGATCAAAGCAGTTGGGGCTACGAGACACTAGGAGTAGCCTAGTGGTTGGGGCAAGGTACTTCAGGCCAGAAGGTTGGGGGTTCAAATTCCACTAGAGGACAGCAACTTTGGGCCGGAAGGACTGGGGTTTCTAGTCCCACAGGTGCTCCTTGTGGTCTTGGGCAAGCCACTTAACCCTCCATAGCCCATGTTCCCTGTAAAATAGCTATTTTCAAGTTATAATGCCCTGTTCAATGTAATTTCAGTTTGTTCAATGTAAACTGCACTGATGCAGAATAGCACGGTATATAAGAGAATATAAATAAATAACATACATTAATACTTACAAGGAACATGGGCAATGGAGGGTTAGGTGGTTTGCCCAAGCCCACAAGGAGCACCTGTGGGACTAGAAACCCCAGTCCTTCCAGCCCAAGGTTGCTGTCCTCTAGTGGGATTTGAACCACTGACTTTCTGGCCTGTGGTACCTTGCCCCAACCACTAGGCCACTCCTCCCTTATCTACTGTTGCTCTCTGCCATGAGGGCTATCAGTTCTCCCACACGCCTCGTCCCACTGGCCGTGATGGTGGTGCTGGGCTTCTACTTTCTCCCTCTTGCCAATTCCAACCCCTCCTGCTGCCTCAGTCTCACCCCTTTCTCTCTTTTGACGTCCACTCCATTCGCCTTTTCACTCCACTTCCTGTCCGGGTAGCTGTTATTTATCAACCCCCTGACAAATCTGCTTCTACCTTTCTCACTGACTTTGACTCGTGGCTTTCCTTCTTTCTGGATTCCTCTTCCCACACTCTTATTCTTGGGGATTTTAATATTTATGTTGATAACCCATCTAATCCTTATGCTTTAAAGCTCCTCTCCCTTACCTCCTCGTTTGACCTCCAACTCTGTTCCACTGCCCCCACTCACCAGCATGGCCACTGCCTGGACCTGATATTTTTCTCTAGTTGCTTACTCTCGAACTTCTGTAGCTCAGTTCTTCCCTTATCTGACCATCACCTTTTAAGCTTTAATCTTCATCACCCGCTGCCTCAGCCTCATCCTGTCTCCCCCAACCTATTTAGAAATCTTCTTGCTATTGATACCTTGGCTCTCTCTTCCACTATCTCTTCATCTCTTTCTGCCACTATGTCATCCAAGTCTGTTGACGAGGCAGTAACTTCCTATAATGCTGCACTCTCCTTGGCTCTGGATGCTCTTGATCCGCCCCTGCCACGTCCTATGAGACGTTCTGCACCCCAGCCCTGGTTTTCATCCACTACCCACTATCTACGTTCCTGTGCCTGTTCTGCTGAGCATGCTTGGCTCAAATCCCGCTCCCCTGCAGTCTTTCTACATTTCAAATTCATGCTTGTCTCTTTACAGTCAGCCATAGCTCTTTCCAAGCAAGACTAATATGTCCATCTGACTAACTCTCTTGCCTCTGATCCTCGCCGTCTCTTTTCTACTCTCAAGGTGCCTCCGCCTCTGATCCCTCCCTCCCTTTCTGCCCAAACCCTGGCTGGCTATTTTCATGACAAAATCCACAAGATCACCCTCCAATTCCCCACAAAGTCAGCTACTTCCCCTCCTCCCCCTCTTCACTCCCAACTCTCCCCCCTACCTCTGCTACCTTCTTTTCCTTTCCTATGATCTCTGAAGAGGAAACTGCACACCTTCTTTCTTCCTCCAAACTCACCATCTGCTCCTCTGATCCTATTCCCACCCGTCTCCTAAGCCCCATCTCCTCCACCTTGTCCCTTCCATCTCTCATATTCTAAACCTATCGCTCTCCACTGCAACAGTCCCTGCAGACTTCAAGCATGCTGTGGTCACACCTCTCCTCAAGAAACGCTCACTTGATCCCACCTGTCCTAATTATCGACCCATCTCTCTCCTCCCCTTCATTTCAAAACTACTTGAACGTGCGGTTCACCACCGCTGCCTCAACTTCCTCTCCTCTCATGCCCTCCTGGATCCCTTACAGTCTGGCTTTCGTCCTTTACACTCTACTGAAACGGCTCTTGCCAAAGATTCCAGTGACTTGTTCCAGGCAAAATCCAAGGGCCTTTACTCTGTCCTCATCCTTCTTGACCTCTCTGCTGCTTTTGACACTGTTGACCACAACCTTCTCCTCGATACCCTGTCCTCGCTTGGTTTTAGGGGCTCTGTACTATCCTGGTTCTCCTCCTATCTCTCCCATCGCTCTTTCTGTGTGTGTTCTGGTGGCTCCTCCTCCTCTGCTACCCCGCTCCCAGTTGGTGTACCCCAAAGATCTGTCCTGGGTCTGCTCCTTTTCTCTCTCTATACCCAATCCCTTGGTACGCTTTTCTCTTCCCATGGCTTCCAGTACCATCTGTATGCTGATGACTCCCAGATCCCCCTCTCTACACCTGAAATCTCTCCGGCAATCCAGACCCAGATTTCTGCCTGCCTTTCTGACATCGCTGCCTGGATGTCTCACCGCCGCTTGAAATTGAACATGGCCAAGACTGAACTTCTCATCCTTCCCACTAAAACCTCCCCTCCTCTTCCTCTTTTCTCAGTCTCTATGTATAACTCTGTACTCCTTCCTGTTTCCTCAGCCTGCAATTTGGGGGTTGTCTTTGACTCCTCTCTCTTTTTCTCCACACACATCCATCTGATAGGTAATACCTGCTGCTTCTTTCTCTATAACATCAGCAAAATCCACCCCTTCCTTTCTGAACACACTACTAAAATGCTTATCCACTCAATAATCACATCCCGTCTTGACTACTGTAACCTACTCCTTGCTGGTCTCCCTTTGAATCATCTCTCTCCCCTTCAATCTGTTCAACACTCTGCTGCGCGGCTAATCTTCCGCCAGCCTCGTCATGCCCACATTACTCCTCTTCTCAAGTCACTTCATTGGCTCCCTATCTGTTTCCGCATCCAGTTCAAACTTCTCCTGCTGACCTATAAATGCATTCACTCTGCGGCTCCTCACTACCTTTCTTCCCTTATCTCTGCTTACAACCACCCTCAGGAACTCCGTCTTCCAGCAAACTGCCCCTATCTGTGCCCTTCTCTTCTACTGCTAAATTCAGACTTCGCTCCTTTCACCTTGCTGCACCATACGCCTGGAACAAACTACCTGTGTCTGTACGCCAGGCACCTTCCCTAACCCTC
The DNA here is from genome assembly GCA_033557465.1 of Ichthyophis bannanicus. Taxonomy (NCBI): domain Eukaryota; kingdom Metazoa; phylum Chordata; class Amphibia; order Gymnophiona; family Ichthyophiidae; genus Ichthyophis; species Ichthyophis bannanicus. The sequence continues at coordinate 121,238,121 of CM066032.1, read as the reverse complement.
TTCTAATCCAGGCTGAAAACTCACCTCTTCGCTGCTGCTCTTGGATCTTGACTCTCCTGATCTCCTTTTCCTTCCCTTGCTTTATCCCAGTCCTACACCTTTTAGGGTTGTGCAAGCAAAACTATTTCAGTTGTTTTCAGATGTTTTGGACATTTTTGTAATTTACAGGCCTTTATTTAGGAATTTCACAGATTTGTTTTAATTTTTTTAAAAAAGTACCTTAGACTATTTAACACACAAATTGATTGTGTGAGTGTTAAGTCATAAGCTAATGCACATTAAACTGATTTTGTGTGCAATGGCTGCGTTTACTAAAGGCTTCCATGCTACCATGTCCTAAGATATGTTAACGCAAGTTATTAACTGGAGATTGCATGAACAGTCTTCATTGCGTCAAATCTGTCTCATGCATATTCATTCTGGATATCCTGAAAATATGGCTGGGTGTGTATGGTTCGAGGACTGGGTTCAGAACCCTTGCTTTACAAACTGATTTTCAAAAGATCTTGGCACCTACTGTGACTTTAAGAGTTAGGCACCTAGATTTTCCAAATTGAATATTTGCCCTATCTGCGCACCGAGTCAATTTTTCTCATGAAAACTGCTATCATCTTCTAGAGCAGCGAGCATTTCTGTCTTCATACCTCAGGCAAGGCAGCCACAGATGGTCCGACTGCATCAGTAATTTCCAAATCCACAGCTGTTCTCAAACCTCTGTAAAAAAAGCAACACCACATACCTATGAAATGCTTCTGTGAAGGATAATATGCAATCTATAAACCGCAGCACAATGACTGCAAAATTCCTCTTATATCACCTCCTACCCAGGGCTGTCCCGACCATTAGGCAAGACTTTACGGTCACCTGGGAGAGCAGCTTCTGGGGATGGAAAAGAGCAGCAGCAATAGATTCTGACAGCCACGCGAGTTCAAAGAGCCAACAGCACATTTGTTTCCCTGCAGGGAGAGCAGGCGCACGCAAACAGTACATACAAAGCAAAGTTTAATATTTACAACTGGGATGTCCGGTTACACATTTTCACAGGATTGTTGTTGGAAGGCTGGTGATTTGATTATCCTGACTAATGAGTTTCATTGTCAAAATCTCAGTGGGAGAAGAGGAGTAAGGCTTAAGATTTGCTTAGGGCACCCAATATCTAATAGCAGCCCTGTCCCCGTCCCCCCCCCCCCCCATGCCCTGAGCAGGGTTGCTTTTATCTATGGGCAAAAGGGGCAGCTGCACAGCGAGGGACCAGCTGTCCTGCTTCCCATATATAAAAGCAGCCCTCGCACCCATCGCTGCTGCCGCCGCTGTCCCTCTCTGGGACTTACAGTGGTGGCAATGTGTGCAAAAAGGCACTGCGGTACCAGAAAGGAAGGAAACTCCATTGCTGCGGTACCTTTTTAAATATACAGCAGTCGCTGCTCGTCACATGGAGGACCAGCAGCGGTGGTGGGAGGGAGGATCATGAACGAGGGGGACCACGAATTAGGGAGACCCTGCTGGAAACGTTTACCCAGCACCTCATAATGGGCTGAAGCGGCTCTGGCCCTGGACAGATATCCAGTCCCTCCCCCACAAACTTTCAATTTGCTTTTCTTTATTTGTATATACTGTAGATTCCCCCGAAACGCTATGTTGCCTTGTCTGTTTCGGAAAATTTCAGAACTCCATAAAAATGTTTGCGAGCGCTGCATCAATTCTCCCATTAAGGAAATCTATTAATCTGTATAAAGCACAAACAATTAGAAAGGTAATAAACTCAGAGAGGAGCTGCAGGTATTTTTTCCATGCCTACCAGGTCAAAAATGCTAAATTGAAAAGCAGCGCCTGATTGCCAGCTACTGATAAAAGAGAAGAGTGGTAGTGTGTGGGGGGCTGAGCATCTCTGCATTTCTCTTCCTCAGATCCTACCGAGCCCTTTGACACACTGATAATAGAATTTGCACAGATAAGCAAAGCTTTGCAAACCCAAAGCCCCTTTCATGTTCAGACTGCTTGATGCTTTCAGTTCTTCCTGTGATTCCTGCCACTGGCATTCCGCCACCCCTTCCCCCAGCCTATGCTCCCACCCCGTAGAATGAAAATGTGGGGGGTTTATTCTCCTTTTAGCCAGGCAAGTCACTCCTGCTCTTTAGGGCCCCCACTCAATCACAACCAGACTTTGCTGTGCTATCATGGCAACGTTTTCCTTCCCAAAACAATTTTGTTTTGGACTGTGCGAGCACAGACATTTTCCTGTTTATTGTTTTGTATATTTTTTGAAGAGGGGATTTTTTTTTTTGTAATTTGAGCAATTTTATAAGTACTTATTTGAGTGTGTACAATGGGGTTCTATATCCTCAAGTCGCTTATAAAATAAACCCTAAGAGAGCCTTTTACGAAAGACTGCTATGGCGTTGCACCAAACGTGCCAATAGCGATCAAACCATAGCGTGTTAAATGCAACACCACAGCATTTACTGTTGGTGGTGTGCAAAGCATATTCCTGGCAGTTAATGCAGTGCACCTTGCCCTAAGAAGGCATGCAAATAGTGGGCACACTTACCTCCACCTATGGAGCTAGTTGCTCACCTTGTAGATAGTGTGGGTGCGCTGACTGCAAGACACTCACCCCGCTTGCTCTCTACCCCTAACCCACCCACTTGCAACCTTAACCTGTGGACCATTAGTGCTGGCATGGACCTGCACTAACTGTTAACCCATGCTAACAGGCAACACCATTTAGTAAAAGGGCCCCTAGGTGTCACTGTTGAAAGTCCCTTGAACCCTGTGGGCTGAGAAAGCTGTCTCTGCCACCTCCCCAACCCCAGTCGGCTCAAAAAGCAGGGATGTTCATGTAGTAAATACTGTGATATATCGAGATGCAGACATGCAACAGAATGTTTTGCCTTTGTGCAGTCAGTTCTTTATAGCACAGTACCACAGTGCATTGCCAGGGTGCAACAGGAATTAGGTTCCTTTGCACCAAAGTTAAGTGTTTTGGTTGAGGCTGCATGGTCAGCGCCAATGCAAGGTTATTAGGTGTCCTATGGAAACCTTCAGCCATCCCACCCCAATGAAGTGTCAAGTACATAGTACCTCCTCCCCTGAAATTTTGATCATTAAAGCCAATATGGTTACCCCAACCACACCCTTCACAGATCAATCTTGCACAAAACAGACATTGTACTTTCTTGTGTAGACATATATATGGGAGCAATTCGCAAATGCATTTTTGCAGGTAAATTGGCTTCTTGGAAATTGACAACTCTCTCTCCAGGAAAAAGGTCATGCTGATGGTTCTTTGTGTCTGTGTGGCCACATTAGGCAATCGCCTAGTTTACCTAATGGTTAAGCCAGCCCTATGCATGGTGGTACATGGGGGTATTTTTTCCAGGTTTCTATGATAGAGCATTAACCCAAAATTAAAACAATTAAGGGCACCCTGGGATATGGTACTAAGTGTCTTTAAGCCAATTAGTACAGAGGTCAAGTTGGCCTGACATTATCCACCATGCTAATTCTTACCAGAGGTGACTCTTAGGCAGAGTGTTACAGGAAAACTGGGAAGTAAAAGGAGCAGTATGAGACTCAGCACCTGGAAGGGAAAGTGACAATAAAATTCTACAGCTGCCATAAAAGGCATTAGCCGTCTGAACACTCGTTTCAATCAAATAATGCATGCTATTCATATTTAAAAAGGAAGTATTATTTAATGTTTATGGTAATGACCAAATCAAACTTCCAGAATTAAACACAAAATGAAGCATCAAGGTGAGGCTCTCGCATTTGGCAGAGTGTGCTGACACATGTCTGTGTGTGTGTGTGTGTGTGTGTGTGTGTGTGTGTCTGTGTGTGCGCGCTCCAGGTCCGGATTTAAGACTTTGGTGTTCATAAAGAAGCCGGGAGGACTCACCGTGAAAGTTGCTTGTAGAATGGAGAAAAGCACATTGGTATAATACTGAAATGATTGGACTCTTCAGTTCAGATAAGTGGACAGTCAATTTTTACCCTGATGCAGAAGGAAGTTGTGTCTTTGAAGCGCGGTAGCCGTGGTCGATTTATGTTGAAAGGCATATAGCAGATAGTTTGAAAATGCGCTAGAAGAATTAGAAAGGTTCATATTGATTAATGGTGGGAAATTTAAGAACTTAGGGCCTGAGTTTCATTTGGGTGCTGGTATGTGCTGCGTCGGCGCATAGCCCGTCCACCATCCGTCTAATCCAGATTTTCAATGCCAGGGTCATATGCGGCACTGGTATTGAAAATCCGGTTTGCACCGCACAACCAGGAAGCCGCAGGAGCTAGCCAGGTAGCAGCGAGTTTCGATGCCACCCACTTAGCCCCTGCACCTGAAAGATAGGGGAGGAAAAACCTTGCCTATCTTTAAGGTGCAGAGGGCTTAGCGGGTAGTATCGAAAATCACTGCTACCCAGCTAGCCCTTTCCTCCGCACCCACTCCGCCCTGGAACACCCCCAACACCCTAACCGCAAAGCATCTGGGCACACTGGGGACTTATCCGGGATTTTCAAAAGACATTACCCGTTTGGGTGCCTTTGGAAAATCCCAGATAAGGCATTTGCACAGGTAAATTTATGTATACTCTGTAAATAGTTACCCCAGCCTTGTCCAAGTTATACGTAGTACCTGTTCTCTGTAAATACAGAGCAGCTCTGTCTGCACTGTATACGATACTGTTGAATGTGAACCGCACTGATATCAAATAGCACGGTATAGAAGAGACATTAAATAAATAAACTAGGGCAGTTACCCGTGTACATGCCTTCGAAAATGCCACCCTTAATATACAGGTTATAGTGGATTATAGTAACCTGTATAAGGTCCAAATGGAAGTGGATCATTACATAAAGAAGACTAGACAGCCGATCTCAGTGAGTGTGGAAGGAGAGGAGGTTGTCAGAAATCCCAAAGACTGGAAAGTCAGAAGGACAGAGGAAGGCCATGATGCAAGCGTGGTGCTTGGCGCCCCTTTGAATTACCATCTGCCTCTGACCCTAAAGTAAGTAGGTGCAAGTTGTTTGGCCTAGGTATGTCACACCAGCAGACTTGGCACCCTAGGCTATAGCCTATGCCTTGAGCTGGGCCCATGTGTGTATTCCACCATCACTGAAGTCATATATATGGAGGAGGTCCCTGACTCCATCTCTGTCCTTTATGGAATATGCCAGAGACATACCAGTAACCCACTTCCAGACCATGGCCAGTGCCAGGACCCTGAATTTCTGGCTTTGGATATGAATGCTTCCTTCTCCAAACTCCCTAGAGCTCAAGCCAGGTTGCATTTCAGGTATTTACCTACTCCAAAGGATGAGCGAGCGTTAAAGCGAGTTATGCACATGCAGACCGAGTTTACAACAGCTCTAGGTTGAAAGGTCAAGCAGGAGGCTATTTTAAAGACACAAAGGTGTCTTCTTTTTCTAAAACTGCCCCACAAAAATTCCAGAAATCCCAGCTGAAATGAACCACAGACATTTGCACCTTCTCAGGAGCAGGCATAAATGCCCATGTCCAAAATCTGCCCTAAATACATCCACATCCTGCTGGTGCCAAAATACAAGAGCTTTTTCTTATTTACATACTTTTAAATGGAGGGAAATTTTATAGGTGGTATTTTGTACACAGGACCGGCATGTCCACTAGGCAAGCTAGACAATCACCTAGGGTGGCACAATTTTAGAGTGACAGCCAAAGGGCAGAACTAAAGATGTAGGGGCAGCGGAAAGCAACCAATCTAGTCACCACCCCCAAAACGCTGCAGGATGAGTGCTCCTGCCCCCCCCCCCCCAAATGCCCAACCCTTCAAATCTTTGGGGCACACTTCCTTGTTCCTTGCTTTATGACGAGACAGCACTCAAAAGGTAAATGAAGCCATCGTGGACTTTGGCAGTGAAGCAGCAGGAAGGCCCTCCTCCAATGCACACTTCCTGTTCTTGCTGCAGGCAGGACTAACAGGCATTTAAGAATATAGGAGCATAAGATCTGCCATACTGAGTCAGTCCAAGGTCCATCAAGCCCAGTATCCTGTTTCCAACAGTGGCCAATCTAGGTCACAAGTATCTGGCAGGTTCCCAAAAAGGCACACAGGTTCCACAATGCTCGGCCTAGTGTAAGCAGTGGATTTCCCGGGTCCTCTTTAATAATGGTTTATGCACCTTTCCTACAGGAACTTGTCCAAACCTTTTTTAAACCCGCTACACTAACAGCTTTTACTACATCCTCCAGTAATGAATTCCAGAGTTTGATTACACGTTGAGTGAAAAAGTATTTTCTCTTATTAGTCTAAAATGAGTTACACTTTAGCTTCATTGCATGTCCCCTAGTCTTCTACTTTTTGATGACATAAACAATCAATCTACGTTTATCCGTTCCACTCCGTTCATTAATTAATAGACCTCTATCATATCTCCCCTCACCTGTCTCTTTTCCAGGTTGAAGAGCCCTAACATTTTAAGCCTTTCCATCTAGGGGTATCCTTCCATCCCCTTTACCATTTTGGTGGCTCTTCTCCGTACCTTTTCTAATTCTGCTTTATCCTTTTTAAGATACAGTGACCAGAATTGCACACAATATTCAGGATGCAGTCGCACCATGGAATGATACGGAAGCATTATAATATCCTTTATTTTATTCTCCATTCCTTTCCTTTGATTCCTAGCATTCTATTTGCTTTCTTGGCCGCCGTTGCATACTGGGTGGAGGGTTTCAATATGTTATCCTAAATCTTTTTCCTGGGTGGTGGTTCCCAATGTGGAACCTTGCATCGTGTAACCATAGTTTGGGTTGTTCTTTCCTAGGTGCATAACTTTGCACTTGTCCACATTAAATTTCATCTGCCATTTGAACAACCAGTCTTCCAAGTTATCAAGGTCCTCTTGCAATTTTTCAGAATCCTCATGGGTTTTAACAACTTTGAACAATTTTGTGTCATCTGCAAATGTGATCACCTCACTCATTATTCCCATTTCCAGGTCATTTATGAATATGTTAAAAAGCAGCGAACCCAGCACAGATCCCTGGGGTACACCACTATTCACCTTTCTCCATTGGGAAAATTGGCCAATTAGCCCAACCCTCTGCTTTCTATCTATTAACCAGTTCCTGATCCACAAAGTACACTGCCTGCTATCCTATGACTTTTTAATTTTACCAAAAGTCTCTCATAAGGGACTTTGTCAAAGGCTTTCTGAAAATCCAGATACACCAACTCACCTTTGTCTACCTGTTTATTCACACCTTCAAAAAAATATAACACATTAGTAAGACAAGACTTTCCTTGGCTAAATCCATGTTAGCTGTCTCCTATTAAACAGTGTGCATGTTTCTAGTGCAAGAACAATGCAGAACTATGGGGGGGGGGGGGAGACGATGCAGAACTATGGGGGGTGGCAGGAATGCCTGCGCCATCTGGGGGGGAGGGGAGCAGCACATGCTGAAGTTTGCCTTGGATGGCAGATAGGCTTGAACCAGCCCTGTTTACACGTCTACCTGCATATACGCACAAGAAAGCCTTTACCAAATGACCCCTTAGTAGGCCTCAGAGAGAATACTGAGGCTTGCCCTAATGCATATTAGGAAATAAGGCTCTGCATTTGCACTAGATGCAATGGAAGGTGACGTGAGCCGCCCAAGGTCACAAGGGGCATCTGTCGAAGTGGAATTTGAATTCTGGTTTCCCTGGTTCTCAGGCTGCTGCTCTAACCACTAGGCTCCTCCACAACCAACCGAAGTAGCAGTCACCCGTTTTAAAGAGAACCGAAGAACCTTGAAGAAAATCACAAACCTTTCATCCTCCAACCCCACCGTAGTAAATTAAGCTGTTTTCACTGTAGGTGAGCCTTTTTTAAAACAGTTTTTTCAGAACAATTCTACTATATTTGTAGCCTTCATTGAAGCAGCTGCCTTGGATGCAGCCCACACTTAAAAGTCACCTCACCAACCCCCACCCCACACACACACTTAAATCTCTCTCTGACAGCCCAGTGCGCTTTCATAGACACCAGTGTTTTAATCCCCATTAGCTTTCAAAACTGATGCTTTTCAGGAAGGTGCTGGACTGTGGACCCAAATACGTAATGGAATAGAGACTGGAAAATCTGCTACAAACTGCAGGCAGGACGCTGTAGCCTAAGGAAGAGAAGCTGTGGCAGATAAAATAGTGAACATAACCTGGGATGCGTTCCCATACTTACCAAGACCTCCGTCCTATTTTTGCCTTGGTTGACCTTTAGTCCAGTGATTTCCCTGAAAAGGAGATGAGGGGGGGCATGATTTTAAGTCTTCCATGCCTGTAAAATGCATTGGTTCTGTCTAACCCATTTTCACCAATGTGATCTGATCTCATTCTTTGCTTTTGTAGCTTATATTTTGGTGCATTCTGGGACGCCCGGTGTACTAAATAGGAAATTAAGACAAATATCATTACTGAACATGTAATTGAGCAGCTATCTTGTCCAAACAAGTAGCATTATTGACAGTTTCACACATATTTAAATGTTAGTGAACAGCAGTAGGTTTGCCAAGGAAAGTAGATCTGGACATAAAACCATACTGAATTCCATTTCTTGAAGGCAATGCATTTTTTATTTCCTTTCTTTTTTTTCAAATATTCTTCGGTTTGTTTCACTTCCCTTTTGTCACACATCCTTCCCGCTTGCATTATCTTTCTCACCATTATTTATTATTTTAATAGCATTTAACTCACGCCTTTCCAGTAGTAATCCAACGTGACTTACAGTCAGGTACAGTATATAGTTCCCTGTCGTTGGATAACTTACAGGCTGATGCAGAAATCTGGAGCTGAAGTCAGCACTATTAGCTGTGTAGGCCTTTTTGTAGCACGCTGATAAGAACATAAGAACATAAGATATGCCATACTAGGTCAGACCAAGGTCCATCAAACCCAGTATCCTGTTTCCAACAGTGGCCAATCTAGGTCATACGTACCTAGCAGTTTCCCCAAAAGACACAGGTTCCACAATGCTTGTACTGGGTCAAGCATTGATATCCTGGGTCCCTTGTTAATAATGGTTTATGGAACTTTCCTCCAGGAACTTGTCCAAACCTTTTTTAAACCCAGTTACACTAACAGCCTTTACTACATCCTCCGGTAACAAATTCCAGAGTTTGATTACACGTTGAGTGAAGAAATATTTTCTTTTATTAGTCTTAAATAGTTTACCCTGTAGCTTGTCGTGGCGAGGCCCGACTACGCCTATGTTTATGGGCAATCCACGGCAAAGATTATATTTAGGGAGCCACCGGGAACGTAAGGTTCATTTGCGTAGTAAAATGTTCTTATCAGTTCCGGCTGCCTAAAAGAACTTAGCAACAAAACCAAGTGGAGGGAATTAAGGCTTTTATTCCCCGTCAATGCAAGGGTTCAAATTAAGAGATGAATAATGAAACAGAAAAGTCCCTTGTTGCAAAAGGTCACCAGTATTCAAAACATGTGCTTAATTGTTACACTTCACAATTAATGCAGAGGTCAGAAAACAGGAATTCAGTTCATTCCAAAAGATCAACATTTTATAAACTCTTCTATTTTACTCAGCTGCTACAGACTCTTGACATAAGGCTGTGCACAGGTCACACTCCATCTGCTCTGGTGGTGATAGGGAAACTGTGTCAATGCATTCTGTCTCCATGCATTCTTCCTCACTAAAATCACCAGGGGAACAAACACTGTCCCTGTCTGACTCGTGTTGGTGTGCTATGCCTCTGGGGCCTTGTCTCCAATAAGGGTCTGTTCTCAGGGCTTTAGGGATTTTACTAAACCAGTCTGGTTTCTCCTTCCTTGTAAAGCGAGGACTGGTTTTCCCAGGGCCTTTATGCTTCATGCATTTACTAGCATCAATAACTGTTTCATACCTGGAACTTTGCTGGCTTGACTCCACAGAGTTTCTCTTTTCAGCAATTTTCCTGTTGTAGCAATGTCTCTGCCTCTCAGCATTAGGCAGGGCTGTGCTTCTTGGCAGTTTAGTAAAACCTGGTTTGGACTCTCTTTCCTCCCTTGGTAAGAACTCAGGTTTATTATAAAATGCCTTTCCTTTCTTGCTTGGTAAAACTGGGTAATTATTCCTCATAGACTGTGAGCTTCTCACCAAACCATTCCCTTTGGCTTCTGGCTTAGCTCTCTCTCTTCTGGAGTTAGGAACACTGGAAGAACAGGGCATGGCACAGCCTCTAACCTCAGAGCTGGCTCTAACAAACCTCCTTGGGAGAGCTGCACAATCAGCCTGGCCCTTCTGGATTTCACCCTTGTAAACCCTGTACCTGTGGGCTTGCTCCTCTAGGATTTCTTCACTGTTCCTTCTCAGGTCCTTCTCTTTCTCTTCTTTCTCTTTCCTTGGTGAAGCCGTGCTCTCCTGTGTAGCCGTGCTTCTCTTCCTCAAGGCAGCTGGACCCCCTGTGTAGCCTTGCACACAGCTTTTCCTTACTGCAGCCGGACCTCGTCCTGGATCTCCTCCTGGATCTCCCTTGCCTCCATTGCACAATGCTGCTGGACTGCCTTTCCCTAAGGCAGCTGGACCTGGACCTCCACTTCTACTCCCACTGCACAATGCTGCTGGACTGCCTTTCCCTAAGGCAGCTGGACCTGGACCTCTACTTCTCCTTTCCTTGCAAGCTTTCAGCTCTGGCTTATAAGGAAATCCTTCCTGCCTGACCTCCGGGGTCATTTTCAGGTGCAAATCATTAGGCTTCTCAAGCTCATTAGCTCCTGAATATTCCTTCCTGCTCCCTCTAGCTCTGCCTAAAGGTAATTGCACACCTAGCTTCTTAAAAGAAACAGGATTTCTTTTCAAACTTTCAACTTTATCCATACCCATATCATGACAAGCTTCATTGCATGTCCACTAGTCTTTCTATAATCTGATAACATAAACAATCGATCTACGTATCATATCTCCCCTCAGCCGTCTCTTTTCCAGGTTAAAGAGCCCTAACCTTTTTAGCCTTTCTTCAAAGGAGTATCCTTCCATCCCCTTTACCATTTTGGTGGCTCTTCTCTGAACCTTTTCTAAAATCGCTATATCCTTTTTAAGATACGGCGACCAGAATTGCACACAATATTCAAGGTGCGGTCTCACCATGAAATGATATAGAGGCATTATAATATCTTTTGTTTTATTTTCCATTCCTTTCCTTATGACACCTAGCATTCTATTTGCTCTCTTGGACGCCGCAGCACACTAGGCCGAGGGTTTTAACATGTTTTCCACAATGACGCCTAAAATATTTTTCCTGTGTGGTGGTTCCTAATGTGGAACCTCGCATCATGGAACCATAGTTTGGGTTGTTCTTCCCTAGTTGCATAACTTTTCACTTGTCCACATTAAATTTTATCTGCCATTTTGATGCCCAGTCTTCCAATTTATCAAGATCCTCTTGCAATTTTCCACAATCCTCTTGGGTTTTAACAACTTTAAATAGTTTTGTGTCATCTGAAAATTTGATAACCTCACTCATTATTGCCCTTTCCAGGTCATTTATGAATATGTCAAAAAGCAGCGGACCCAGCACAGATCCCTGGGGTACACCACTATTCACCTTTATCCATTGGGAAAATTGGCCATTTAGCACTAGCCTCTGCCTTCTATCTTTTAACCAGTTCCTGATCCACAATAGTACACTGCCTCCTATCCAATGACTCTTTAGTTTTGCCAAAAGTCTCTGATGAGAGACCTTGTCAAAGGCTTTCTGAAAGTTCAGATACACTATATCAACCTTTGTCAACTTATTTATTCACTCCTTCAAAAAAACATAACAGATTAGTAAGACAAGATCTTCCTTGTCTAAAGCCATGTTGGCTGTCTCCCATTAGGCCATGACTATCTACATGCTGAGTAATTTTATTCTTTATGATGGTTTCTACCATTTTTCCCAGTACTGACGTCAGGCTCACCGGTCTGTAGTTTCCCGGATCACCCCTGGAACCCTTTTTAAAAATTGGCGTTACATTGGTGATCCTCCAATCTTCAGGTATTACAGATGATTTTAATGAAAATTCACAGATTACTAATAGCAGGTCTGCAATCTCATATTTCAGTTCTTTCAACACCCTTGGATGTATACCATCTGGCCCAGGTGATTTGCTACTCTTCAGTTTATCTAATAGTTGTAATACATCTTCCCAATGTATCGATATTTCCTTCAATTCTTCCGTACCTTTAAATACCACTTCAGTCATGGGTAACATCCCTACATCTTCCTCAGTAAAGACGGAAGCAAAGAATTCATTCAGTCTCTCCTCTATCGCCTTGTCGCCTCTTAATGCCCCTTTAACCCCTCTATCATCTAATGGACCAACTGACTTTCTCACAGGTTTTTTGCTACGAATGTACTTGAAAAAGTCTTTATTTTTCATTTTTGCTTCCACAGCAAGCTTCTTCTCAAATTCTCCCTTTGCCTGCCTTATCAATGCCTTGCATTTGACTTGCCAGTGCTTGTGCTGTTTCCAGGTTTCGTTGTTTGGCTCTTTTTTCCATTTCCTGAAAGATGCTTTTTTGGCAACAACAGCCTCTCTGACCTCACCTTTAAACCATGCTGGCAGTTTTTTTGACTTCCGTCCACCTTTCTTAAAGTGTGGAATGCAGCAGGTCTGGGCTTCCAAGACAGTATTTTTCAACAACACCCAAGCTTGATGTAAGTCTTTAACCTTTGCAACTGCTCCTTTTAGTTTTTTCTTAACTATTTTCCTCATTTTATCATAGTCTCCCTTTTGAAAGTTAAAAGTTAGTACTGTGGATTTCCTTACTATCCCTCCTCCACTAATTAAATCAAATGCGATCATGCTATGATCACTATTGCCAAGTGGCCCCAACACCCTTATCTCTTGCACTAGATCTGGTGTTCCACTAAAGACTAGGTCTACTATGGCTTCCCCTCTGGTTGGTTCATGAACCAGCTGCTCCAAGAAGCAGTCATTTATTTCATCTAGGAACTTCATCTCCCTAGCATGTCCTGCCGTGATACTGACCCAGTCGATACTGGGGTAATTGAAATCACCCATTATTAATGCGCTGTAACTTTTGTTAGCTTTCTTGATTTCTTTGAGCATTTCATCATCCATTTGTTCATTCTGGCCAGGCAGTCGATAGTACACCCCCACTGCCATCGCCTTCCCCTTTTTATATGGAATTTCAATCCATAGAGATTCTACAGCAAATTTTATTTCCTGAAAAACTTTAATCCTTTCTGACTCAATGCCCTCTCTAACATAGAGCGCAATCCCTCCACCAATTTGACCAGCTCTATCATTATTATTTATTTTGTACCCAGGTATCACAGTGTTCCACTGGTTGTCCTCCTTCCACCATCTCTCTGATATTCCAATCATATCTAACCTCTCATTTAGTGCTATATATTCTAACTCTCCCATCTTATTTTTTAGACTTCTAGCATTTGCATACAAGCATTTTAGAGACTGTATTTTATTCATATTAATTTGGCTATTGGTAGACATGGGTAATTTGGGATCTTTAAGCTCTGTCTGCTCCATACTCGAGGGCATTTGGGCTACTTTACTCTTTTTTGGAACCTCTCTGCTTTTGGTAGGATATATTCTTCCGAGCCATCCGCTCTTGGGCGACTGTCGGCTTTCCCCTATTATCTAGTTTAAAAGCTGCTCTATCTCCTTATTAAAGGTTAATGCCAGCAGCCTGGTTTCATCCCAGTTAAGATGAAGCCCATTCCTCCTTTACCCAGAATGTTCCCCAGTTCCTAACAAATCCAAAACTCTCATCTCTGCACCATTGTCTCATCCACGCATTGAGACTCCGGAGCTCTGCCTGCCTTTTGGGTCCTGCTCGTGGAACGGGAAGCATTTTGGAGAACACTACCCTGGACGTTCTGGATTTCAACTTCCTACCTAAAAGCCTAAATTTAGCCTCCAGAACCTCCCTACCACATTTTCCTATGTCATTGGTACCGATATGTACCAAGACAGCAGACTCCTCCCCAGCACTATCTAAGACCTTATCTAGGTGGCACGTGAGGTCCGCTATGTTCGCACCAGGCAGGCATGTTACCAGGCGATGCTCACGTCCACCAGCCACCCAGCTATCTACATGCCTAAAGATCGAATCACCAACTATAACTGCTGGCCTAACCCTTCCCTCATGGGCACATGGCCCTGGAGACACTTCCTCAGTGCTAGAGGGTTTTACATCACCTGGAGGACAGGTCCTAGTTAGAGGATCACTTCCTGCCACACCAGGGTGATGCTTTCCTGTCACGTGACCTCTCTCCTCCATGGCAACAGGGATGCTGCCAGACTGGAGGTGGGACTTCAGGACTATATCCCTGTAGGTCTCATCTATGTACCTCTCTGTCTTTCTTATGTTTTCCAAGTCTGCTACTCTAGCCTCTAGAGAACGGACGTGTTCCCTGAGAGCAAAGAGCTCCTTGCACCTAGTGCACACGTAAGACCTCTCACCAACTGGGAGAAAATCATACATGTGACACTCAATGCAAAAGACTGGAAAGCCCCCATCTCGCTGCTGGACTGCTGTCTGCATCTTAGTTTTAAGCTTGTGTTTAGATCTTTAAGTTATTTACTTACTAAAGGTTGCTATGGATATTTGTACTAATAAAACTGTACCTAATACGTTTAATATACCTTATTCACCTGAAGCTTAATTAATCTCAGGTCCTTAATGTATGACTGATTTGGGTAACGAGCTTCACCTGAGAGCATCTCCTGTTCTTTAAGATGTGTAAGTACCTATAAAGCTACGATTATCCCAGGGTGTGGTTGGTGTTGGGGAGGGAGGGAAATAACACTTATTAAAAGAGGGCTGCTACACCGTACCCTGTCCTGTGCTGCTGAGGAAAGCTGTGACCAACTTCCTGGGTGATTAACAGTCCTTGCTTGGATAGAAGGAGTCTTTCAAAATGGCCTTTTGACCTGCCACTTGGTGTTAACACCTATTGAAAAGGTTTCACAGGTCTCTTGACCCCTAGGTAGAAGGCTTCTTTGTAAAGGTCTCTAGAAGACTTTATTTGTTGTTCAAAGATTACTGACCCTGTTTTGCCTTTTATGCTAAGCTATATTCTGATTTGATTTAAATTATAGCTCTTTTCTGCTGATAGGCTCTGACTTATTATGAAATTTAAACTACAAGCTCTCTGCTGGGATCTAAATTTAACCAGAAATCTCTCTTCTGTGTTTTAAATTTAAACTAAAAGTACTTTGCTGATACTAGGCCCTGAGTGACTATTAAATTTAAACTACAAGCTCTCTGCTGTGTTCCAAATTTAACCAGAAAGCTCTCTTCTGTGTTTTAAATTTAAACTAAAAGTTCTTTGCTGATACTAGGCCCTGAGTGACTATTAAATTTAAACTACAAGCTCTCTGCTGGGTATGAAATGTAACCAGAAAGTTCTCTTATGTGTTTTAAATTTAAACTTAAACTGCTGCTACTAGGCCCTGACTGATTTAACAAAAAACAGTGGGTTCACAGATTAATTAGATTTAATACAAAGAAGTCCTTTCAGAAAATTCACAGAAGTATATACTCACAATTGCAGATCTCTCTCCAGAAGTAACAGTCCCCTTTTCTAGTCCTTCAAGATAGCGCGAGATTTCAGCGCCAGTATGCAACAAGGGGCATGTATGCAAATGAGCTGTGCATAAAACCTTGGCATAAAGTTGAAAGAAGAGGAGCCAATGCATGCGTAAACAGATACACTACAAGTGGCTGTATACCTATGCGCATAAATGTCAAATGCTCGTGTTATACGCACAGTACGTGCAGGTTCTTTTGGTGCTTACTCCATAATAATCCTACTATTTCACCCAAAAACATTTTTTATGAAATCACAAGAGACCCAAAATAAAAGATAAGTAATATAAATGAGTCCAAAAAACACATAAGCAAAAACATTTCTTCTTGAATGCCGAACTTTGACTTATACACCGAAAGATATATGCAGAAAATTTTCACGTCAAAAGTAACTGTTCATTGGTACATAACCTGAAACAGTCTTTCCCTATGCACACAAGATATTTAACCCACTCAGACCAGGCATAGAGATATTGGTGCTTCTGCTGGTTACGTAATCCTCTATGAGCCTGATTAAGTTCCGGACATAGATCCCCTCTGAACCGGATGTACAGAGGGGATCAGGATTCTGATCCTGTGGGGCACGTCTAACCCCGAGGGATCAGAATCATGAGCAGTCATGTACATGCAGGCTGGGAGTGCGATTCAGTCTGGCCTGTACCTACATGACCTGCCCGACTAGCTCATTCAGGGCTTTTAAATGGAACCGCGGCGCTATGGCGTCTGGTTGCCATGGCACCATGGCTCCATTTAAAAGCCACGATGCCAGCTGCCAGCAAAAACCGCTTATTCCCCACAGGAATGTCCCCTGGCCCCCCCTGCCCCATCCATGCCCCGGGCACACAAGAAAAGTACATCCAGGGAAGATATTCCACCTTAGAGTTAGAATAACTTCCCCACACATGTTGTACAGGACCGACATTAGAATTGGCCCTGTACATCCAAGGCCGGCGATCGCCCACCGCCTGCCCAGACTCCTCCACCGAGCCGCCCCTTCCTTGCCCCCATCTAACTTTCCCGCACAACCAGCGGGAAAGTTAGTCACAGCTGGGAGAAGGCACAAACAGTCTTTCCCTACACACACAAGACATTTAAGCCACCTCAGACCAGGTGCAGACATATTGGTGCTCCTGCTGGTTATGTAATCCTTTATGTGTTTCTCTGTATCAGACGCAGACCTTATTAGCATGTTATTTTTGCATATTATTTAAATACGCTTGGCATTACTGTGTGAACATGCGTCTCTGTTGCTGTTTATGCATACGTAAATCTCTTTTCTGCATTTGGCATGGTGGAACTTGTGTGTGTAAATGGCGTTATCTGTGTATAAAGGGCGCGTTAGTCTTTCTTCATTGGTCCATAAGTTTGTACTTGAGACAATGGTGGATTGGGCAACTTGCCCAAAGCCAAAGAGAGTGCCACTGAAATTTGAGTCTTGTCTTCTTTGGTCATAGGCCACTATATATGGATAGTCTTTGAGTCCATTACGAAGCCTTTAGGTGCTACTAGCATCCATCATTCCTCTGTCACTGCCCTTGTAATAAGGGATGTCTCCATTTCCCCATCTTGCCTATACTCTGTGGCCCTTCTGGGAGGGCACCTACCTACCCCTTTCACTACCTTCCTGATGTCTGCTTCTCCCATGCAATGGTATCCACACTCATGGTGCACGCATTCACAACTAGCACTGGGGAAAGAAGAGGTCAAAAAGAGCAAGGACTTACGACTCTTGCAGTAGGGAGCTCAAACCTTCCTGTCTGAAGCATAGGCTGCAGATGGATTTTCAGGCCTCTTACCCATTTTTTACCCTGGACCCAAGCGTGTCTGCCAGTCCTGAGAATTACTGAAATTTGCAGATATATGCTAAAGCAGTAGTTCTCAACTCCAGTCCTCAGGACCCATTAGCTCATGTAGATTTCAGGCTCTCCGGAATGAATATGAATGAGATAAATTTGCATATAGTGAAGGCAGTGTATGCAAAGATCTCTGACATATTTGTTGTAGATATCCTGAAAATCAGATTGACCAAGTGTCCTCTGAGGACTGGGCAAAGATCCACTGTGCTCAATGAATCCTGATATTGGTGAAATCTGGAAAATCAAACTCCAAGGTGTTAACATAGCCTTAAGCAGAAGAACCAGAACCTCAAAGCTTACTTATCAGGCTGGGAAATGTGAGATCTTTTGATTCCTGCACCCCCCAGCTATACCAATTTATTTTTTGTGAGGTTACCTTCTGTGTACAATGAAGTGCTTATAAGCACATAGAGGGTCATTCTAAAAAGGTTTAGTCATGGTTTGGACATCTGCAGGATGCACATGGACATTGATATCATGGACGCATCTCTGTAACCATTCCACAAATACCCTTCACATCGCCAGTATGAGGACATTCAAGTAGGCACAGGGTA
Organism: Ichthyophis bannanicus; assembly: GCA_033557465.1. Lineage (NCBI taxonomy): Eukaryota > Metazoa > Chordata > Amphibia > Gymnophiona > Ichthyophiidae > Ichthyophis > Ichthyophis bannanicus. The sequence goes on along the minus strand of CM066032.1, from coordinate 121,220,144 downwards.
TGGTGAGGGGCAATGGATTTACACATCCCCATTCAATCCCAGAAAGGCAGAGCCGTCTGCAGTCACGTGCATGTTTATTCCTGCTCTGGGCACGAATAGACAGCAGAAAAGTGTTTGTTTTCACCTTAAAACACTCAGAGAGTATAGAGAACTAAGGGCCCGATTTTCATCTGCGTGGTGCTATGCACCGCATTAGCGCATAACCCGCCCCCCTTCTGCCTAACCTGGATTTTCAATGCTGGGGTCATATGCGGCGCCAGCATTGAAAATTTGGGTCTCGCCGCACAACCCAGATGCCACAGGAACTAGCCGGGTAGCACCAATTTTCAATACTACCTGCTAAGCCCCTGCGCCTGAAAGATAGGCGAGGAAAAACCTCACGCAGAGGGCTAAGCAGGTAGCACTGAAAATTGCTGCTACCTGATTAGCCCTTTCCTCCACCCCCGCTCTGCCCCATCTGGCGCGTTAGGGACTGATCTGGGAGTTTTGAAGGGCACTACCCTTCTAGGTGCCTTTCAAAAATCCTGGATAAGGCATTTACATTGGCAACTAGGGCAGTTACCTGTAGAAATGCCTTTGAAAATCAGGCCCTAAGTGACCAGCTTTAGATGACAAAGCCCCAAACTGGGATGTGGGCCCTGGCCACTTAGCTCCTAAACGACTACTCTAACCATTCTGCTGTTAGACATCTTGGTTCTGAAATGCTCTCCTGGGGACATCGATATAGACATTTGATGCACATGCATATCAGGCACGTCCACGTTTCTGGAACTGTGCCTGAACGTGCGCGTACCTGCCTTTCTTTTCAGACGTTCTGCCTTTGACGTCCCAGGTTGCATTTCCCATTTGAAATGTGCCTCACAGTGTAAGAAGAAATGTTCATTTGCTCTCATTTAAAGATGTTATTAAGTACATTTCCATTAAGCCTCTCTTCCGTGATTTCACTGAACCTCTGGGGCCCTTTTACTACAGCGCGCTAAGTGGTTAATGCAGGAATTCGTGTGCAGTAACTGTTAGCACAGACCTATGCAGTCACCATGCTGGCATGACAGTTATCACCTACTAATTCCCACGTTAACCACACAACACGTGATGGGGCAATGACTGAGTGGGTTAGGAGTAGAGAGTGGGCATTGTCTGCACATGAGGGGTACACACACCACATGCTAACTTGCAATTTTGCAGTTACTACGAGTGCAGTTAATATCACCTCCATGGTTGCTGTTAAGTGCCCCCACACTAACTGTGAACGCTGCAGCCATGCATTAGGGTGCATTTTATTTATTTTATTTAGCTATTCTTATTCTTATATACTGCTATATCTAAAAGTCAGAGCAGTGTACATAAAACAAAGAGGCCATTAGGCTTGACAGAGAACAGAATTAAAATGGGGCTGTGAATGGGGACCAAAGTATTTACAGTAGTAGAACAAAACAGAACTGAAATTTCAACAAACTATTTACATGGAGGCACAATCTAATCTGCCCGTCCAGCCCCCTGTGCGTCCGATCAGAATTGGGACACCCAGAGGTAGACAAGGTAGACCCGATTCTGATCACACGGGGGCTTGCCCGCGGGATCAGAATTGGGTCTATGGCCTGGATCTGCAAGCTGGACCCCGATTCTGATTGGCCTGCATGCCCAGCCACATGCCCGGCTATCTCAGTCAGGCTTCTAAATGGAGCCGCAGTACCATAGCGTCCCATCACCATGGCATCGCGACTGCATTCAGGAGCTGTGAATGCCGGCCACCGCCAATTTCCTTCTTTCCCTACAGCCAGACCCTCGATCCAGCCTCCAGGGTCCGGCTGCAGGGAACTTACTTCACCCCCCCTACCGTTTTGATCGGGCCCGGCAGCATGAACCACCAACATCCAAGGGGACATATTCCACCTCTGTCCCCCATCTATGTTCACAGCCCCAGACGTATAGGGCCAACCTCAAATTCGGCCCTGTACATCACGGCCCACCCATGCCCCACCTTCGCTCCATCTCAAAAATAACTCCTCCTGCCCCTGTCTAGGCATCCCCATACAAATGTGCTGTTCGTACAGGGAGGCATTAGCTGAGGCCAGCAGGGGAGAGAATAGCAGGGATGGACATCCAAATGGGACATCCATCCCTGCTATTCGCTGTACAGAATGATCCCCTATAGTATAAGAAAAATGTTAGGTATGTAATGTCTCATCAGCAAAAAAGTATTCAGAGGAGAGTCTTTAGCATCCGTCTGAAGGACATTAAGTCATTTGAGGCGCGTAGGCTATCATGAATTCTATTCCACAGAGAAGGGGCAAAGAGGGAGAATGCTCTCTTCGAGTTAGTGCATGAGGCTTTAGTAATCAGAGCTGGTGTATAAAGAGTGTTTTGGGAACTTGCTTTTCTTTTCCTGTTGTATGGCGTCTTTTGCATGAGTGATTTTGGGTAAGAAGAAGATAAATCATGAGTTGCCTTGAAAATCCTTAGAAGAGATTTATATTTTATTCTTTGTAAGATGGGCAACCAGTGCAGTTGCTTTAGAGTCGGGGTGATACGCTCCACTCTTGAAGTGTTGCAGATGATACTACTACTACTAGTACTGAGCATTTGTATAGCGCTACAAGTCGTACACAGCGCTGCACAGAAATGTAAGAGACAGTCCCTGCTCATCAGAGCTCGCAATCTAGTCAAGACAGACAACACAGAAGGTGCAGGCAGGGATAGAACAAGGGGGGAAAGAAAAAGCAGATCAGGTGAGTCAAGATCCAAAAGCAGCAGCGAAGATGTGAGTTTTCAGCCTGGACAGGCTGCTGTGTTCAAGGCTAGCTGAAGGGGGTGGTTGGTGTATTTAGGGAGTCCTTGGAAAATGATGTTGCAGTAATCTATGTAAGGGATGGTAAGAGCTTGGAGAACTGTGTGATAATCACTGTAAACAAATGGAGGTTTGAGGTGCCGGAGCAATCTGAGTTTGTGATAGATGGTTTTGATGACACTGTTGATATGTGAAGATAAGGTGAGATGCTGATCAATGATGACTCCCAAATAGAGGATTTCATGTTTAACTTTTAGGCACTTATCACCAGTTGTTAAGAATTCTGGTGGAGTAAAGTTAATGTTTCTGAAAATAAAGAGAACACCAGTTTTATTATGGTTAATTATAAGGTTGTGTAATGTTAACCAGTGACTAATAGCGGAGAAACATTTTTTGAGGTTGGTGATTATAGGCTTGGTGATATTGATTGAAGTGTATAACATAATATCATCTGCATAAATAGGAAACAATGTATTGTGCCCTCTTATTGAACAAAGTGGTTGAAGAAGTGCAGATAGGGGAGATTCCTGAAGTGCTCCTTGCAGCTGTGTGTATAAGGCTGATTCTGTGTTACCTATTTTTATTCTAAGTTGTCGGTTTAAAAAGTAAGATTTAAACTAATTGTGAATATTACCTCTTAAATCTATATCATGAAGTCTGCAAATGATCAAATTGTGAGGAATAGATTCAAACACTGTCTTAACATCAATTAAATTAAGTAGAAAACTTCCGTTGGGCTTGTCAATACCCTTGATTAAGTCGTCCATAAGAACTGCCATTAGAGATTCTGTTCCGTGGAGGGGTCTGAATCCATATTGCTGTTGATCCTAAGGGAAGTGACAGTCTATATGATCTTACAGTTGTAGCAATACAGTTTTCTCTATTATCTTAGCTAGAAAGGGTATGCTGGCAATTGGTCTATAAGATGTTGGTTGTGTAGGGTCAGTTCCTGTGGCTTTTCTTATTGGGCGGATGGATGCCATTTTTAGATCTGTGGGTAAGTAGCTTTGAGTAAGGGATAGTGGAGCAAATTGTAGAATTGAAGGGGAGAGCTCTGCTCGAGCGGCCTGAATCCAACGAAATGGGCTAGGATCTAGAGGGATGTCGTGGTGTTTATACTTGTGGTAATGTTGTCCAGTTGCTTCTTTGTGATGGATGAGTTTTCCTAGGTGATAGAGTCTTCTGTATTGTGAGGCAGTAGGAAGAAAGTTCCATTGTAAGATGAGTATTTGAAGGACTAGAGATAGATTTAAAGCGGTCTGCCATTAGTTGGGGAGTTAAGGGAACCTCCTTCTTGTGCGTTGTGGGATCTTTTGTAAGTGATTTTACTATTTCAAAGAGCTCACGAGGTCTGTTTAAAGAACTTTGGAGTAGTGTTCCTTTTTTACTGTATTCATGGAAGTCTGGTATTCATGTAACTTTGCTGCATTTATGTCCAGATTATGTTTAGATTTAGAGCACCTCCATTTTCTTTCCAGAGCTCTTAGATTATGCTTCAGGTCTCTGAGGGTGGTGGAATACCAGATGCTGAATGTATCTATGATGGTTTGTGCATGGCGAAGGTTTTAAGGCTATCTTGGCTATGGTTGAGTTCCAATTGAGTATTAAAGTATCAAGATTGCTAGAGGAGATTTGAAGTTGCAGTAAAGGTTTTTCTAGGAAGTCTTTGCTGTCAAAGTTCTGGAATCTACGGGTTGCAGCCTGTGTTGGGTGACGTTTGGGCTTAAGTGACTGTTGAGGTAGTAATGTGATAATTATCTTATAATCTGACCAAAGAACTGTGGTGAATGTTGGATGTGTGCTTGTAAAGGTATTAAAGAAGGACTGTGGGACAAATATCAAATCTAGTATATTACCCCTGATGCGTGCTGGTTGGGAAATGAGTTGTGTGTATTCTATGGCATTTATGACATCTAAAAAGGCCTTAGAAATATTGGCAGGGGATGAGGGGAGATTTTAGTTCAGCAACTGCCAGGAACATGCTGGCAATGCTCCCAACAGCTAGTGCCCGACCGTTCCACTTACCGAGTGTTCATTTTTACTCAAAATACTTGGTGAGTGCCAAAACGTACTGTACCTTTGTAGAAGGGTATCATACATTAGCTGAAAAATAGTAAAAGCCAATCTGAGATTAACTGACACAGGGTGAGAATTATTTTTGAAGTCACAGAGATGGCGAGGGTAAAGCATCCCAAAGAGTGAAATTTACCACCCTGAAGAATGAGACTGAAAGCCAACGAGCAAGGTTTTTTTAGCTAGTGCACCTAAGGTACAGTAGGCATCCAGAAAGATTTAAGTGTAGTGTTGCTTTCCAAATGAAAAGAACAAGCAGCATAAAAGGGTATTCGCTTTTCTTTGGAGTTTATGAAAGCATTTAAAGTGGAGGAAATATGGGTAAATTCTCGAGGCTGAAAATTGCTCCCCACTCACTGGCTAACGGTATATGCCCAGGTGTTCCAGCTCCTCTGCTTGTAGGTACAGGGAAAAAGGATGGGGAAGGGGGAGGTAGTATGCCGAAAAGTGAGCTCAACGTTTGTCCTATTGGTTGAGCCCCTTGGCTTTCCTTCTCTTAGGCTGATGGACTAGCACTGAGGCTCTAATGAGGGAGAGAAGGGATAACAAAAAAGTGTAAGAACCTGCACATGAGTGGACATACACCTAATGAGTGAGACTTATTTATTTATTTATACCTTTCTTCTATACCGCCCCTTCCAGAGATCAAGGGCGGTTTACAGAGAACAGAGAACAGTTGAACAACTTTTACATGGAACAGCAATATTAACTATTTTCAAACAACTTTTACATGGGACAGCAATATTAACTATTTTCAAACAACTTTTACATGGAACAGCGGTATTAACTATTTACAAGGAACATATTGTACAAACAAACTTATGTGACAATCTTTGTAGTTACATATAAACAGGAGTCGGCCTCTTGATTTGTCTTTTTCTTTGGTTAGGGTGGGGTGAAGCTCTGGGGTTGTTTAGGTAGGGTGTGTGTGGGGGGGTTAATAGGAGGTTACTAGGTTGGTTCTGTGTTTGTTGGGAGGTAGCTCATGGGAGGTGAGGGATTTCAGTTGGGTTTTCAAAATGTTCAGTGAAAAGGTGTGTTTTGAGTCCTTTTCTGAATAGTTGGAGGTCTTTTGTCATGCAGAGGGTCAGTGGAAGTTCATTCCAGAGGGTAGGGGCAACAAATGAAAAGGCTCTGGAACGTGTAGTTTTCTTTGTCTTGCAGATGGTTTTGGGTATGTCAAGTGAGTGGGTTGCGTTTTGTCTGCGTGTTCTGGATTCTGGTGGGGAGTGTGTAGGAGGGTGGCTAGGTGTGAGGAGATGTCATTGAGGAGTTTGAATGTTGTTATGAGTATTTTATATTTTATCCAGCTATTTATAGGGAGCCAGTGTAGTTCATGTAGAATGGGGGTTATGTGGTCGGTTAGATGTGCTTTTGCTATTACCCTGGCGGAGATGTTCTGGGTTCTTTGGAGTATATTTGTATTTTTAAGTGGTAGGCCATTACAATTACAAGTGGTAGACTATTACAATAGTCAAAGGGGGGGGGGAGGTAATTAGTGAGTTGACTACAGATCTAAAATCATGGGTGTCAAGGAGGGGTCTTAGGTGCTGTACGGTCTTTAGTTTGTAGAATACAGTTTTTACTGTTTGCTTTATGTGGGGGAGCATACTGAGTGTGTGATCTAATATTATCCCTAGGTATTTTACCTCTTGTTTGACAGGGATAGTGGTGTTGTTGATTATGATGGCTTTTGGGTAGATTGCATTGTGTTTTCTTGATACAAACATAGCTTCTGTTTTTTAAGGTTAATGCTGAAATTGGTTTCTAGCCTGGATTCAGCCTCTCTGATACATTCAGATAGATTGTGGTATGAGGGGCTGCTAGTGTTTATGGGGATAGCAAGCATGATGTCATCAGCATAAATGTAATGGTTAATTTTGTATTTTTTAAATATGTTTGTGATGGGCTGTAGCTATAGTTTAAAAAGGAGGGCCGAGAGGGCCGAACCTTGTGGGATTCCCTGTCCTTGTGAGAACGTTTCTGAGGTGTTTTGGCCTAGTTGGACACGTAGCAATCGGTGAGATATATATGACATAAACCATTTGAGGACAGTGCCTCCTATTCCCCGGTTTGCTAGCCTATCAATTAGTGTGTTATGGTTGATGTTGTCAAACGCGGCGGCTATATCTATGAAAAGGAGGATGAAACCTTGTTTGTTGTCGTCTGTTCCTCTAATGAGGTTATCCATCAGTGTTATTAGTAAGGTTTCAATGCCATGGAAGGGGCGGAATCCGAATTGGTGGGAGTCAAGGGGTGTGTGTAGGTCAATATAGCCTTGTAGTTGGAGTTGTATAATTTTTTTCTACTACTTTAGCAATGAACGGTATACTGGCTATGGGCCTGTATGAGCTTGGGTCTTTTGGATCTAATGTATTATTTTTTAGGATGGGACGGATGGAGGTGAGCTTAAGAGCATCCAGCATGATGCCTTGTGAGAGTGATTAATTATGTCTTGGAAGTTTGTAGCGAGTTCAGCTTTGGTGGATTTGATCCATGAAACTGGGCATGGGTCAAGGGGGGAGGTTGTGGTATTAATCATTGTTATAGACTTGGCATCTGTAACTTCACAACCAGTTCAGACAAGGTTGGAGGAGTTGCCTAGTGGTTAGAGCACTGGCTTAGGGACCAGGGTTCAATTCCCACTAGCACGCCTTGGGCAAGTCACTCAATCCTCCATCGCCTCAGCAACATCCAAGTTATCAATGTCCCTGTTTAATGCACATTACTAAGTTTAAGTTATAACATAAACTGCTTTGACTGAAATGATAAAGCAGCATAAAAGACCTGTTAAATAAATAAATAACCTGCAAACATGTTGATTGACAAATGTAGTGAGGTACTATTTTGCATCAGGATGCTCATGTTTTAAGAGTTTGAGGGTGAGAAAGGCTTCCAGTTCTTGAACTATCTCAATTGCAAAGAATGTGTATGATATAGCATGAGCATTGACCCATCTAATGTAATTTCCTTATTAACAAAATCTGTTAGTCTGCAAACACACATTTTTCATAAATTCTTTAATCTCACCTGTAAGCTGAAGAAAGATAAGGGGTGGGGCATGTCCTTCCTATGTAGGTGCTCTCCTCACTGCCCACAGGCGCACCAGGATTTTACTGCTGGTGGAATTAGTTCAGGCTAGCACTGCCTTCCCTCTCTGTCAAAGCAGGTCTTGATCTTAAAACTACCCAGAGGAGTGTTCAACTTACATTTTATTCTGCCTGAGTTATTAGTGACGTAGGATTGCTTTTGTTATACGGGACTGAATGGATCAGCAGGTTTTCTGCTCCACGTGTAAGATTTATCTGAACCTCTGACCGCCTAACGTATCAACCTATCTGGTGCTCAGTTGTCTCTGCCAGTATGTCAGGAATTTAATTTGTTCTACTTCACATGCAGAAGTGCAAATGGCCAAAAAACTGCATCCTATCTCAGTAATTTTCCAACCATGCCAATACCGAACCTGCTTATTGACTTACAGACCCTGGCTTCGTATCACACTGCTCCATCAACCGGTATTATCAAAGTGGCTGTTTCACTTCCTTACCACCTTCTGGTAATCTGTCAAAGGGAAATATTCAGGCATTGTTTTCAAGATAGGCTGACAGAGTTGTTAACTCTCATTCAGCAATGAGGAAATGTCCTATATGAGCAAAAATGTTCATTCTCCCCTAGTCTCCTCAAACTTTCCCTTGCCCCCCACACGTTCTATGAATGACAGAATGGTATTTACTCCTTCTCTCGCCTCATCCTCCCTTTTCTCATATAAGACATTTCTGATATATTTATATATACAGTAAATTTAAATCTTTGCATTTATTTAGCTTTCAGTATTAGTACATGGCTGGTAAAGATGAATAGGGGAAAGGCGAGATATGAAAGAGATATTGAAATATCTAGCAGGCTGCAATAAGGTACCAGAAAGTTGCATGTTCTGGGGACTGAGAAACTCAAGGACAAGGGGTCATCCTATGAAGCCACTGGGAGGCAGGTTTGAAAGCAGTATGGGATATTACTTCTTTGGGAGGTGAGCACATGAAATAGATGCTATGGGTTAAGCTCACTTGGGACAAAGTCAAAGGGACTTCACTGCTAGAGTGAAGAAAGGAGAAAGGACTGATCAAGTCTGACCTGTACTGCACAGAAGGTAGATACAAATGAGCAGAACAGATGGGATAATATGTCTTCCTCCACCCACATCTTCGATGCACCTATTAGATGAATCCATTAGAGAAAACTTGTATGACATGTATACCCTAAAGGTAAGTTGGGTGTAGCTGCCTTGGCATTTGAGAAGCATGATGATTTTATAGACTATCTACATTTTAAAAAAACAGGTCCGTGTATGCAAAACTGTGATAGTGCTGTATAAAAGTCTTTGTGAAATCCAAGGGGGCAATAGATGTTGCTGTGAATAGACCAGGAGAAGGACTTTGGAATGATTGTCTCTGAGGATCTCAAGATGGCAAAACACTGTGACAAGGCAGTGGCCAAAGCCAAAAGGATGCATATAGAGAAGAATAACCAGCAGAAAGGAGGAGGTACTAATGTTCCCATACAAGTCATTTGTGAGGCTTCACTTGGAGTATTGTGTTCACTTTTGGAGACCATATCTCAGAAAGGATATTAAAAAACTTGAAATGGTTCAGAGAAAGGTGATCAAAATGATTTGGAGCCTGTGCCAGAAGATGTATGAGAAGAGACTTGAAGACCTAAATATGTATACCCTGGAGGAGAGGAGGGAAAGAGGAGATATGATACAGACCTTTAAATACATAAAGAGTATCAATAAACAAAGAAACATTTTTCAGAGATGGGGAAGCTGTAAAACCCGAGGGCATAACATGAAGCTGCAAGGGGGTAAACTGAAAGGCAACATTAGGAAATACTTTTTCACTGAAAGGGTGGAGGATCCTTGGAATGCCCTCCTGATGGAGATGGTGGGGGCAAATACAGTGATGGAATTCAAAATGGCTTGGGACAGACATAGTGGATCCCTTTATAGCAAGAGGACAAAATCAAAATAAACGTAACTCTTTTTTTATACTTCAACAAATAGAGAGGGGTGACCTGCATGGAGCGATGGGAACACCTACTCTCGCCACTTTATTGGGCAGACTGGTCTTTATCTGGCATCATGTACTATGTTACTATGTTATTATGTGAACATGGAGCCTTTTCTAAAATACATATAGCTCAGTGGAAAACATACATGGATTTAGTGATCATAAGAAGCCAGAGCCTTGCCCATGTAAGTAGCGCTACTTGTATGTGTATAAGCAGTAATTTTGCTACATATGCATGTAAATAGTGAATGTTGGAAAGCTGCATATCTATGGAGCCATCCTCCAAAACTCTGTTTCTACAAATTCAGGTGGTTTTCAGCCACAGACAGGACAGCACTCTCCTCAAGCTCTCCTCCCAAGCCCAGACCGAATTGCAAAGTTAGCTGTAAACATCTGGGACAAATATGTTTTGTCATTCCAAGATACAGAAGTCCACCCAAACACACCCAGAACATACCTGCTTTGAATCTATACATACCACAGCATATATGTGTAGGTAGTAGCTTTTCTAAAACCACTACTTGTATGCACAGAAAGGGCAGGAATTAGTGGGAATCACTCCTGCCCCCATTAGACAATCATGGATTTCATGGAAAGCCTGGGGGGAGTCTGGGAGGATGAGGATTCAATGTTTGATAGGGGAGACACATTTGCGAGATTTAGTGGGGTTTGAGTTCTGGGGCTGGGATTTAATTGCAGCATATTCTTTTGTAAATTTATGTACCATTGGGGATAGTTGGGGGAGTTGGTGTCACAAGGATTACCAGAAATATTTTATAGGAAGCATTGGGAGTCCTTAAATTCAGTGCCCGAGGAACACCAATAAGTATGTTAGCTTGCCGGTGCTCCTCAGGGGAAAATGATCTACATTTCTTGAGGTGTAGCTAACTTTCTTGGAATGATGCAACACATACAAATTTTTAAAACATTGCGCTGTCCCCAAGGCATACCACTGAACTGCCAGGCATGTACTTATATGCAATGCAACTCATGAAATAACGCACAGGACTTTGCAATAATCACAAATTCTGGGCATTATTTCCATTTTGACTCTGATAATGTAAAGAAAGAAAGATAACAGAAAAGGAAGACGTTTTCTCTCATGATAAATGCATTGTCACGGTTTACCAAATGGAGGCGTAACTCATTTCGGCATGTATAGTAATGATGAAATCCTTTAACCTCAATCCCTCCGAACTCCTTGGAGAATCAGAATCTGTTGCCACTAGAAAGGAAATATCTACTACACGGGACGACTGGAGGTTTCTGTACCAGACGTTCCAAAGTCCAGCGGGGCAGCTGAGGCATCGGCAATTTTGCAAGGTCAGTGGAGGGAGGAGTGGGAGGCTCTTTGACTGCTACAGTAGATAAAGAAGGTGAGTAGAGCAGATATGGATTTCGGATTCTTGAGACTGGAGCTTCTTGGGATTTTGGAGGGGCCCTTGGAACCTGTTGCTGCGGAAACAATCATAGAGTCAGCAGTTCTCAGGGGCGAAAGGAGTATGTGGGGAATAAGATCCGAAGAGTCTTTATCTCTTCCTGCTGTACCATCTAAGGATAGAAAAACTGATGGAGAGATGCCTAAGAGGTGCAAAATAAGTACCATTATCATCTTAAATTCAAAATATTATATATATACATATATATAAATATGGAGAACTCTTGATTATTTACACTTCTATTCAATAGTCCAGGATATTATTTTAAATGATATTTTTGATATGTGAAAAAATTATTATTGACTATATAACATGAAAATTAAAACCAACTTGAAAATTTAAACCAATTTAAAACCTATTCAATGTATATATAATTATGTATAATTATGTAGATAGTTATTCCCCAGTTAACACCCAGTTTATCTTCCCTGTTATCTGTAAACCTAGATCAGTCATGGATTGACAGGTATGTTGATGTTCAATGTAAACCGCACTGATGATGAATAGTGCAGTATATAAAAAATGTTAAATAAATAAATAAAAATAAATAAATAAAAACTATTCAGTATCAAAATAAAGCAAAAAAATACTTCTCTGAAGAAGTGATTTAAACTGTCCGAGTATCAGATTCAGGTTATTGCATTAACGCAATCATAATTCACAAAGGTAAACCCAATGCAAGCTGTATCAAATGATGTAGCAATCAATTGGTCATTTTATTTGTTTGACTAGTTTATATTCATTGCATTTTCAAAATATATAACAAGATAATCATATCTTGGTAGGAAAAGAGATAAACAATGAAGGAGAAAAAAAATAAAATCAAACTTAAGAAAAGCAAGGGAAAAATGATTACAAAGTTCTGTCCCTAATCAAAATCCACTATTAAAGGAGGGAGGAGGTAAGTCTACAACACTAATATTGTACAGTACAAAACTGAGAGAAATTAAGGTGGGCCGTGTATCAAGACCCCATCCAAATCCAAACAGGTTGTGACCTCTGTCAAGATCATTTATCCTCCTCCTCAATTGAAACTGAGGCCACTAGGTAAAACCTAGGCCTATTGGACAAAAAACATATGTTAACTGAGCAGGGCCAAAAACAGATACTTAGCATTGTTATACCGAATTATACATTTGCATGGATATTTTAAAAGAAATCTAACCCTGATTTGCAGCATCCTAGGATGGAGTATTAAAAAATGTCTGGTTTTGTTTTTGATTTTTTTTGGTGTGGCACAAGCAACATTCAGGAACATATTAATTTTTAAACCATAAAGTTCTTCCAATGCATAACCAAGCCCTGGTCTGACTCAAAGAGCAAAATAAAGATCAGTGTCACTGGGACCACATCATCTATTCCTGAGGTTTCAAGAGAGTCTAGTATTACCATTGCCTCAAGTTGCTGGTCTGTCCTACTATGAGGGGTATAATAACCTCTGGAAATAGGAGGTAGAGATTCCAGAAGTATTTCTAAGACATCAACCAGATGTTTCTTGAAGAGTTCAGTAGCAGAAATCTTACCTTAGGGAACTTTATTAGCCTTAGATACCTTCGTCTGGAGACATTTTCCGCATTCTCAAGTTTTAAATGGATAGTGTTATTATCACACAAAACAGAGGAAATCCTGCCACAGGGTGAATAATGAACAAACCAAAGAGTGGGAGTCCCCAAAGAACAAACCCAGCTGGGAACAAACAATCCCAGAAAACAATATATATATTGAAAATATAATTTAATATGCACACATAAACCTGTAAATATATATCTCACATAAATGAAGTAGAAGCAACATAAAACTAGCCCAACTTGTTTCGGCACAATGCCTGCATAAATGACATAAAACATATATACAAAATACAGTGTCTGTGTTATGTTCAGCTGTAGATAACAGGTAGCAGGTACAGTCTCTACAAAGATAAGAACAACAAACAAAAACATGAAAAAAAGATAAAACAAAAGAGGACAAACCAGCTGAGGACCATCCATAAAAGACTACATGATATAAAAATAAAATAAATGTATTAATATATGTATATAAAAAACGTACTAAATAAAAAACAGATAAAAAATACATAAATATGTACTTAACAATGAGGAACCAACCCAGGATGGCCAGAAGGGGGAGCCTTCCCATTGTACACAGTCACAAGCCAATCCAATCTATTAAAAAATATATACATTAAAAAATGTGTGCAAAGTGTCCACACAATGTGTCAGCAAGGCAGACAGAAGGATGCCGCAGTCCTGCAATGGAGCTACATAACCTAAAAATAAATAGAAAATACACCAAAGCCCTAATAAGTTGTTTCTACTTTATTTATGTGATAAATATGTACAGGTTTATGTGTGTATATTAAATTGACCAGATTGATTCTATGGCTAATTTGGAAGGTTTTGTCAATGGAAAAAGTCACCTCAGTAGCTGCAGTGGAGTCCTTATCCTGCTCTGTCAGCACTGCCTTGCAGTTCCGTTGCACTGGTGAAATTCCACAGTGCTCACAAGGCCAGACTTGTCTGATTTAACCTCCTGTCACTGCAGCTCTAACTCCAGCCTGCAATGGGCTTGGCAATGTAGGTATGCTAGCAGGGCCAGCCCGTCCACTAGGTGGGCTAGGCTGCACCTACAACGGCAGACCTCTGTGTGTGGCGGGCCATGTGCTTGGGCACACATGGCCTGTTGCCTTCCCCTCACGTGCCCAACTGTGCACCCCTCCCCCTGTTGAACCACGATTCCTTCCCCCCCCCCCCACCACACAGCTTCTGATTCCAGCGGTGGGTGGCTAGGCTCGGCAGCAGTAGCCCGTGGCTTCAGCACATGGTCAGCTGCTGCCGGTGAGCAGCCCGCAGCCAGAATCAGCGACAGTGTGGGTGAGGGTGAGGGGCAGCATGGATCAGTATGGGGGGTGGGGGGATGTGGTGCATGGGGGGATGGCATGGCTGGGGCTTCTGCCTAGGGTGACAGTAACGCTTAGGCCGGCGCTGCTTGCTGGGCAGATTTGGTGTGCCATGCTGGTCTTTGTCTGCCATCATTTCCTATGTTACAATATTGCTATGCTACAAATCTGTAAACATGGAGCATCATAGAAAATTGTGCTCGATATTCAAAAGGACTTTTACGTTTAGAGAATAATTTTATGAAGTCCTGTGTAGTTAACGCACATTATTCTCTGCAGATTTCATGCCTATTGTATAAGTACTCGCATGCTTGACTTTATGATATAGGTGTTTAAGGGGTTGAAAAGGCAAGTTTCATTGCAGCTCAATCGCATACACAGTCCTATGTTGCCTCTGCCTAGATTTATCAAGAACATGCATAAATTATAATGTTTTGTAATTTATGTGCATACGTGTGTGCTCCGCCCATAATCTACACAAACTCCACCCACAGTGAAAATACCTGCTATCAGTGATTGGCTGAAGCCTGTGCGGCAAGGCCCATTTACACACGTAAATCATTAATGGACAGTGATTTGCATACATTAATGGCACGTACCTTTAGGAAGCTCCTTATCAAATGCCCCCCTTGCTGGCAGCTGATATGTGTATGTCTGCTGGCTGCCAACTTTCAAAGCTACTTTATAGATACAGTAATGCCAATGATAGGGGAGGAGTAGCCTAGTGGTTGGAGCAGCTGCCCAAGGGTTCGATTCCCACTGGTACTCCTTGTGACCTTGGGCAAGTCACTTTACCCTTCATTGACTCAGTCTACTTCTGGTGATACATTGCTAAGAAAATCCAGAGGCAGCTGGATCGCCAGGAGTCAGCACTGACTTGACAGCACTAAAAAAAAAAGTGCCAATGGCAATCACTCTAACAGCTTCAGCACTATCCATATCCACCAGATGTTCAAAGGATTTGCATTCCTAACTTAGTAAGTTCTGCTCCTAAATTGGCTTCTCTGAAAATTTACTAGGGCTGAATGCCTAAATATTTTCTTAAAATTTCACTATGAGTCCAATATTGAAACAAAGCTGAGATCCTAGATTTAGGACCCCTATTTAAAGTCACACGTTGGAGCCTAAATTTTCACCTGAAAATTCATCCTATGTGCTTAAAGATGAATTTTCAGTTGAAAACATGGAGCCTGATTCATGTAGGGGCACGTCCAGGCCATCCGGATGACCCCAAGCAAGATGGGCCCATTTGGACCTGATTCTGGACCGCGGTGCACAGAATCGGACCCATGGACGGCCCGGCGTGACCCTGCCACCATGGGGATGTTCTCCCCACTGTTCCCCTGACTCCCGTGGCTTCAGCCCCCCTCATCCACGCTGCCCGATCCACAGATTGCCTGCCGGGACCTGCATCGGGCTGCGGGGACACTCCCGCACCCAACCCCATTCCCAGAGGGGTCCCCAGGCTTGATTGCCAGTCTGGCGCTGCTTATTCCACCTTTGAGGAAGAATAAGCAGTATGTCCCCTTTGACCTGGCAGGACGTACAGGGTCGTGACCTGAATCGGCCCTGTACGTCCTGCCGAGCTGGCCTGCCTCCACACCGCTCAGATCCTGCCCCCTGCCGGCTCTCTCCACCCTGATGCTCAGGACATACAGGGAGAGCCAGACGGGGAGTTGCGCCTGAACAGCTTACAGTGGGACATGCAGCCCCTCAACCCGCGTCCCAGAATCGGGCCCATAGGTTCCTAAGTGTGGCTGAAAATAGGACACAAATTTTGGAGCCTAATTTAGGAGCTTAAATTTAAGAGCTCAGCTTTGTTTGAATATCGGACCCATAGTGTCTGGGTAAGGCTAAGATAGAACGTATACTTTACCAGCCAACTCTATGTCTAGCAATAATATACATGCAGCTAAGTGATTTATTTTAGCCCTGCTGAATATTGCCGCCCTGCATATTGTCCCCGGCAATCAGCACATTACACATATATCTGACTACATGTGTAGTGGCCCATAATGTATGTGGCTGAGCACACTGCTGAATGGTGACCATATAGGGTTCAAATAAGCAGAGCACTGCAGCTGACTAGTGACCTGGTAAGGCTTGAACTAGAGCCATCACAATCACCGCATTAATTTAAGCATTGGCACCAATTAATCGGATATTCAGCATCGCGATTCTTAGAGGCAGTGGAGGAGCAATCTAATACTTAGAACAGTGACTGAGAATCAGAGAAGTCTGTCAGGACATGCTTCCATTAGGATGCATTCAATTCACTAGTAAGTCTTGAAAGAACAGAGGCCTCTTTACTAAAGCCCATTAGGATTTTGCACTTAATGCGCATTTGTAACGTGCAAAGCCGTTGCGATAACTGTAAAGTGCATGGCCAGCATCTTCCCGGCACTTACCATACAAATACGTATCCTAGTGTGGCACAATTAACATGGGTGCCCCTAACGCGACTAATAGAGATATCATTTCCACGCCTACGATCTATCCCTAAACTACCCATTACCTGCCACATCGCTCGATGTACCATTACTGTGGGAATTACCGTGCAGTAACTGTCTTGCCTACATGGTAACAGTTACCACAGGCCGTAACCACACACTAAAACATGTTAACCACTTACTGGGATGTATTAAAAGGGTCCAATAGTATACGCTAAAGTGATAGAACCTACAAATTTAATAAACTTAATTGATAAGGGTGCATGAAAAAGTTTAAATGCACATAAAAAATTGTTTGTTAAAAGAAATACCTGAAATGAACTAAAAACTCCTGAAAACTGGGAGAAAAAGCCAAACAAGCTGAAAACATACCAAAAGGTTTTGCCCTATGGACATTCCTAGAAGCAAGGATTCAAATCCCACTGTAGCTTCTCATGGCTTTGGGCAAATCACTTAATCCCCCATTGCCTCCAGTCAGAGCCAACCCCAGAGTTGGTTCAAGGTGTTGGTGCCGTAGGCAAACCTTAAGCCTTACCCCCCACACCCCCGACTATCGGAATCTATTGTTTAGCTTTGAATGCCCTCTTCGGTGCCACACCCCCTCCCAGAAGCTGCCACTCTAAGCAACGCCTAGTTTGTCTAATGCTAACCAGTTAGTCCAGGATTTTTAACATGGGATCCCACACTAATTGTTAGCATGGTACGCTTACCGCGTGCTAAACCCCACGACACCCATAGAAAAGTAAGCACCATCACCCTTATGCATGTACTTATGGAACAGTGACATCCTCAAGTACTCCTGTGAAGGCCCATTAACTCACATAAACTGCTAAAAATCTGTGATTTATGTGCATAGCGGGTACATGGCTTCCCACAGCTCCTTAGAAATGTAACCCCATATGCATTTATATCCCCGTTCTTCTTGCAGCTAAAAGAGCATGCTGATGGCTCTTTGCATTTCTGTAGCAGTCGGGATATACTGTTTGGCTTTGACGCTGCTGTTTTTTGTCGCCCTGAGAAGCTGCCCCCTAGGGGATTACCTAGTCTTGCCTAATGGTTGAGTCAGCGGTGCTGAAGACCTTCTCGTGGAAATTTGGGGAGGCAGTTTTAACTGACACATCTATCAGGCAGGACCTTTTCTGGTATAAAACTTAATGTTCCCACCAGACGAGCATGTTTACCTGTCTGAATACTAAGTCAAGAAGGGGTCTTTTTTGGTGGTGATTATCCCAAAAACTCAACCGGTTCTCAACTCTTGAAGACCAAACTTGACTATTACTGCCTTATATCAGCCTCCTAGCTAATGTTATTTTCAACTATAGGTAAAGACTAGCTCTAAACAGGTGTGATCTTAGGCTACCAGGATCAATGGACTCTGATACTGCAGAAGTGATCTATTGTCATGCAGCAATGCAATGGAAAGTGTGCCTTTGAGTCAAGGTTAATAGGTTTATTGCACTATATGTTATCTATATTTATCATAATATATGTTATCTATACATGATCCATGAATTATTCATTGTAACTTTGTTATTTTTAAGTTGTAAGTTTAATGTACCAGGTTTGTTATTTGTAAACTGCCCTTGATTTTTGGAAGGGGCGGTATAGAAAAACGTATAAATAAGGCTGACTCTTTGCAACCCAGCGGTTGCTGGATTTTTATGCTAGCCTGACCGAAGTTGTTTGCCAGGTGTTCTTCCAAGGCAATGGAAAGTTAAGTGGTCTACCCAACATCACAAGGCGTGTCAATGGCAATCAAACCCAGAACTCTTCATTGTCATACCAATGCTCTAACCGCTAGGCTACTTCTTCACTTGTGCCATTTAGCAAAGGTTGTCAAAAAGCTTTTGAACGGACATGAGGCTCCCTCCAAATTTTGGTTTCACCTCCTGAATTGAGTAAAACACTCTTTGGGGGTCTTTTACTAAAGAGTGCTAGCTGCCAATTGAGGTCTGGCCAAAGGCACACATTGGCCATGGATTGAGAGTGCGGGATCATGATGGCACCATCGGATTTTGGTGCTGTCCATGGTGCATTAGGACTGCCAGTGGGAAGGTTAAGGATGGAGAGTGGGCAGGGGGAGTGCCACACAGGCAGCACACTCATGCTACCTCCATGGCAATGAGTATACCCGCTCTATCATTGTGCCACGGCAGGACCGCGTGTAACAGCCACAAACATCATTTCTTTGCTCACGGCAGTTAACGCTGTGGTGTTGCTCTAAAGTGCAATGGATTTGCATATTATGGGCATGTTTGGTGCAACACCACAGCGTTCTTTAGTACAAGGTCCCCTTTGACTCGCAGAAAGGACTTTGCATATGACTTATGCATATGCATATTTTGTTGTGGTGTCCGCATTTCCTGCGCCAGCATGTCAATGAGAATATTCATTCTTTGCCTTCACCATTCTGTTGGAAGCTCTGTTCTGCTGGTCTCCCCTTCGCTGTGTTCTGTACTTTGCTGGAGCCTTCAGCATAACCAGCATCTCCTCCCTTGGATATTTTGCAGGGATCTCTGATACATTCTGCTCGTGCCTTCTGCAGAGAGCTATACACTGCAGCATATTCACTAGCATATTTTTCATGCATTTACCCTGACTATTTGCCATCTCCAGCACCTGGAGTCCATCAAATGTGCCTGGGATTCTGTCAAAAATCATCCCATTTCCACAGCAAAGCTGGTAGGCTGAACCTCATCTGTACTATCCACATTCCTGGAAAAAGAGTCTGGAAATCAATGCCCAACTCATCTTTGAAAGAAGGACCGTTCCAAGGACAGGAGTTCATTGATTTTCCCCTGCCTTTCTCTTCTTATGGAAAAGCTGAGCACTTCTGCTGGATTTTCCTGGGTTGCTGCCTGAGCTGAAATCTCATTGAGCGAAGGAGACCTGGAAAAGCTCCCAGCTGTCAGGGTGCTGTCACAGTGAAGCCATCTCCAGGGGGAGATTTCCAAAGACTTCAGAGAGCTCAGCCTGTGAGGCAGACAGTTGACTGACAGTGGGTTAAAACAGGTCCCTGCATTTTCCAGGCTGTCTTTTTGATATGAAAGAGATTGGTTTTACACAGAAAAAAATACTTTTTTCTTCTTACTTTGAAGAGTTTTGACAGAAAGACTTTTTTTTTTCCGTCCCTGTGGCATTCATTCAGATCCTGATAACTTTATTGGCATGACAATTTTACATGCGTTGCCAAACTAGTACTTAATGATTCAAATCAAAAAGGGAGAATGTTTTTTGCTAAATCGTAATCAGAGTGAAATGAAATTACAGGATACAGAAAGGGCAATAGCGGGAACAAATCCCTAGGAGTGTGCAAGGGGGAAGTCATTTCATTTTTCGTTTTCGGGTTAGTGTACGCTATTTAGTGTGCACTAAACAAATTAGTACGTATCTATAACAAACTGCCAGAACAGTGTTGATAAATGTATTTATTTACTTGTTTATTTAATAGGTTTTCTATACTGCCTTATCCTAAAATCAAAGCAGTTTACATAGCAACTTTGAACAATTTACATACAGTCAAACCTCGGTTTTCATGATTAATCCGTTCGAAAAAGTCTGACTAAAACCGAAACGTATGAAAACTGAAGCAATATTTCCCATAAGAAATAATGTAAATCCAATTAATCCGTTCCAGACACCCAAAAATATTCACAAAAATACATTTTATAGAGAATAACTATATTTTTACATACAGAAAACAATGAGAAATAAATATAAATGACTAATGAAATGGATAAATGAACATTTAACATCACTGAAAGCAAGCTAAGTTCAGTACTGTACAGTACAGTATGTTAACATCTGGCCTTAGCCACCCCTGACAAGCTGCTGTGCCCAGCTCTCTTCGGAATCACATTGGATTCAGCCCATTAAAATGCCTTTACATTATCTGCTCAATGCTTCAGAATGGCAGAAAATCTTAATGATATAGCTTCAGACGTACCATGCAAGAGCGCCCCCTCCGAGCCTGAGGGGGCGCTCCAGAGAACCGGCAGGCGGTGGACGAGATCGGGGCCTTCCTCTCTGCGCAATCCTTGCCTCTCTGACTCTGACCAGGCTCGAGGATGTGTTTCATTTACGTGCTCAGCTGGCTTTTGCTTCTCATCACGCTGGCGATCGGTGAGTCCGGGGGGCAGTGCTGCCGGGACCGGGCAGGCGTTCTGGCAGTGTATACAGAATGGTGTGCAGCGCGAGGGTGTATGTATTTACAGTACTGTACTTTACGAAAACCGAGGCGATGTACGAGAACCGGGACAAAATCTCAGTCAAAAGACGTTGAAAACCGAAGCGATGTATGAAAACCGGGACAAAATCTCAGTCAAAAAAGACGTTGAAAACCGAAGCGTATGAAAACCGGGGCAAATGAAAACCGAGGTTTGACTGTACTAACAAAGTGAAAGAGGGAGGGGGAGCTACTCTTACTCCTCTTAACCTCAGGATTATGCAGCATTTTTCCTGCCCATACTTTGATTTTCTCTCTCTGCTTTGGAAAATATATATTCAAGCTGATTTTTGAAGCCAAATTTTACAGGCTTTTGGCCTCTTGTGCTCTATACTTCTTCAGAAACATCCTGCAGTGACTATAAACTGTGGATTCTATTTAGGAATTCAGAGCAGAGTTGAATTTGATAGCAGAATATTCACCTGTAGAAATGAACAACAAGATAAAAATTGTCATGGTCCATTACTGTAGACTTTCTCACCTTGAGCACCAATGCAAAGACTGAAAACTGTAGCAGGAGGACCACTAAATGGAATGCACAACAATATAACCATTATGACGGCAAATTTTGAGTAGCCTGCATATGTACTTATATTGATGCTATGTTTCCATGAGCAAACTAGCTAGCACAAAGTACCCACAGAAAAAGCACTCATATATGTCCATCAGTTGGTTGTGTGACAGCAGTTGTCGGAATGGCAACAGAGGCAACGGGAAACTTGAAAAACGATCATTTGAATTGCCGACTTCCTCTAGATTTGCTCAAGAAGTTCTTCCAGTCCTAAGTTAACCCTTATGTTATCAGGAACTTGTAGTAGTGGTGCTCAGAAAAGTAAGACCACAATTGGATTCTTACAGTGGGGTAAGCCCAGGACTGGTTCAACCTCTTGGACAACTCCCTAGCCACTGGACAACCCTACCATTCATATTTCTGCCCATGCCCCGGAAGGTGATTTTCAGCTAGGTCAGTTTAATGTCTTATTTAATCTATTCAGTGAATTGTCTGTTTGGAAAATGTGAGCTTCCTGCAGGTTATAAAGTGGAGAAGTGCATGGTTGCTACTTGTGAGTGAGTAGACGTAGCACTTAAGACTTGCAAGGGAATTAATGAATGAATGGATCCCCATCTCCTCTAGGGATGGATATGTTATGAGTGATGATGGATGGAGGACTATCAGTAGCTAGTGGGGATGCTTAAGTGAGTGATTAAGTGGGTGGCAGGACTGGGTGAATGACTGTAAGACAGGTTATGAATAGGGTTGCCAATTGGCTCCAGATTCACCCAACAGGGTTGATCCAATCCAGGGACTTGTAGTTCTAATTTCCAAATTGTATTCTTTATGAAAAGCAAGACTACAAGTCACTGCAGGCAATAGGGTAAACCCTGAACTGGATCAAACCTGTCAGATGCATCCAGAGCCAGTTGGCAACTCTAGTTATGAAAGGCAGGAGGATGAGTGCATGCCTGGGTTTCTGAGTGACAGACAGACATAGCAGATGCATGAGGAGCGATTATAAGTGTCAGGTTACCTTGTAAGTAAATGAGACCACTAGAAGTGGTGGGGTGACATGCTGGAGTAAGTCAGTGACTGGATGGATGGGATTATTTTAATTAATTTATTTTATTTAGCTGTATTTATATACCGCCTTTCACCAGGTATAGGCGATTTACAGAGACCAGTATGTGAATGTACATTATAACAGTGAATAAAGTAGTTCACTGTTATAATGGAGTGGAGGAGTGGCCTAGTGGTTGGGGCAAGATACTTCAGGCCAGAAGGTTGGGGGTTCAAATCCCACTAGAGGACAGCAACCTTGGGCTGGAAGGACTGGGGTTTCTAGTCCCACAGGTGCTCCTTGTGGTCTTGGGCAAGCCACTTAACCCTCCATAGCCCATGTTCCCTGTAAAATAGTTATCTCCAAGTTATAATGCCCTGTTCAATGTAATTTCAGTTTGTTCAATGTAAACCACCTTGATATAATGAAAGGCAGTATATAAGAAATGTTAAATAAATAAAGTAAGAATGAAACTATATACAACATGCAATTGATAACTCTTGAGGTCATAACTATAGGCAAATGCAAACTTTGTATAGTGATTGTCATCTGATTATGTTCCTTCTGGAGAGAGGTTATATGATAGGGCTGAAATGCTCTGAGAATAGGTGTGTCTTTAGATGTTTTCTGAAGGTGCTGAGGTCTATGATTTTCATTAGTTGGCCCAGAAGAGTTTTCCATATCCAAGGTGTGTATAGTTGGAAGGCTCTTTTACATGCTTGCTGGCTGGATGTGGTGATGATGAGGGTGTTCATTGTGGAGATCCATTTAGTTCTGTGTGGTTGGGAGGTCTGAAGTAGCATGTGAAGGTGTGTGTGTGGGGGGGGGTAAGAGTGGATCATTTTGTGAGTTAGAATGAGTGTTTTGAATTTTATTTGGCTCTGTAGCGGAAGCCAATGGAGTTGCTTGAATATAGGTGTGATGTGATCCTGTCTTGTTGCTGCTTGTAGAATCCTTGCTGTTGAGTGGGGAGCAGTTTGCAGGGGCTTCTTTCAGTTTGTGTGGATTCTTGTAGTTTGCAGGGGCTTCTTGTAGTTTGTGTGGATTCTTGTAGGTAGTTTGTGTGGATTCTTGTAGGTAGTTTGTGTGGATTCTTGTAGGCCTTTATAGATAGTGTTTCAGTAATCTAGGTGAGGTGTTAGAGGCTTGTAGAACAGAACAGAAATCCGATGGTTCTAGGAGCAGTCTAAGGTGTTGCAGTGTCTTCACTTTGTAGTATATTGTCCGGGTGATTTGGTTGATGTGGGCCTTGAATGTGAGTCTTAGATTAGTGGTGGATGTACTGAATGAATGGATATGGATTATAACACTACTTTCTCTAGAACTCTCTCACCTATCTCCTGATTTGTCTTGTGTCTTCTACTCATTTTTGTGCTTTTTCTGCACCAACGATTCCAAGTGGCTGAATTGTACATTTTGATTCCACCGGAAAAGGTACCATGCATAAAAGCACCTATAGACACAAAATTTATGAACCCTCAAAGAACCCTTAATCGGTTTGAAAATAGACACTTTAGCTTACAGCAGCTAGCTGCCGCCACTGAACCTTAAACCCGGATATTCAATACTGGGTCCATATCCGAGCCCCAGTATTGAATATCTGGATTTCCCAGATTGCCACTGTCCAGTTAGCTTCTGCGGCGAACATTAGGCCAGCCTTTACTGCACCTGACTTTTGCCACATGTCAATAACAGGGCATTGGCTCAATATCGCCATTGCTCTGTTATCAATGGGTGCTGCCCCAGCATGTCCTGATGCTAACTGGTTAGTACTGGGGTGTGTAACGATGGCACCCATGGATATTCAGCGGCACTAACCATGTTACTGTTGCTGAATATCCCTTTTCAACAATCTGCAGAAGGGTCTGGATAACATAAAAAACTGATTTCTGCCAGTTTAATTAGACATCTCAGCGGCCTTCGACACAGTCTCCCACTCCAGAATCCTGAACTGCCTACAAGAGATCAGATTGTGTAACAATACAATAAAATGGTTCACATCCTATTTAAGTAATAGAACGCAACAAGTCAAATGCGACCAAAGAAAATCAACACAGTTCACTATCACCCAAGGAATACCACAAGGATCAGCTCTCTCATCCATACTATTCAACATTTACATCCAACCAATTTGTGGCATTATCAAACGCCACATGTTGCATTATCACCTATATGCTGACGACATCATGGTGTATGCCCCAATAGACGCAGTCGCTCCCGATATGGCCCCATGACCTGGTGCCTCGAAGATATGAACAACTGGATCGCAGACAATAATCTGAAAGTCAACTTTGACAAAACGGAAGCAATGATCATATCCAGAAGTCCTAATTACAACCCACCTCAAGCCATCAGCATCCTAAACTGAATAATACCAATAAAGGACGAGGTGAAATACTTAGCTGTCACCCTGGACAAGAATCTAAACTTACAATCTCATATAAACAAAATGGCTGCAAAGGCATACCAACGATTAAAGCTCATCAAGAGACTCCAACCCAAGACCATTTCCCCACCATATGCCAGGCAGTCATCACCCCAATACTGGACTATGGAAAATCTCTATACCAAGGTCTACCCAAGCAAGCTATCCATCCACTCCAACTGGTGCAGAACACTGCAGCTCGCATGATAACTGTCACAGCCAAGCACAAACACATCACACCAATACTTCGGCAACTGCACTGGCTACCGATTTCTGCACCGGCAAGATTCAAAATAATTGTAAACATATTCAAGATCATGCACCTATGCACAGAAGATGTCCTCCACAGTTTGCTAACCAGGGACATGACCAACCGGCCCAGACAAGCTAATGTCAGCAATAGACTCCGCACACCCACAGGATGCCATAAGACAAAACAAGTAACCTCCAAAAGAGCTATATCACTCCTAGCACCGACCCTCTGGAATTCCCTCCCGGATGAACTATGAGCACTAAATGACCGCAAGGATTTCCTCAAATCCCTCCTATTCATGGAATCCTATGATAAAGCAAACTAAATATCCCTCCCTACTAATACATTTAAATGTGAAGATAAGAGACAAGCACCTATAGTCTTTATGTAATCTTGTCACACCCCCCCCCCCCCCCCGTTCAATATAGACCCATATTGTAATGTCAACCACTTTGATTGCAGGAAAAAGTGGTATACAAATCTGGTTAATCCTGGAATTACCGAGATTTTTTGCACACACTGAATACCGTTGTGGTCATAAATGACCCCATGATGAATTTTAATTGTTAACCATGAAAACTTTAAACTAAACAGACAAAATATTATTCCGAATTAATTATTTATTATATGAAGGTTAAATGTTTTGAAATTTAATGCTTTATCATAAAATTGCATGAAGAAGAGTTGCCATGAAAGCAGTTTTTGCATGCACTTGATGAACACAGTAAAGTACTACAGTCATTTGTATGAGACACAGACAATTTCTGAATGTTCTTTGCAAACATTGCACTTGCAGGAGGTGCAAACTATGTTGCTTTTCTTGTCTTTTTCTCTGGAACAGCAGTGACACCTTGCCCTTTTCTTTGGGATCCCGACATTGCAAACAGCATCAGTGGCTTCTTCAATGCTGGAAGAAGTCTCGCTGCAATTACTCTGAAGCAGCTGCTTTCCTAATTCCAAGAGGAATAGATGAAGTCTGTGCTTTGACTTGGACTGCCATTCTGGATTTAGTGACATCCAAACAATGAAGGCGTTCAAAGCACTGATGTCCAATATGTTGTAGAAGATTGTCACTGGCCAGCGTCTTGTCATTCGTTTTGTGGTATACGTGCGCAACATTTGATCTGCCGTATCTACTCCACCTTTACTAGAATTATAGTCCAAGATCATGCGTGGTTTTTTGTCTGGGCATGTGTTATCTACTTCTTCTTGATCATGCAAACTGCTCAGAAGAACAACCACTTTTCCTTTCTTCGGGCAATAGGAAACCAGAGTGGCGTCATCGCGAAAGGCAAACAGTGAAGTGAATACCTCTCGGCCCTTTGCTGTTACAAATTCTGGAGGTAATTCTTTTCTGTTCTTTTGAATTGTCCCCAAAAGTGTCATTTGTTTTTCTAGCAATTTCTGTGACAGGGATAAACTGCAGGAGAAAGTGTCAACAGTAACATTTCTGCCAGATCGCGTCAATCCTTCAGTGAGTTGCAGCACAACCCTTTCACCCTGATTCTGTTCCCTGTTTTGTCTGAGTTCCCTTCCTGTATATACTTGAAGACGCAGAACATATGACATTACACTGTCACACAACATCCATAGCTTTATGCCATATTTCCCAGGTATGCTGGGAATATATTGTCTGAACGGAACACGGCCATGAAATGTAAGCAGTTGCTCATCCACAGTAACATTTTCACCAGGAACATAGGCGTCACTTAGAGTTGCTTCCCAGGTATCAAAAACGTGTCTGATTGGAGCAAGCTTATCCACGCCTCGTTGTTCATGTCTGTTGGTTGCATCATCAAATCTGAGAGCACAAGAAATTTGCTGAAAACGGTTATGGGCCATATTTTTGCCGAAAACAGAACGACCATCTTCAAGGTTCCACAACTGAACTATGGATTCATTTTGTGACTTGTACACGCCTGAGAGGATCAGAAGTCCAAGAAAACGTTGCAATTCTCCGTCTGTCAAATCTTTCCAGGTGTCGTCATAAATGTGTCTTCCTTGTTTGCTCGTCCACATCATGATTTTATTCAATAAGTTCTTCCTCATGAACAAGTGGAATGCTGCGAGAGGGCCATCAACATTTCGTACAGCATACATTGTAGGACCTTGTTGTATGGGCATAACATTACCTCTGGCGTATCTTCCAGCAGCTTGCTTTATAGGTTTCCTGTTCCATGATGTGGCATCCTTAGGCTTCAATGGCAACAATTGTGCTTATAGTTGATGACCTCTTAGCTCCTCTATGACCACAATTAAGATTCCTCACAGATGATACTTACACCGAGGACTCCTGCCTTCTTCCCCGTCCAGCACAGCCTCAACCTTTGCCTAGACCTGTAACTTGACTCTTTGCTGCAGGCAATGTTACCAGCTCAACATCAGTCTCACATTCACTTGGCGACCAACTGCTGTCGCCATCTGAATCATGACTGTCATTATCAGATTTATTGCCCGAACTTGGCTGATATGCTTCTTCGCTTGCTGAATATGCTGCATCATCAGACGACTCAGAGCCGTCACTGTCAGCATCTCGTTGCAATATTTCTCTTACTTGGGCAGCTGAATACTTTTGTTTTGACATCATAAACAATAACCTAAAATAAATAAACAAAGATAAAGTTGAATAAAACGCAAAGCAGTTTTACTATAGGTGTACAATAATCGTGATGAACGAGCAGAAAGCCTTTAGATTTCATTGGAAATAATGAGAGAACGTATGATATCAATTACAGAAAATGTGTAATTTTCATAAAATAAGAGAACAAAAAATAAATGATACATAATTAATGATAAATACCTTTGTCAGATCAAAAAATTCACAAAACTGCAAATTGTATCACGATCCAAACCGGACATAAGCAACTGGGGACAAAAATGACCCCTATGGTACTCTGTGCTGCAATTCATCACTAGCGTCACCTAGCGGATGAAAATTATTCCTCTCATGGCGCAATATAAAGAGAATATTGACATGTGAAAAGTCATAAAAAGATTGCATTCTTGAACAACTAGTTTCCGAGATACGCGTTGTGAAACTTGCAATGGGGTCACTTTTGACCCCATCGGTACTCCCAGGATTAAATAAATAAATTAAAATAAATTAACACGGTTAGCAGGTCTGCTAACCATGTTAATCCCTTTGAATATCCCCCCCCCCCACACACACACACACACACACACTTTGTAACCCCTAAGAATAGA
Organism: Ichthyophis bannanicus; assembly: GCA_033557465.1. NCBI lineage: Eukaryota > Metazoa > Chordata > Amphibia > Gymnophiona > Ichthyophiidae > Ichthyophis > Ichthyophis bannanicus. Next base: position 121,191,769 of record CM066032.1, on the reverse strand, counting down.
AGTCACAGATATAAGTAGTAGGTGAGTGTTGAGCGAATAAGTGGATGCAGGGGTTATGACTGGTGGGGTGAGCTGAGTGAGTGAATTAATGAGTGGAAAGGGAGGGGGTTAGTGGCAAATGGACTGACTGAGTGATCAGATGGGTGTATAAATGTCAGGGTGTGGAATGGGTAGGTGAATGGGAGTTAGTGGCTTGAGGATGTTGTGATTGAGTGAATAGATGGATGTGAGCTTTTTAGTGGGTTTGAGTGAATGCAGGGAAGTTAAATATTCCCTGCTGCAGAATGAGTGAATGAAGAGGGCGGCATCTGACTCGAATGAAGAACATAGTGCTGGGGGGTGTTCAGGTACCCTTGCTTCTCCTCCTTTGTTTGTATTTTGGGCAGTCAGAGCTGGGCTCCCACCTGCCAGGCTGTCTCCGATCTTTGCACTTACTCGTCTGGTGGAACCTGACTATTCTCCATCAAAAGAGCCCATTTTCCCTTTCTGCCATTTGCATGGGAGACTCGGTTGAGATAGCCATGATATCTGTGTTTGTGTGTGTGTGTGCGTGGGCGTGTGCGCGCATGTGTGTGTGAGTGAGAGGGGCTGAGCATATGTGTCTGTTTGTGATGTGTCAGGAGCAGTGTGCGTGGGTGTGTGAATGTGGGGGGAGTTCCTGTACACGTGTCTTTGTATTGTGTGTGTGTGTGTGTGTCTGTTTGTGTCTGTGTGAGTGAGAGGGGCTGAGCATATGTGTGTGGGTGTCAGGGGCAGTGTACGTGTCTTTGTATGTGGGGAGGGGGAGGGACTGTACAAGCGTCTTTGTATTGTATGTATATGTTTCAGGAGCAGTACATGTGTGCCTATATGGGTATGTCTGTAAGTTAGAGTGGGGCTCTGAGTGTGAGTGCGGGGTGTACAGTATATGTTGACAATGTGCCTTGCGGCTGCATGTTTGCAGAAGGAGCAAGGTACAATATTTCCCTAAATAAGAAGAATGGGAGAGCAAGGAACTCTAATCTATATACTGGAAGGATATCTGCAGGCATTAGGACCCAGTGAATATTAGTGAAGGCATATCCTGACCCTATGTCCTACTGCAGACAAGTAAGAAATCAAAGAATGAGAAGAAAAAAATACATGACTGGCTATTAATTGAAATCCAGGCACAGGAATAAGTCAATGAACTGTAATTTATGAGCTGTCAAAGCCTGAAAAATTCTCTTTGATGCGTTATATTTGCAGTTATTATATGGCTTTATATGAGGTCAGAGTGCAACTTTCTGAGAAGGTTTTCAATGTAGAGCGAAAGGACATGAATAAAAGGGGGCCAGTGAGACGGTGTACACCCAGAGGTTTTTCTCTGTGTTCTTAGTGATTGTAGGTGCACAAAAGAATTTTTATAACTCAAAAGTAAATGAAGTATGGCAACGCCCTTCACTTACATGTGACCAATAAGAAATGAGCCCTACATAATGGAGATCATTTTATGAAATATTTTTCATGTGTGAACCCTGTTTTATGCGAGAAAGCCTCATGAAATTACATCAGACGTTGCACATGGACACACTTACAAGAAGGCCTGTATAACCGACATGTAGACATGTCCAGGGCATAATTTGGGTGAAGTGCAGGCACAGTAGTTTATAATCTACATGAGATGCACGCCTACATTTGCATCTGTTCCCACGTAGACGATTGCAAACCAAAGCACCTAGAGGTTCAAATACTGTTTCTCCCAGTGCAGCGTTTCATGACCTTGGGCAATTCACCCAATGCTCTAATACCTTAGGTGTGCAACTAAGGGCTAGATGTATTAACATAAATTAATTAACATGTTAATTTAAGCCCCATTATTGTCAAGAGGTCCTGTTTGCTACTAAGTGTATAATTTTCCTCTGGCCTTCTAGATCAAAGAGGTCTTTGAAGATACTATGAAGTGTTAGCTCCTTCCCTTCCTACTACAGCACAACCCACCCCATTGTGAAATCTTGCCATATAGACTAGATCCCACAATTGAATGGATAGATTAAGGAGTTAGAGATAAAGGCCAAATTTAGTTTCCTTGTGAAAATAATTCAATATAGTATATTTCAGAGGTATTTGATTAGCAATATCTTATTAAATCCTTAAGGTGTTCTACAAAGTGGACACAGTATATTGCACAACCCATATAAGTAAACACATTTTGCATTCAAGGTACACCACTGTAGACTCCAAAAATTGGTAGGCAAACAAGAAGAACTAAACAAAGAGAGTACGCACAAAGCCATTCGTTTTCATATAAAAAGGCTAGTTTTTACTGACAGAACAGCTGAGGAGAGCGTAAAGACTTTGGCTTTTTCTCATTTTTTTCCAACAGCTGAAATGTTGTTGGAAAACATCGTAGTGCTAAAGCTGTTTCCACCATTACCGCTTTTACATCAGCACAGATGGGCAGCCAGATCCAGGTTGTGGAACTGGCTCAAAGTGTAAGATGCCTGCAAGTTGAATCCCTCAGTAAACAAGCTGAGCAACTTAGAGAGGATGTGGTGAGGCTAGGAAGCAATGAGAGGTACATTGATGAAATGCTCCTAAAGGCATCTAAGATCTCCAGCAGAAGGGAAGATGACACTGTACAAAAAGATGACAGCTGGACAAGTCACCAGAGCCTACAGACTCAAAACCCCAACTTCCTTGGAACTAAGGAACTGGTATGCAGTCCTGGAGGCAGAAGAGGCTACAACATCCCAAGAACAGGAGGTATCAGAGCTCAAAAACCCCAAAACTGTAGGAGAAGGAAACTACTAGGAAGCAAAGGGTAGTGGTGGTTGGTGGCTCCCTTTTGAGGGGTACTGAGGCATGATGTCTTGGGAAGTGTGCTGTCTTCCTGGAAGATGTTATGGAGAGGTTGCCAAGACTCCTCAAGCCTACTATTACCCGATGTACTCATTCATGTTGGTACAAACGATACTGTTAGGTTCCTACCTGAGCATATCAAAAGTGACTTTGTGGCTCTGGGAGAGAAGGTGAAACAGTTAGGTGTGCAAGTGGTGTTCTCCTCATTCCTTCCTATTGAGGGTCAGAGCCATGACTGAGAGGCTTGCATCCTAGACATGAATGCATAGCTGCATGGATGATGTCACAGAGAAATGTTTTAGCTTCCTGTACTATAACATGATATTCTAAGGACTACTGAGCGCCGATGGTGTCCATCTATCAAAGAAGGAAAGAAGTATCTTCCACAACAGACTGGCTAATCTACTAAGGAAGGATTTAAACTAGGATCATCAGGGATGGGTGAACAAAGTCCTCGTCTAAGTAAAAGCCCTCAGGTAAGTAAAACCTTAAAAAATAGCATAGAAAAGGGAAAAACGAGCAACATCTGGAGAGATGCATGTACTAATGCCCATGGAATATTAAATAAAGTTCCAGATTTAGAATTTGTTCTGGAAGGGACTGACTTTGACATAGGGGCTTGTTCACAAAGCCGCGGTAGCGGTTTGCGATCGTAATCGGAGCCACGGCCCCATTGATTTCAATGGGGCCGCGGCTGCGATCGCGATCGCGAACCACTACCGCGGCTTTGTAAACAAGCCCCATAGTGTCAGTCACTAAGATATGGTAAACAGAAAACAAAGACTGCGACATAGTTATACCAGTCTATAATCTATTCAGGAAAGACAGGGCTGGAAGAAAGGAAGTAGGAGTAGTGTTATATGTAAAAAATAATATTAAAGCCCTAGAACTGCAGGGCTTGCAAGGGAAAGAGGGAATCTATTTACATTGGTGTGATATACAGACTTCTCTCGCAGACAAAAAAACCCTAGAGATTTAATTGAAGACACTCACAATATTATTATGAAAGGGTAAATACTTTTTGTAGGAGATTTCAATTTGCAGGATGTTAATTGGGATATCCCTGCCACACTGTTATTGAGAAATAAGGAGATCCTAGATTCTGATAATGGAACCTACACGGTTAGGGTTGATACTAGACTCCTTGCTTACAAATCAGGAGTGTTTCTGGTGTTGTGGTGGGTGATCATCTGACATGCATTGTTCAACGATTTGTGAGCTTCAGTATTAGGACATGGTAGGAGATGGTTCATTCAAAAGTGAAGGTCTTAGATTTCAAGAAAACTAACTGCAAAGATGAGGGAATACCTCAAAGAGTTGTTTACCGGATGAAAACATCTGGGGAATGTAGAAAACAGTGGGAAAAACTAAAAGGAGGTATTTTAGATGGGAGGAGTGGTCTAGTGGTTAGGACAAGGTACTTCAGGCTGGAGGGCCAGGGGTTCAAGTCCCACCTAGGGACAGTAATCTCAGGCCGGAGGGACTGGGATTTCTAGTCCTATAGGCACTCCTTGTGGTCTTGGGCAAGCCACTTAACCCTCCATTGCCCATGTTCCCTGTAAGTATTAGCGTATGTGTGTCATATCCCCTCGTGTTAAATGTATCCCCCAATTGACCGCTTTGACCCAGTGAAAAGCGGTATATAAATACAGCTAAATAAATAAATAAAATACATTTTAAGGGCAACAAACCTTTTGTTAGGAAAGTAAATTAAAACAAGAGGAAAAGGATGTGGCTTTGGTTTTCAAAAGAAGTAGCTGAAAAGGTAAGGACAAAGAAGGTAACCTTCATAAACTATAAGAGAGCACAGAAGAAGAAAGACAAGCAATATTTGGAGAAGCTAAGAGAAGCTGGAAAAGTAGTCAGGAAAGCAAAGATGCAAATGGGAAAAATAGCAAATACAGTAAAATAGGGGATAAGATGTATTTTTAGATATGTTAGTGACAAGAGGAAGTGCAAAGGTGGCATTGTGAGACTCAAGGATGAAGGGGACGAATATGTGGATGATGATGAGGATAAAGCAGACTTGCTTAACAAATTTTTCTGTTCTGTGTTCATAGATGAAGGGCCAGGAATAGGACCTCAGAAAAAAAACACAAAGGGGAATAGAAGTGAGGTAGAACTCAAACAATTTTCAAAATATTGTTTGTGAAGAGCTATCTAAACTAAGAATGGACAAAGCGATGGGAAGTACTGATGACTCCACTGGCTAACCTCTTCAGTGCTTCTTTAGAGCCAGGACTGACTTCAGAGGACTGGAAATGGGTGAACGTGATTCCTGTCTGCAAAAGCAGACATTCTTAACTACAGATGGATTAGTCTGACCTTTGTAGTTAGTAAATTAATGGAAACGCTGCTACAGCAGAGGACAGTACAGTTTCTGGAATCCAAAGGATTACAGGATCCAAGATAGCATGGCTTTACTAAAGGTAGGTCTTGTCAAATGAATCTGATTCATTTATTTGATTGGGTCACCTGATAATTGGATCAGGGGACAGCACTAGATGTGGTATACTTAAATTTCAGCAAGGCTTCTGACACCGTTCTGCATCTGCAGCTTATAAATCAACTGAGTGCCCTTGGCATGGACCCTAAAGTGACTGACTGGATAAGAAAATGGTTGAGTGAGAGGCACTGGAGGATAGTAGTAAATGGAGTTCACTCTGAAGATAGGGGCATTACTAGTGGCGTACCAAAGGGAAAGGTCCTTGGTCCTGCCAAACTAAACATGGTGAGCAACACCAAATGTAAATAACCCCTTTCTAAAATGGCATTTATATGCATATGCCAATCTACATGTGTAAAACTGCTATTTGCATGTGGACGTGCTTCTAAAATAGCCATCACAACTATCTATGAGCCCAATATTACCGTGATTACAGTGGCTATCTATTGCAGCTGAACCCTAGACCTAGGTAGTCAATGCTGAGGCCCTTTCGTCACCAAGGGATAACTGGGCAGTGGCTGAATATCACTCCGACCTGTATCCCCAGGTGCTGCCCCCTAATTCCCCACTGCTAGCCGGTTAGCATCGGGGCTGCTAGCGGTGACACTGATAGTGCTACTGAATATACTGTTCACTGCAATGAACGCTGTTAGCAGATTTACTAGCCACACTAACCATTTTAAAGATGTGTTTTTATAGAATACTAGTGTAGGAAGCAGAGACTGCACCTTAAAACAAAGCCATGGACATTTATACCCACTTAAGCGCAGTGTCGATGAACGTGCATTGAGTACGCACCTATGTGTATTTCATAACCGTTGCACATATTCATGAACCCCACCATGCTCTTCCAAGACCACACCCTTGGCTATGACTATTGGCAAAATGCATAGATTTACGCCAATGCGCATCCTTTCACGCCGTCCAGTGTTTTCTAAGAGCGATCGGATACATTTTCTGCACAGAACACATGAAGCCGTTCAGACTCAGAAAATTCTGCCTGGTGGTGACTGCTGCGGGTTTCTGACAGAGAAACAGTTCTGAGGTTTTTTCAGGCTAAGGTAGACTTACGATATAATATCAAACACAGGACCGGGAGCTGCGTAGCTTATTCTCTGCTGCTACCTTCCTTATTTTATGTTGTTTCTAATAGAGCTGTAAGGCGATTAACATTTCCTTTAATTCACCAGCCCCGGAACCATAGATTGGGGCAGCTTATAATTTTTGCAGCAAGGGTACCGGCAGGCTCCTGAGTGGCAAATTCCCCAGTTACAGTTTAACTTCATTTCACAAAAGCAGAGGAAAGCTTGTTTATTTCCTCACCGGCTATAAACAGCACAACTCCTTCTTCCGTATGCAGAGCACAGCGTCTGTTAAAGCCAATGAGGGCAGGGGAATGATGGTAACCTTTCAAAGGGTGAAAATGAAGTGGGTGGTATTCTAGCAGTAAAAAGTTCATCTCAATTAGGTTCTTTAGGTGCACAGCTTCTGACTAATACTAAGCAGGTAGTGTTTGCTCAGCCTGCACATGCATGAGAGGATCTGGAAGAAATACCAGGCTTTATCATGGCTACTGTTGTGATTTATATTATTAGAGACCGTGAAGCTGTACAGGGAAAAACACATACATGCTACAGTAGGTCCCTACCCCAAAGAGCTAACATGCAAAGCTGGAGCACACCGAGGTTTAGTGGCTTATTGGAGGTCACACTGGAAAGATGGAAACTGCAAGTTAATGAAACAAGCAAGTTATAAGTCACACTTTTAGGGAGCTTAAGAAGTCACATTTTGGAAATCATAGGAAGACTGAGGACCCCTTTTGCAGAAGACCTAAGAACATAAGAACATATGATATGCCATACTGGGTCAGACCAAGGTCCATCAAGCCCAGTATCCTATTTCCAACAGTGGCCAATCTAAGTCACAAATACCTAGCAGTTTCCCCAAAAGACACAGGTTCCACATTGTCTGTATTGGGGCAAGCAGTGGATTTCCTGGGTCCCCTTTAATAAGGGTTTATGGACTTTTTCTCCAGGAACTTGTCCAAACCTTTTTTAAACCCGGCTACATTAACAGCTTTTACTACATCCTCTGGCAACAAATCCCAGAGTTTGAGTACACATAGGGTGAAAAAAAAATATTTTATCTCATTAGTCTTAAATAGATTACCCTGTAGCTTCATTGAATGCCTCCTAGTCTTTCTATATTTTGAAGGCATAAAAAAATCAATCTATGTTTGCTTGTTCCACTCCATTCATTAATTTATAGACTTCTATCATATCTCCCCTCAGCCATCTCTTTTCCACGCATGCAGCCCCTGACCCTCCCAACAATCTCCATGAAACACATGCACATATGCAGCCCCCAATAGTTATCTCCAAGTTATAATGCACTGTTCAATGTAATTTCAGTTTGTTCAATGTAAACCGCACTGATGCAGAATAGCACGGTATGTAAGAGAATGTAAATAAACAGTCCCTGTGATGCACAGCGCATGTACCCAGTGACACACACTCATGCGTACACATCCCAACAATTCCTATGACACACACTCATGCGTACACATCCCAACAATTCCTATGACACACACTCATGCGTACACATTCCAACAATTCCTATGACACACACTCATGCGTACACATCCCAACAATTCCTATGACACACACGAACGCCTGATTCTGCAAATGGGGAAAACATGTCATTATGTCACATTCCAATGCTTTTCAATGTTTTTAGTATTGAAACTTACCTGCCAAGTAGTTGACCATATCTTGAGCTTTCTTAGATCAAGTCTTGTACTGTTTACTCTCTCAAGTTTGTCCACTCTGTTGCAGATTTTAGCATCATTCACATAAGGTAAATGGTTCTTCCTAAATCCCTTTTCCATATCACTCAATAATATTGAAGAACTAACCCGGGACCAATCTTTAAGGCACTATACTCATGACCTTTCATTCTTCATAGTGAACATCATTTGCTACCATCTTTCAAGCAGTTTCTAATCCAAGCAACCTCTCTAGATCTTACTCCTAGACCACTCAGTTTATGACCGTCCTATGTGGGATAGTACTAACATCTTTGCTGAAATCTAAGTACATCACATGCAATCCCTGTCCCTGGTCTAATTTTCTGGTCACCTGATCAAATAAATTGCTTGGAGTCATCTGACGTGATCCTCCTCTGATAAAATGGTGTTGCTGTCTGTCACAATCTGGGAACTTTTGCTTGTTCGGCACGGGTAGCAAGTGCATTAAAGAACTAGAGACCTTAAGTAGGACTGGATTTTAACTCCCTTCACATTTAACTGAGTGGAGATCCCAACCAACAGCCGCCTGATTCATGAGCAGCGACACTGTCATTGAGCTTGACATGCAAAGAATCCTCCACCTCTCCACTCCATTCCCCTGGATATTAACAGCTATTTTTTGTTTGTGACATCTCCTGTAAGGACAGAGTCTTTCCCGCTCTGAGGCTGATGTTTTGAGTGCTGTAGGTAATAATGAAGAGAATGGAAGCATGCATGAAAAACAGCGCCAGATGGAATTCTGCCGTTGTCCTCAATTCAGTTGAAGGACGTGTTTGCCTCCTTCTCCTAATAACATCTATCTCACTTTCCATCCCCTGCCGCTGCCTCTGCAATGCCACCAAATTTATATCATCTTTCTCATTCTGAAAAAAAACTAGAAGTAGAAATCTGCAAAAAGGAAGCTACGCTAGCGGCTCGGCAACAGGCTCGTTCCCGGCAGTCAGATCCAATTTTCAGAGTTCAAGTCAGAGAGCGAAGCTCTTGTTATCCTCCGTTTTAAGGGCCTGTGGATTTGCATGACAGAAGGAGCTCTCGTAGCAAGTTACTTGCCATTTCCCTGGGGCTTACCTGACAAGGCTAAGCTTTTCCCTCTGTTTCACAGGTTTGGTTTGTTTTCTTTCCACAAAATGAAACACTTCATTGTTTACACGTGCGGGCTGATGGTGACATCTCCTTAAGCCAAGGCTTCTCAAAGCTGTCCTGGTATCCTTACAGCCAATCCACTTTGCAGTATATCCACAATAATATGCAGCAGATTCATTTGAATATATTAGGGTAATTTTATCATAGCGCCCCAAGGGTAGGCGCCTATGCAGGCTCCTATAAAGGTGCTAGTAAAAACCTCCTCGTCTTTATAAAATACCAGCATTTGTGACAGAGAATGCACATTGGGTGTAGGCATAATCACTTATACCTGCAAGGAAACAGGTGTATGTATTTAAGCTTCTATACCGCAGATCCACCAATACTCTCAGCGGTGTACAACAGTAAAAGATAATAAAACAAAATATACAGCAGAATAGCCAAAACAGACTTATATTCCTACTTCTCCCCCCCCCCTTCCCCAATGTTTCTATAAATAAATGAGTCTTCAACTTACTTTTAAAAGATTTAAAATCCACTTCCCAATGCAACTGATCCTAGAAGGTATTCCATAACACGGGACCCTGAACCTGGAGAGTGTGCATGTGAAAACGCTACTCTCATACTTCCCGAACAACCAGTAACCCCCCTCGCCTGGCACCACAAGGCAGAGCACAGTTGATAAGCATGAAATCTGAAGCACAAATATTCTGGAGCCCTCCCATGCAATGACTTGAAAACCATAGTTAAAACCTTATATTGCACTCATACTCAGCGGCAACCAATGCAGCCCAAACAGAACAGGGTAACATGATCATACTTATGCAAGCCCTTAATAACTTTCACCACTGTATTTAGAATTTGCTGTGACTGTATGATCTTCTTCGAAGTCCAAGCAACAGGAAACTACCATAGTCTAGATATGGCAAAATCAATACCCGAATCATTGCAGTCAAATTTCCTTCCAAAAGACAGAGTCCACAACACTGCAAATATAATCTGCCTAGAAATATGATTGTGAAAGGTCAAAGTACTATCCAAACATATGGCACCACTCAGAAAATTGCATAGAACCAGTACCACCTTGTTCTGTGAATAGTGCAATGTCCCATACATTAAAAGATTCAGTCTTCAACAAATTCATATGCAAAAACATAAACCCAAAGACTGTGTGCAGAATCCATCAATAATTGAAGTTGCTCTCTCACATCGCACCTTGCAAATGAAAATAGAATTTGCACATTGGCAGCATATACTCAGAATCTCAACCCCATAGTACACATCCTCAGACAAATCGGCAACATATAAGAACATAAAATAAAAACATAAGATATGCCATACTGGGTCAGACCAAGATCCATCAAGCCCAGTATCCTGTTTCCAACAATGGCCAATCTAGGTAACAAGTACCTAGCAGTTTCCCTAAAAGACACAGGTTCCTTAAAGCTTCTATTGGTGCAAGCAGAGGATATCCTGGGTCCCCTTTAATAATGGTTTATGGACCTTTCCTCCGGGAACTTGTCCAAACCGTTTTTAAACCCAGCTATACTAACAGCTTTTACTACATCCTCTGGTAATGAATTCCAGAGTTTGATTACACGTTGAAAAAAATATTTTCTCTTATTAGTCTTAAATAGGTTACACTGTAGCTTCATTGCATGTCCCCTAGTCTTTCTATATTTTGATGGTGTAAATAATCGATCTAGGTTTACCCGTTCCACTCCGTTCATTAATTTATAGACCTCTATGATATCTCTCCTCAGCTGCCTCTTTTCCAGGTTGAAGAGCCCTAACCTTTTTAGACTTTCCTTATAGGGATATCCTTCTATCACTTTTACCATTTTGGTGGCTCTTCTCTGTACCTTTTCTAATTACGCTATATCCTTTTTAAGATACGGTGACCAGAATTGCACACAATATTCAAGGTGTGGTCGCACCATGGAATGATACAGAGGCATAATAATATCGTTTGTTTTATTCTCCATTCCTTTCCTTATGATACCTAGCATTGTATTTGCTCTCTTGGCCACCGATGCACACTGGGCGGAGGGTTTCAACATGTTATCCATGATGACGCCTAAATCTTTTTCCTGGGTGATGGTTCCTAATGTGGAACCTTGCATCGTGTAACCATAGTTTGGGTTGTTCTTCCCTAGGTGCATAACCTTGCACTTGTCCACATTAAATTTCATCTGCCATTTGGATGCCCAGTCTTCCAATTTATCAAGGTCCTCTTGCAATTTTCAACAATCCTCATGGGTTTTAACAACTTTGAATAATTTTGTGTCATCTGCAAATTTGATTACCTCACTCGTTATTCCCATTTCCAGATCATTTATGTATATGTTAAAAAGCAGCAGACCCAGCACAGATCCCTGGGGCACTCCACTATTCACCTTTCTCTATTGGGAAGATTGGCCATTTAGCCCTACCCTCTGCTTTCTATCTTTTAACCAGTTCCTGATCCACAATAGTACACTGCCTCTTATCCGAAGACTTTTTAATTTTTCCAAAAGTCTCTCATAAGGAACCTTGTCAAAGGCTTTTTGAAAATCCAGATACACTATATCAACCGACTCACCTTTGTCTACCTGTCTATTCACACTTTCAAAAAAACATAACAGATTAGTAAAACAAGACTTTTCTTGGCTAAAGTCATGTTGGCTGCCTCCCATTAGAACATAAGATCATAAGATATGCCATACTGGGTCAGACCCAGGTCCATAAAGCCCAGTATTCTGTTTCCAACAGTGGCCAATCTAGGTCATATGTACCTAGCAGTTTCCCCAAGAGACACAGGTTCCACAATGCTTGTACTGGGTTCCTCACTGCATGTACAACACACACACTTTACCTGATTGCTTGCTGTGATACCACCTTGATTATTAAGATAAGGCGGTTTAGAAATACTGTTAAATAAATAAATAAATAAGCATTGATATCCTGGGTCCCTTCTTAATAATGGTTTATGGACCTTTCCTCCAGGAACTTGTCCAAACCTTTTTTAAACCCAGCTACACTAACAGCCTTTACTACATCCTCCGGTAACAAATTCCAGAGTTTGATTACAGGTTGAGTGAAAAAATATTTCCTTTTATTAGTCTTAAATAGTTTACCCTGTAGCTTCATTGTATGTCCCCTAGTCTTTCTATATTCTGATAAGGTAAACGATCGATCTAAGTTTACCTGTTCCACTCCGTTCATTAATTTATAGACTTCTATCATATCTCCCCTCAGCCGTCTCTTTTCCAGTTTAAAGAGCCCTAACCTTTTTAGCCTTTCTTCATAGGAGTATCCTTCCATCCCCTTTACCATTTTGGTGGCTCTTCTCTGAACCTTTTCTAAAATCGCTATATCCTTTTTAAGATACGGCGACCAGAATTGCACACAATATTCAAGGTGCGGTCTCACCATGGAACGATATAGAGGCATTATAATATCTTTTGTTTTATTTTCCATTCCTTTCCTTATCATACCTAGCATTCTATTTGCTCTCTTGGCCGCCGCTGCACACTGGGCCGAGGGTTTTAACATGGTATCCACAATGACACCTAAATCTTTTTCCTGGGTGGTGGTTCCTAATGTGGAACCTTGCATCGTGTAACCATTGTTTGGGTCTTCCCTAGGTGCATAACCTTGCACTTGTCCACATTAAATTTCATCTGCCATTTTGATGCCCAGTCTTCCAATTTATCAAGATCCTCTTGCAATTTTCCACAATCCTCTGGGGTTTTAACAACTTTAAATAGTTTTGTGTCATCTGCAGATTTGATAACCTCACTCGTTATTCCACTTTCCAGGTCATTTATGGATATGTCAAAAAGCAGAGGACCCAGCACAGATCCCTGGGGTACAGCACTATTCACATTTCTCCATTGGGAAAATTGGCCATTTAGCTCTACCCTCTGCTTTCTATCTTTTAATCAGTTCCTGATCCACAATAGTACACTGCCTCCTATCCCATGACTCTTTAGTTTTGCCAAAAGTCTCTGATGAGGGACCTTGTCAAAGGCTTTCTGAAAATCCAGATACACAATATCAACCGACTCACCTTTGTCCACCTGTTTATTCACACCTTCAAAAAAACATAACAGATTAGTAAGACAAGATCTTCCTTGTCTAAAGCCATGTTGCCTGTCTCCCATTAGGCCATGACTATATACATGCTGAGTAATTTTATTCTTTATGATGGTTTCTACCATTTTTCCCAGTACAGAGGTCAGGCTCACCGGTCTATAGTTTCCCGGATCACCTCTGGAACCCTTTTTAAAAATTGGTGTTACATTGGAGATCCTCCAAACTTCAGGTATTAGAGATGATTTTAATGATAGTTCACAGATCAATAATAGCAGGTCTGCAATCTCATATTTCAGTTCTTTCAACACCCTTGGATGTATACCATCCGGTCCAGGTGATTTGCTACTCTTCAGTTTATCTAATAATTGTAATACATCTTCCCGATGTATCGATATTTCCTTCAATTCTTCCGCACCTTTAAATACCACTTCAGCCATGGGCAACATCCCTACATCTTCCTCAGTAAAGACCGAAGCAAAGAATTTATTCAGTCCCTCTCCTATCCCCTTGTCGCCTCTTAGTGCTCCTTTAACCCCTCTATCATCTAATGGACCAACTGACTCTCTCACAGGTTTTTTGCTACGAATGTATTTGAAAAAGTCTTTATTTCGCATTTTTGCTTCCGCAGCAAGCTTCTTCTCAAATTCTCCCTTTGCCTGCCTTATCAATGCCTTGCATTTGACTTGCCAGTGCTTGTGCTGTTTCCAGGTTTCGTCGTTTGGCTCTTTTTTCCATTTACTGAAAGATGCTTTTTTGGCAACAACAGCCTCTCTGATCACACCTTTAAACCATGCTGGCAGTTTTTTGGACTTCCTTCCACTTTTCTTAAAGCGTGGAATACAGTTGGTCTGGGCTTCCAAGATATTATTTTTCAACAACACCCAAGCTTGATGTACGTCTTTAACTTTTGCAACTACTCCTTTTAGCTTTTTCTTAACTATTTTCCTCATTTTATCATAGTCTCCCTTTCGAAAGTTAAAAGGTAGTACTGTGGATTTCCTTACTATCCCTCCTCCACTAATTAAATCAAAGGTGATCATGCTATGATCACTATTGCCAAGTGGCCCCAACAACCTTATCTCTTGCACTAGATCTGGTGTCCCACTAAGGACTAGGTCTAATATGGCTTCCCCTCTGGTCGGTTCATGAACCAGCTGCTGCAAGAAGCAGTCATTTATTTCATCTAGGAACTTTATCTCCCTAGCTTGTCCTGATGTGACACTGACCCAGTCGATACCGGGGTAATTGAAATCACCCATTATTATTACTGCGCTGTAACTTTTGTTAGCTTCCTTGATTTCTTTAAGCATTTCATCATCCATTTGTTCATTCTGGCCAGGCGCTCGATAGTACACCCCCACTGCCATTGCCTTCCCCCTTTTACATGGAATTTCAATCCATAGAGATTCTACAGCAAATTTTGTTTCCTGCAAAACTGTAATCCTTTCTGACTCAATGCCCTCTCTAACATAGAGAGCAACCCCTTCACCAATTTGATCAGCTCTATCATTACGATATAGTTTGTACCCAGGTATCACAGTGTCCCACTGGTTGTCCTCCTTCCACCATGTCTCTGATATTCCAATCATATCTAACCTTTCATTTAGTGCTATATATTCTAACTCTGCCATCTTATTTTTTAGACATCTAGCATTTGCATACAAGCATTTTAGAGAATGTATTTTATTCATATTAATTTGGCTATTGGTAGACATGGGTAATTTGGGATCTTTAAGCTCTGTCTGCTCCATACTCGAGGGCATTTGGGCTACTTTACTCTTTTGTGGAACCTCTCTGCTTTTGGTAGTATCCATTAAGCCATGACTATCTATATGTTCAGTAATTTTGTTCTTTATAATGTTTTCTACCATTTTTCCCGGTACTGAAGTCAGGCTCATTGGTTGGTAGTTTCCCAGATCACCCCTGGAACCCCACATTGGAAATCCTCCAATCTTTAGGTTTCACAGATGATTTTAATGATAGTTCACAGATTATTAATAGTAGGCTTGCTATCTCATATTTCAGTTCTTTCAACACCCTTGGATGTATACCATCCGATCCAGGTGATTTTCTACTCTTCAGATTATCAAATAGTTGTTATACATCTCCCCGGTGTATCGATATTTGTTTGAATATTTCTGCAGCATCACCTTTAAATACAAGAAGTTCCCCAAGGATCCACCCTATCAGCAACCATCATCTATCTGCAGCCCCTCTGCTAAATCATCAAGCAACACAACCTCAATTTTCACATATACTCTGATGACATCATGATCTTCGGCACTTTCAACACAAAACAACCTTCCTACTCCATCCATCAACAACGCTTTGCAGACGTCTCAAACTGGCTACAAGAAAACAATATGGAATTCAACTACAAGAAAATTGAGTCCCTTATCATAACAAGGGACAATGCATTCTTCTCGCCAGACACCCTGGCACTCGGCAACACACAAAATTAAGGTCAAGATGGAGGTAAAATACCTCGGGGTCACTCTGGATCGGTCCCTGAGCTTCAAAGCACAAATAAGTAATGTTGCTAGAGCAATATATCCCCAAATAAAAACCTCCCAACACCTCTGAACTCTCCTTGAACCACCAGACCTCCACTCTGCATTCCAAGCAATGATCCTACTGCATCTTGATTATTGCAATGCAATATATCAAGGTCTCCCACAAGCCACGCTGCTCCTTATATGAACCACACTACATACAATGGCATGCATCATTCAAGGTGCTGCAAGACATCATCATATCACACCCATCCTAAAACAGCTCCACTGGTTACCACTACCCAACTGCATAAACTATAAAATAATCCTCACTCATAAATTCTTACACTCTGACCCACCAACGCACCTCCACACCTTACTTCAAATCTCACAGAATAACAGACCAAGAAGAACCGCATCCCAGACTTCCCTTACCATCCCATATGCAAGAACTAAGTATAACCAGAAAGCCTACGAAACGCGCATTTGAATTTAGAACTCCATCCATATGGTACACCCTAACGAACACCCTAAGAAACATCACCAACATCAAGACCTTCAGAAGACATCTAAAAGCTCATCTATTCACAGAACGCTTCTGCGCAAGGACATAGCTTCGGCAACTCCCCAATCATGAAATTACACACACCATCCTGTAAATATGTACTGTGATGCGGCGGACCCTCTTGCAGAGAGAAAAAAAGTTTTAAATCCAGGAAAAGACAGGTATAGCCTGCAATGTCCTGAGGATCCACCTAGAGGGAGCACGAGAGTCAGTACAGAGGCTGAAGAACCACGCCTCTATGGGCAGGACTTAGGCCCAGTCAGTTTGGATTTAAACAGAGACAGGTCTGAATCAGAGGAGGAAGGAGACCCAAAAGCCAAAGAAAGCGCAGACTCGACAGGCAGAGAGAAAGCAGGCCTGAGAGGCAAAGAGAGTGCTGGCCTTGAAGACAAGGGGAGAACACAAAGAACCGGTGTGCACAGAAAAGCTGAAGGAGCTGGGCTACCAGGCAAGGGCAGAGGCAGAGAAACCAACTGTAAGCAAATATCTTGCAGATGGCAACAGCTGCATCCTTGGAACAGAGAGATTCTTCCCTATACTAAGGAAGGAGAGATACCCTTGGAGAACCTGGACCATGCTAAGCTAGAAGCCGACTGGGGTAGGCCTCAAGCCTTCTCAGAAAAGGAAAGGAGAAAACTTAAAGGTAAAACTTTTATTACTTGTAATTGTCTGCATAATCCTAACATAGGAGAAGGACAGTGGAAGGAAGCTTCTCCTTGTAACCGAGATACTTATAAGCAAAAGCTTGAAAACAATTGGTCTAAGAAGAGGACTGTAAATGCTAAGCATTGCGCTGAACAGGCTTTTAAAACTCTAACTGAAGAGGAGCCTTTGTTTTATCCAGTGGCCAGAAACCGACGCCCTAAGCTGTCTGTCAGACACTAGAAAACAGTACAGCAAACTTTTAAAAAGCCAGAGTATAGTTGTGTGGAGACATCAGATTCAGAACTGTCAGAGGTAGAATTCATGCAAGTGGAATCTGCAGGCGAAGAGTCTGACCAGCCGATGGAATGCACATACTGCACAGCAGAGAATCTGGAGTTTATCCCTAGCTCTATGAATGAATAAATGAATGCAGTATATTGTGTTGCCTTAAGCTACTGTGAAGTTAACAGTCATTACTTTGATCTTTTTCATTTATGGTTTAAACCTGATGCAAGGGACTTGTTCAGTTGTGATACCATCCAATCCGTTTATCCTGTTTTGAACCATTTGTGCAAAAAGGGGAAATAAAGCATTTTCATTTTCCCTCCATTCTCGTGCGGACTTGTTTCTCTTTGGGAAGTTGGTTACGAGGCCGGCACAAGGGACTGCCACCCTTGACCCTCGCACCTGTCCAACCCCAATCACCACAATCTTGTGTCCCCCAGCCCTTCTGTGGAAAACTACGCCGCCACTAGGGGGGCAGCGGGTGACAGTACCTAGTTTAAACATGCAAAATAATCCAAGCTGTATATAGTTCTACTGTTCATTGTTCAATGTAACATGGTGTTTTATGTATACTGCTTTGACCCGGAAAAAGGCGGTATAAAAATCCAGCTAAATTAATAAATGACACTACACTCCTCTCTGTTTTCTGAACTTGCAACCTTGGGGTCATCTTTGACTCTACTCTCTCTTTCTCTGCACACATCCAATAGATAGCTAAAACCTGTCGCTTCTTTCTTTGTAACATTGACAAAATTCATCCCTTCCTTTCTACACACACTACAAAGACCCTCATCCACTCAGTAGTCACCTCCCATCTTAACTATCGTAACCTGTTCCTCACTGGTCTCCCTCTGACTTCAAAACTCAGCTGCAGGGCTTATCTTCTGCCAGGGTCGCTATGCTCATGTAACCTCTCTTCTCAAGTCACTTCACTAGCTCCCTACCAGTTTCCACATCCAGTTCATAATCTTCCTATAGACCTACAAGTGCATTCATTCTGCGGCTCCTCACTACCTTTCCTCTCTTATCTCACTTTACACCCCTCCTCGGGAACTCCGCTCCTCCGGCAGGTCCCTTTTATCTGTGCCTTTCTCTGCCACTGCCAACTCCAGACTTCGTTTATTCCACCCTGCTGCTCCATATGCCTGGAACAAACTACCTGAGTCAGTGAATCGGGCTCCATCTCTGGCCCTTTCCAAATCCAGGCTGAAGGCCCACCTCTTTGAGGCTGCTTTTGGCTCTTGATGCTCCTTCCTCTCTTATTCACTGCTTATGTGTATTTTACCACACTCTAGTCCCCAGTTTTGCAATGTTTTTTGTCTTGATTAGACTGTAAGCTCTTATGAGCAGGGTCTGTGTCTCTTACAGGCCCAATATTCAGCACCAGCGGCTAGCAGGATCACAGCAGCTAGCTGCCGACGCCGAAGAAATAACCCAAATACTCAACGCCGGAGCCGTATCCCACCCCCAGCACTGAATATCCAGATTTGCTGCTCAGTCTCCGCCACTGCAGAAGCTAACCAGGCGGTGGCGATATTGAGCCGCTGCCCACTTAGCTCCATTGGATAAAGACAGGCCAGCTTTTGCTGCACCTATCTTTATCCACGGGTCGCTAACCGAGCAGCGGTGCAATGTTGCTGCTGCCCGATTAGCAACAGGTGCTGCCTCTGCTCTGCCCCGCAATGCCCACGACGCACAGTGTTAGTCGGGGATATTGAGCTGTACTATTAGTGCCACTAAATATTCCTCTAAGCGGCATTTACAGGGTTTACAGGGCTGTAAACCATGTAAATGTCTTTGAATATCGGGCGCTACATCTATATGTACAGTGCTGCGTCTACCTTGTAGAACTATACAAATCATTAATAGTAGAAGTAATTTAGGTTTTCATTAGCATTGCCCAGTAGCTTGAGATGGTTGTATTTTTGTGATAGATTTAATACCAGCACTGGGCATGTTTTTTCTTGACTTATCCTTTTTGATATCAGGCATTACGTGAGAATTCTCCAAGCGGCTATTTTGCCAGAAGCAATCAATGTTCATAAATTTAAAATGTTTCCCCAAGCTTACTTTAAGACTCTGAGATAACGGTCCCGCGGTAAATTTAAATTTTCATTGCTGCATCTGGGAACATCATGTATTCCTGCCTGCACAAATGCAAAGATGGAGGTCTTACGTCAACCTGCTATCTCTTATAGGGACTGGATGGGGTAAATTAATCACCACCCTACCCCCAACATCCCTGACACCAGATCAGCAACTGTCCATCCTTTGACATCAATGTATCAAAGCTCCTACCTCCCCCCCCTCTGACCCGCCCCAACATGAATCGCCAATCCTCTGAATGCCCCTGGGGCCTAAGCACCTCATTATTATGCAAATTGTATAACACAGCTTGCGTTTAACTTGCAAGCTATGTTGTGCCTAGAGAAATAAAGCCAACCTTGACGTACACAAGCCATTATTGGGTTCTGCATTGGCAGAATAGTAGATGACAAATAACCAGCAGCATAGATGCCTAGTTCTCTAGTAACTGGCAAAGAATTTCCCATTGGATTAATGTTTAAAATCAAGGGGGTCCTTTTACTGAACTACCATTAACAATTGCAGTCACCACACTGTGTCAAACTATCATGCACGAATTGCAAAGTCTCTGTGTTAACTATTAGGGCATGCCCAGCATCTGCTCATGTAGTTAACGCAGAAACAATATACCTAAGTGCATGGCAGAAATGCTGATCACTTATGGGCCGATGCAGAAACACTGGATCAGAGCCCAGTGATAAACCTCCAGCGCAAGGTTTCTTAATGCAAATGTAATGCTGACCTCTTGTGCAGCGATGCTGTAACCAAGCAGCATGCAAATCTGCCGTGCACTAAAAATCAGCACTAAACAGGGGGAGCCAGCCAGAAATATATGCACAAGGACCTGAGTTAAGTCTGGCACCTATGTGCATGCTGGTTAGTTTCACAAAAATAAAAGACATCTGACACTTCATCTCAAATGACCAGACACCCCGATCGTTGTTCCCCCAACCCCCCCCCCCCCGATTGTGATTCCCAGTCCTCCCCCCCCCCCCCCGAAACAACAAAATTATTTGAAGACCTAATGGCCCTACCCCCCCACCCCCCCAAACAAAGGAAATGTACTGGTGGCCCAGTGGCTCCAATCCCCCACCCCCACTGCCCTCCCCCAAACAAATGAAATGCCCTTGTGGCCTAGTAACCCCTAGCCTCCACCCCTGAACCCTTCCAATATGTTCTGGCCCCCAGTCCCTTAAACACTGGTGGGGTGAGAGGGATGCCATACATTCCCGCCCCTGCCATCAACATCTGTGCACTTACTGCCACCTCAGCGGGTGACGGTCACTGCACCCATGGTACTCGCGGAAACTGGATTAGTGCAGGGCTGGCGCTGGAGCCAGATTAACGGCATTAGGCGTGCCACGCACACTCATTCAATAGTGCAGGTCTGGCACCCCCTTCCCCCCCGGCCCTCTAAATTTTGGGGATGAATGCATGGCAAACTAGCATATTTTGGTAAACATACCCTGTTGTGCATTATCTGCAAGGAGCTGTCCACTGCTATTCTCTACCCATTCCCTGCTCTTTTCATGCTATACATTAGCATGTGCATTAGTTTGCATTAAGTATCAAGCCACCATTTTAACTTATTGCAGACATGCACTACTACAATTACTACTGCTAATCACTTACATAGTGCTACAAGGTATATGCAGCGCTATACAGATACATATAATAATACGGTCCCTGCTCAGCAGAGCTTACAATCTAATCAACACAGAGTACGAGGGTACAATAGGGAAGGGTAAGGAGACAGAAAGAAAACAAAGGATTGAGATTCAAAAGCGGCCTGAAAGAGGTGAGTCTCTAGCATGGATTTGAAAAGGGGGAAGGATGAAATCTGACATAAAGAAACAGGTAGTTTCTTCCAGGAATAAGGAGCAGTAAGGTGAAAGGATCAAAGTCTGGAGTTGGCAGTGGAAGAGAAGGGCACAGACAGAAGCGAGCCAGAGGAAGTGCAGAGTTTGTGAGCAGGGGTGTAGGGAGAGAGGAGAGAAGAAAGGTAAAGAGGAGCAAGAGAATGAATGTATTTATAGGTCAGAAGGAGAAATTTGAATTGGACACAAAAATGGAAGGGAAGCCAATGAAGTGATTTAAGAAGAGGAGTTATATGAGACTGACAGAAGATTAGCCGCTCAGCAGAGTTTTGAACAGACTGAAGGGGAGAAAGATGACTCAGAGGGAGACCAGCAAGGAGGTTGCAATGATCTAAGTGAGAGGTGGCTAAAGAGTGGATACTTGTTTTAGTAGTGTGTTCAGAAAGGAAGGGGTGAATTTTGTTAATGTTATAGAGGATGAAATGACAGGTTTTTGCTAACTGTTGGATATGTGTAGAGAAGGGGAGGAAGGAGTCAAAGATGGCCCCAAGGTTGTGGGCTTATGAAACAGGAAACAGAATAGTGTTATCAACAGAGATAGAGAAAGGAGGAAGGGGAAAGAGGATTTTGGGGGGAGGAAATTAGAAGTTTTGGCCAGATTTGATTTCAAATGGCGGTGAGACATCCAGGAAGCTATGTCAGATAGGCAAGCAGATATACAGGCTTGGCGTATAGGAGAAATATTGTATGTAGGAGAAATATCAGGTGTAGAAAGATAGATTTGAAAATCACCAGCATAAAAATGCTATTGAAAACTATGGGAGGAGATGAGAACATCAAGGGACCTGAGTATAGAGAGAAAAGGAGAGGGCCTAGAACAGATCCTTGGGGTACACCAACTGAGAGAGGGAAATCAGTAGAGGAGGAACCACCAGAACAGACACTGAGAGTGCTGGGAGAGATAAGAAGAGAATCAGGGTGGTGCAGAACCCCTAAAACCAAGTGAAGGCATTGTATCGAGGAGAAGGTGGTGGTGAACAGTGTCCAAACAGCAGAAAGGTCAAGAAGAATGAGGACTGAGTAAACGTCTTCTGATTTAGTCAGGACAAGTCACTGGTGACTTTGGCAAGGGCTGTTTCAGTAGAATGTAAAGGATGAAAGCCAGACTGAAATGGATCAAGGAAGGTTTGAGAGGAGAGAAATTCAAGGCAATGACAGAGAACTGCACGTTCAAGAATTTTGGAAATGAAGAGAAGAAGGCAGATGGGTTGATAATTGGAGGGACAAGTAGGGTCAAGTGAAGGTTTCTTAAGGAGAGATGTGACCAGAGTATGTTTGAAGGCTGCAGGGAAAGTAGCAGTGGAAAACTATAGGCTGAGAATGTGTGTGATGGAAGAGATGTCAGAGAAGCAGATAGTAAGTTTAGAGGAGGAAAGAAAATGAGAGGTTTCCACTTTGGAGATCTTAGAAAAGGAAGAAAGGGTAACAGAGATTGAAGGGAAAGTTGGTATTGAAGAGGGGGAAGAGGAGATGACGTTGATCTTGAGGGGAATTAGAGTGTAATCTTGTGGACTTTGTTATGAAAATAGTTGGCTAGGGTTTGATCAGAAAGAGAAGGAGGTGTCAAAGGTGGAGGTGCCTTGAAAGGAAAGTTGAGCGTAGAGAAGAGATGATGGAAGTCAGAAGCAAGGGAGTTAGTTAGATTGACATAGTCATTTTGTTTGCAACAGCTATGGAGGATTGAAAGGAAGCAAGCATGAATTTAAATTGAAGAAAGTCAGAAAGAGAGCGGGATTTGTGCCAAATGCGCTCAGCTCAGTGGGCACTGGAGCGAAGGTAGTGGGTAGTTGAAGGCAGCCAGGGCTGAGGATAGTGCACCTCACAGGATGAAGGCTAGGCAGAGTATCCAGAGCAGAGGAGAGAGCAGTATCATAGGAAACTATAGAGTCATTAACTGAGCTAGAAGATAAAGAGGAAGAGAGAGATGATGAGACTATAGTGGAGCCAATGGATCGATAGCATTAAGATTCCTAAAAAGGTAGGAGGAGACTGGGTGAGATAGAGGTGGGGAATGATGAAGAGTGAAGCTAAACAGGTGATGGTCTGATAAGAGAAGAACTGAGGAACAGAAATTAGAGGGTAAACAATTAGAGGAGAAAACAAGATCAAGGCAATGACCGTACTGATGAGTGGGGGCAGACGAACAGAGCTGGAGGTTAAATGAGGAAGTAAGGGAAAGGAGTCTGGAAGCATAGGGGTCAGAAGGGTTATCAACATGAATATTAAAGTCACTAAGTATAAGGGAGAGGGAAGAAGATCGAGAAATAAGGAAAGCCATGAGTTAAGGTCAGTGAGAAAGGTAGAGGTGGACTTGTCAGGTGGTCTATAGATAGCAGCTATCTGAAGAGGTAAGGGATTCAAAAAACAGATGGAGTGGATTTCAAAGGAGGAAAAAGAGTAAGACTAAGGTAGATGGAGGGGTTGAAATTGGCAGAAGGGAGAAAGCAGAAACCCCACACCACCACCGCGGCCAGTGGTACAAGGAGTGTGTGAGAATCGGTAGCCACCATGAGAGAGGATAGCGACTGAAGCAGTGTTATCAGGGAGGAGCCAGGTTTCAGTAAAAGCTAGAAGTTGAAAAGAAAAGAAGAGATTGTGAGTAAAGAGGCGTTAGCTATGGAATGAGCATTCCACAGAGCACAGAGAAAAGGAGAGAGGAGGGGGGAAGGAGAGGAATATGGATGAGATTAGAGTGGCTGAATGAGGAGCAGGAGTGAGAGAAAAGTCTAGGGGGAGTGGGGCCAGGGTTAGGATTAATATCACCAGATGAAAGAAGAAGGAGGAAAGAGGAGACAGAGCAACGGAAATGAAGATGAGGTTGTTTAAGAGAGAAGAGAGAGGGATGAATGAGAGGAAGAAAAAGGTGAAGTGCAAGAGCAGAGGAAAGGAAAGGGTGGAAGACAAGGTGGGAGGAGAAATGGGGAAGATACAGAGAGGGTAATAAGGTGGGAGGGTTGAGCTGAAAGTGAAGGGGAAGAAGATTAGGGAGTGTCAGAAAAAGAAAGAAAAAGAGGTAAGGAGCCATAGGAAATGGAGGTGTAAATCAAATCTAAGGTGGGGATGATGATGGATGATGGAGAAAGAGAAAGATGACAGTAAAAATTCAGATAAAATGTAAAAGCAATTAGTATCTAAACAAAACAGTTGAGAACACTTAAAGCCTGATAGCCCTGCCTGCTGACCATTAACCCTGGTTATTCAGCGCCAGGGTCTTATGCGGCCTGGCATTGACTATCAGGAGATCACCGCACAAGCCGGAAGCCACAGTAACTAACCAGGCAGCAGTGATATTGCATACTGTCCAGTTAAATCCTGCGCCTTAAAGATAGGCAATATCGCCGCTGCCCAGTTAGCGACAGTTGCCACCTCCGCTCTGCCCCCAACATGCCCCATGCTAACCGCATAATATCAGGGCATATAACAGGGTTAGAATGAGATATTCAATGGTAAGAGCCATTGAATATCCTGATTAAAAGGATATTAAAGGCTTAAAAGGGAGCCGCTGCCAGGCGGGCCCGCGCCTGGTCGGGCCCGCGCCTGAGGGCCTCGCCAGAGGGCCCTTTGGCGTGGCCCTTAGGCGGGGCACGTATCAGTGCCGAGCAAAGTGCAAGAAGCCATTGTGTTTGAGGTCACAGAGGCCTATAGAAAAAGAAACGACGCCGCTCCGAGACAGCCCTTTGTCCACAACTACAGTCATCGTTACCGTCTCCATTGTTTATGCTGATCACAGTCCATGAAGAAATCTGCAACATAACGAAAACCAGCAGCCACTCTCAAGTCCAGCTATTCACTAAATAGACTGTCATTTATGATAACCCGTATAAGCACAGCAGTGTCCCGACTGCCCGGCGGGTTTGAAACTAACCTCATCAACATCATCTGAAAAAGATCTCCGTCTTCTTCAAACCTCCAGCTGGAGCGCACCTATGGCAGACCTCGCTCTCACACTGAACCAAGCCACCTACCGATCACAGCAAGTATACCACTTCTAAAGTATACCACTTCTAAAGTATACCACAAGTATACCACTTCTAAAACACTGGCTATAAATGAGTCTTCCAGCACACCCATCTAAGCCAATATCAATATTCTCCTATGGTCACACATATCCTAT
Source organism: Ichthyophis bannanicus (assembly GCA_033557465.1). NCBI lineage: Eukaryota > Metazoa > Chordata > Amphibia > Gymnophiona > Ichthyophiidae > Ichthyophis > Ichthyophis bannanicus. The sequence continues at coordinate 121,166,474 of CM066032.1, read as the reverse complement.
GATCTGTAGCCTCATATACTGTTGTCAGTAGCCTATATAACTTTGTTGATAGTACCTATACCATTGTCAATAGCCTATATAACACTGTCAATAGCTTCTTACACTGTATAACATTGTTGATAGTACTTATACTGTTGTCAGTAGACTATATAACACGGTCAATAGCTTCTTATACTGTTGTCAGTAGCATCATATACCGTTGTCCATTGCCATACTGTTTTGTGTCTCACTACCGTACTCTCTGTCCTGCTATTGCACTATACGGCAGCATATCTACAGTACTTCGCACACAACAGGAACTCGCAAAATGGCCCTCCAGCTCTTCGCCCTTATCAGCTTTTTCCTACTGACTCACTGGCTCGGAACCTCCCAAGCCCTTTACATATCTCATGGAATTATCCCCATCTTAAATAGCCATGGAAAAAGGTGGTCTGGACCCCCATACTCCCACCCAGGAAGTGACACCTACACACGCCGCTCCCATTTGATACACATAGCACTCCAGCTGCCCAATACACCCACCCAGGAAGAACCTCCGAACTACCGACCCCTAAGATGTGCCATCATAAATGCGCGTTCTATTCGCAAAAAGTGGCCTGTGGTTCTTGAAACAATTTCCCGCCATGACCTAGAGATACTCATGATCACAGAAACCTGGCTATCAGCTGAAGATAACGTTCTCATCAACCAACTTCTACCACCCAATTTCGCCATACACACAAGACATAGAGAAAACAAAAAAGGAGGAGGGGTGCTCATAGTCTCCAAATCGGACCTTAACTTCCACATAACAGATTCCTCTAGCTCAAGCAATCTAGACATACTCTCCATTACAAACCAGCAAATCTCCCTCAACCTCTTATACAGGACACCGTCCACGTCTCCAGATGACCTCCCAACCATTATTGACCTTACTGCCAGCACCCTCAATCCCAATAAACCAAATTGGATAATGGGTGACTTCAATCTCCCATCGTTATCCCAAAACCACGCAATTGCCTTCCTTGGTGCTATGGAAGACCTGGGACTCAAGCAAATTATCAATAAACCCACCCATATAAAGGGAAACATTCTGGATTTGGTATTTGCTCCTCAGACAGTCATTGAACAAAACCACAACCTACCAATATCAATCGTTGATGTACCCTGGTCAGACCACAAACTGATCATTTTCCAGATCCCCATCATCAATGAGAAGCTGCACAGAAGCCAAAACATGCACAGCACATCACGGACGCCCACAAGAAGATTTAGACCATTTAACAGAGAACACATCTTGACTGAAACCCAATCACTCCTCAACAAATCCATACCAGACCTCGACGAACTAATCACCTCCTGGAACTCCAATCTGCATGCCATATCACAACCCCCAATTTCCAATAACACAAAGAGGAGAAAAAGAAGCACCGCCCCATGGTTCTCTCCTGAATTGCGAGCCTCTCTGACTCAACTCCGCAGACTGGAACGCCGCTGGCGCAGATCACTTTCCACTGAAGATCAGACCGCCTACCGTACTCACCTCTCCACACACCGTGAAGCAATCACAACCACAATGAAACAATATCACACAGACACCCTAAAGAGATCACTGAATAAACCACGTGACCTCTTCAACCTGGTCAAATCCCTCTCAAAGGAACCTTCTCCCGAACAACACAGTGAGATTCATCCACAGAAATTCGCTGACTACATGCAATCCAAGATAGTGCAAACTAACAAGGTGTCAACAGTCCCGTTCCAAGAACCAACGAATGCAACCCCACTAAATAACTTCTCTACACCATCCACTAAATGCATTGAGGACACCATAGCATCTCTCAATACCTCCACTGCACAAACGGACCCATGCCCAGCTTTTGGATTAAGGAGCTACGTTGTGCGTTCAGCCCCTTCATTGCAAATCTAATGAACCTCTCATTCACAACAGGGTACTTCCCTGCAGCACTCAAGCAGACCTCCATCAGGCCACTTTTGAAAAAACCCCAAGCTAGACCCGCAAAAGGTCGAATCTTATAGGCCTATAGCTAGCATTCCCCTCTTAGCCAAGATAATTGAGAAGGAGGCACAACGGCAAATCCAAGATCATATAGACACCACAGCTCCCCTAGATCACTGCCAACATGGGTTCAGAGAATATCATGAGTCGAGACCCTTCTCACGAACCTATTCAACGACATTATCACAGGCATTAACAACATCCGACAAGGATTTGTACTCGTCTTCTTAGATATCGCTGCGGCGTTCGACTCGGTAAGCCACGAAATTCTCCTCGGACGACTGAAAGAGAAAGGTATCTGCAACAGTGCATTAGAATGGTGTAACTCTTATCTGGATGGTAGATGGCAATATGTGAAGTCCGGTACAGAAGAGTCAAAACGCTTCCATCAAAAGCAAGGTGTGCCTCAAGGTTCCTCATTGTCTTCCCTACTATTTAACATATACATGCAGCCCATCTGCGACATCATAAGATCTTTCAAAGTCAACTGCTTGATATACGCAGATGACATTCTCTTATATATGCCTTTCTCTACAACTCAATTAGACCTGGCACCGTTGGTAGACTGCCTCAATTCGGTCTCAGAGTGGCTCCAATCACAAAACCTTCGCATTCAACATAAAAAAACAGAGGTGCTCTTCATCTCCAAAGACCCCAACTTCACCCCTCCAGCCCACGTCAGTGTCAAGGAAGCTGACCTACAAGCTAAAGAAACAATAAGATACCTTGGAGTTACATTGGACCAACGTCTGGATATGAAACATCACATAAATAACATAGTCAAAGCTGTATACTTCAAAATACGCTCGCTTAGGCATATGCGCTCCATGTTGGACCCTGATGACTTCCGAACCATATACCAAGCACTAATCCTGCCACACTTCGACTTTGCAAATGCCATATTACAAGGTCTCCCTCAATCCACTCTTAGCCCATTACAGATGGCCATGAATGCCGCAGCAAGAGTCCTCTACGGAGCCTCCAGAAGCGATCACGTAACTCCCATTCTTAAACAGCTTCACTGGCTCCCCATCCATGGGAGGATCATCTTTAAAACCCTAGTCCTATCATTCAAGGCAATCAAGGGTATCTCATCCTCCTCACTCACAGATCTGATTCACACTGTACCCCCCAACAGATCCAGAAGAACATCAGCCGTAAACCTACTGACAACCTCGAAGGCGTTGACAAAGTGCAACATGACAACCTCAAACAGAGCCTTCAGTTTCTATGTACCCAAATGCTGGAACGCTCTACCCTCCGACATAAGGGCCATTACTGACCTACTCCAGTTCAGGAAGGCACTCAAATACCACCTCTTCCTTCAATACTACCCTACCAGCAATTGAACCAGAGGAAGTGACCCACTCATGAACACACCATGCCGTTCTTGATATTATTAAGACTCTATTCTGTTCTATGTAATTATCTCTTGTATATAGTTTACCCCGGTTCTCCAAGTTTGTACTCCTGTTCGATGTAAACCAAACAGCTTGTTGTTATGGTCTTTATGTTATAATGTAAACCGCGCTGATGCCGAATAGTGCGGTATATAAGAACTTGTAATAAATAAATAAAATAAATAAATAAATAAATTTACTCAGTTTACTAGGCTGTAAACCGTGTAAATGCCTTTCAAATATTGGGCCCTTAGTTTATAAGATAATAAGTTTAAGTAAATACATTTCTGTACTATTTATGGGCGGTCTATTCTGCTCCTGAGTCAGAAAGTTGCTGCTGGAGCACTCAGCAACAGTACGGAGGACAGCAGAACTCAGAAAGCTGGGCCGGGCATGTGAGCATTTTGTAATTCACTCTCCGGAGTTCCTTATCGTCACATTGAATATCTTGTGAACTGCCGCACTGTGCCAACGAGCCACAACCCCCCTACCATCTCACCTTTCGCTGTTCCCTTGCTCTCCCTCTCGCTTGCCCTTTTAAACTGTCGTTCTCTTCAGAACAAAACCCATTTAATACATGATCTACTCACGCAAAATACTTTGGATGCCCTCTTCCTCATGGAGACATGGCTCCGGGAGAGCGAGGATGCCGTCCTTCATCGTTGCCTTCTACCTGGCTACTCTGCTCTTCACCAGCCCCGTTGCAACCACAGTGGTGGAGGTATGGCAGTCATTTATCGGTCTTCTCTCTGCTTTACTTCTGCCATCTCCCCTCCATCCTACCCCGAGGCTCTCCTCGTCCATTATGGTCCTCCACCCTCTACATCTTTCCTCCTTATCTATGCCCCCCCATCTATGCGCACGGACCTTTGGGAAACTCTCTTAAGTTCGCTCTCTGAGGCCTCTTTTCTGTCCCCGCATCTTGTCATTCTTGGTGATTTCAACATTCATTATGAATCCCCTTGCCGACAAAAGGACCGGGCTCTGTTATACTTATTAGATGACCTTTCCTTCGTGCAGCACGTTTCGTGCCCTACACATTCTGCTGGGCACACTTTAGATCTGATTTTTGCTCCTGAAGCTTCTACAGTCTTTCCAGACTGCATTTCCACACTCTCTTTGCCTTGGTCTGACCACTCCTGCCTTTTCTTCTCTATTACACCCCCATCCCCTCATGTACCAACTTCCCGTCCCCATCTACCCCCTCCTAGGCTCAAACGTCACATTACTCCTCTGACTCGCCAACAATTTCCCTTCGCCGATTCCCTCTTTTCTTCCACCTTCTTTTCGCTTTCTGTGGACGAACAAATTGATCTTTGGACTTCCACTCTCACCACCACACTGGATCAGCTGGCTCCCCTTCTTGCCCTCCCCCCGTCTCATCCTCAGTCCCACCACCCATGGTTTCACCCCGGTCTTTACCTTCAACGGACACATCTCCGTCGTGCAGAGTGAGCATGGCGTAAACATCTCACCCCTTGCTCTCTCACTGCTTTCCGTGCTGCCCAAGCTTTATACCGTGAAATGATTACCAAGGCCAAATGTTCATACTACTCTGATCGTATCTCCACCGCCTCCAATTCATCACAACAACTATTTAGGGTTCTCCGTTTCATTACTGCATTATCCACCTCTGCGGCATCTTCCACATCTCCCCCCAATGCGCCTGACTCTGATTCCCTTGCCTCTTTCTTCTCAGGGAAAATTGCATCTCTTTGCGCTACCTTTCCCTCTTGTCCCCCGCCGCTGTCTCCTTCTCTACCCCACTCTCCTTTGCCTATTCTTCTCTCCCTCCCCCCTCCTGGCAATACTTTTCCTCCTACTTGGAGTGTGTTCCGTCCCATCACTTCAGTGGAACTTTCCACTGTCATTGCTACTTCTCACAAAACCACCTGTCCTCTTGACCCTATACCTTCCTCTTGGTTGTCAGACACTTCTCTTGCACTGCTGCCTTACATACTTCACATTTTTAATAACAGCCTTTCCTCTGGTATCTTCCCCACAGCCTAAAAACATGCCCTTATCCGTCCGCTCCTTAAAAACCCTTCTCTGGATCCTTCCGTCCCAGCAAGCTGGCGTCCTGTATCAAATCTTCCCTTCCTCTCTAAATCTCTGGAAAAACTGGTGTTTGCTCAGCTCTCTGCACATCTGGATTCTACTCTCTCTCTCTCCACCCACGTCAGTCCGGGTTTCGTACAGGTCACAGCATTGAAACTATTCTTACCTCCCTTCTAAGTGAAGTCCATCAAGCCCACGATCGAGGTGATCTCTCCCTTGTGGTGACTTTAGATCTCTCCTCTGCCTTTGACATCGTAGATCATCGTTCCCTCCTAACTCGGCTGGCTGACATTGGGATCTGTGGGTCTGTCCTTGCTTGGTTTCAGTCTTTTCTCTCTTCCCACACTTTTTCAGTAAAAACCAGCTCAACCACTTCTTCTCCCCTACCCCTTCTGTGTGGGGTTCCCCAGGGTTCAGTTCTCACTCCTCTTCTTTTTAATATTTTTCTCGCCCCGTTAGCACTTGTTGTGCAACAGTCAGGGATCTCTGGTTACTTCTATGCCGATGACATTCTTCTTGTTCACCACACCAGTTCCCTCTCACCAGACCTCTCTGCCCTCAATCTTTGTCTCACCTGTGTCGCTTCCTGGATCAGTGATAACTTCCTCCACGTGAACCCCTCCAAATCTGCCACGCTTTGGATTTCCTTTAACATGCCACCACCTTCCTGCTCTCCTCTCTTTCTCTCTACTCCTATTCCCTTAGTCTCTTCCCTCCATCACCACATTTCTTCACTCATCCGTCGGTCCTTCTTTTTTCTGCATCAAATCCGAGCTGTCCGCCCCTTCCTCCTCTCTCACCTCCTTAGTTGTCTCCCTAGTTCTCTCAAGGCTGGACTACTGCAATACAGTTTTAGCAGGCCTTCCTCAATATCAACTTCGACGTCTCCAACTGGTTCAAAATACGGACGCATGTCTGCTCACCTACTCCTCCCCTCGCGATCAAGTCACTCCCTTGCTTCTTCAATTACACTGGCTCCCACTCAATTTCCGCTTTCATTACAAGCTCCTCATACTTACTCATAAAGCATTGCACACTGACTCCCCTCAATACCTAGCTGATTCCATCTGTTTACAACCTTCTCCCCGTCCACTCTGCTCAGCACATGGTTATCGCCTCTATCTCCCTGCCCATCCGCAGCTCATCTAGAAACTACACGTCACTCCGCTTTTTTCTTCCTGGCCCCGGCCCTTTGGAACTCGCTCCCATCCACACTCCGCACTGAATTGTCCTTCCAATGTTTCAAACGCTTACTCAAAACCCATTTTTTCAGCAGCCCTTTGACCTCCCAGACTCTTAGTACCATTTTCCTCACCACTACCTCTGGACCTCTCTCTTTCTCGCTCATCTGTTCTTCGCTGCTTCTTCCTGTCCTGTCTGAATTAATGGCGTTCTTTTCCTTTTCCTGCCTATATTGTTTTATATTGTACACCGCCCTGACGCATATGCTTGGGCGGTATATCAAGCAATAAATAAAGATAAAGATAAAAGCCAATCGCGGCCGGCTGCAGCTCCCACCAGTCCAACAGCTTATGTGGAGGCACACATGTCACCGTGCAGCAAAATGCAAACAGCTAAAATTCAACATCACTGAGGCTGCAACAGGAGAACAAGCAGGATCCTCACTGGTGAGAGGTGGGTAAGAACTGGCTGATAAATTCAGGAGACAGTGATCAGCTCAAATTTGCTTGCTGTGGTGTGCCGCGGTATCAGAATCAGGCTCCGGAAAAATGGCTGATGGCATGGCAGAGTGACGAGGCACACCGAGGCACACTTGTTCCTGATTTGGGGTACACCAGTCTCCCTTACATCTTTGGAGTTAGCAAACGAACCCTTTTCCCCTTAAGTTTCAATTGATCAGGGTTCCTTAGCTGGCAGTAAATTTCCAGGATACAGTGGCATTAAGGTTCCATAGCGAAAATTTACAGTCATGGGTTGCACAAACTAAGTCATTTGGAGACACTATCCAAGAGAAAAAGCAAAAAAAGTAAAACTTGTAGTAGTAGGAGGCTGGGAGAGGAAAGGTTTTATAAAAGCAGGCTAGTGAGTCGAAACCAAACCCTGGCTGTGCTCTTCAGTGAAGGCTGTAGCATTTCCCCCAGGTTCGGTGTGTAGGAGAGACGCGTTCCAATAATGGTTGATGCTCCTCCATGATTCTCCCACCACTATCCTCCAGGCATCTCAAAAGCAGGGCGCTCTCTCTACAATATCATGTGGCATCACTGCATACAGGATTCAGCTATTGATATGCAGGGAAATGAGGCAGGCTCAATACAGCGGCAATCTCCAGGCAACAAGAGCCCCGCGGGTTCAGAGGAGACAGTCTTTCTTTCTGCCGAGTGAGTTCTGTTTACCACCACTTTCTGTCATTTGTCAGTCAACCAATTTCTGATCCATTTCACCACCTTGGGACCCATCCCCAGGCTGTTCAGTTTATTGATAAGCCTCCAAGCTGGAACCTCCAAAAAGATGGTCAGCACACGCTAACTGCTTAACACTAAAGTTAAAGGAGCCCCTAAGTTTTCAGTGCCTTGCAAGCATGTCATATCAAACTATAAGTCTCAATGGACAATCACTGTATTAGAACTAGAGACGGTAAAACTTGTCCAGTCTAATTCAGAACCCACTAGAACTTGCAGGAAGCTCAAAGAAAACACGATGTTGAAATGTATTTTTATGCTGATAGAAGCAAGGACATTCTCATAAACAAGTTCTTCCAATAATGCCCTTATAATGCTAGTGACTGGATTTGTGTGTCCCATGCAGACATGATGTCAGTATGAAACATTGAAGGTTTGGATGGGTTACCACTGGTGTAGAAAACAGAGTTAAGTAATGACAGCAAGGGAAGTTGTTGGTTATTTTCTTCCTACCACATGCATTTACATACTCTCTGAATGTAACCTAAAAATAATGTTTTGATGAAACTTTCCAGAGCCCTGGGGTGAAAGGAGTACTTCTTTCAGATCCTGGAGGTCTTGACTTTGAATACAGGTCAGGCCCAGCCCTGCATAGCTTAAGAAAATCCACGATGTTGGAGACAAAGAGGAGTAGGATGATGAGATGGAAGTTACAGAGAACAGTCAAAGACATAAAGAGAAAAAATGAATTTTAGCGACAAAAAAGGACCAGATTAAAAGGATGGACGAGCAGTTTTTCACCCTCTTGAATGTGAGACATTAAACATTGAGTTCCAAATAAGAAAGAAAGGACTGGGGTGTTTCTGGAAATCTTTAATAACATTAGCTGTAATAAGAAAAGGAAAAAATAGAAAGGAATTAGTAAAAGAAAAGAACCTGGCAAAAGACAAGTGGAAATATGAAGAGAGGCGTGTGACTGAATTTTAATGCAATCAGAAAGCTGTAATAATGGTAATAAAGGAATATATTCAGACGTCAAGAGGGAGAGAACGAACAGGACCTGGCAACACCAGAATTTAAATTAGACATGGTGTATAATTCTATTTTTTTCTATTATTTAAGTAAATGGAATTTTTAAGCATACTGAATGGGGGATTAATAATTGGCAGGTCTGTTGTGACCTTTCTCTTTCAGAGAATCCCATTAAATCACAGAGTTTAGTAATAAGAAGGCTTTAGTTAGGCAGGCTAGCTGGGTCTCACCCTGAGGAAGAGGGTGAATGGATACCAATGGAAAAAGAGAGGTGAGAGGAGGCAAGAAATTGGGTTTAGGATACTGTGAAGAGTTTTATCAATTGCTTTTACTGAAGTCCAGAGAAATGTAATAGCTAAGGGGGTTATTTTAAAAGCGCTATTCATGATTTGGAAGTCTGCAAACAGGTATGCAGATGTCCAACTCACAGAGACATCCCCATAGCCATTTTAGAAGCCAGGGGACATCCCCAGCGCAAGGCCATCAAGTCTGAACTTGAACGACCCAGCCTGATCTCAGAAATGCCCTGGACATCCCAATTGCATCTAAAGTTATACCTGCTTCAGGCATGAACAGCCTTCTGATAAGTATCTGTTTTGTCAGGCAAACATCTGGAAGGTGTGGAGAAGGAGCTACACTTCTGTCCCATGTATTTTGCCGTATGTCAACAAACACCAACAGGGAATGAGGGCTCATGTTTTCACTTTGCCATGCGATTGGACATCACCTTATACTAGCTTACCTTAGATGGGTGTCCCTAAGGAGGACGTCTATGTGCCCAGACACGTGTGGCGAGGTATATGTTCCTGAAATCAGCCTGAGACATAGACGTCCCTGACATTTTTCTGCATGTTCTGCCTTGGACGTCCCCAATTTCACTTCGACGTCCTTTCTAAAATCCCCCTACTCATTTGCTGCAACATATTGCCATGTCTCTTGTGAAAGAATTCTGCCCATTTATTGTCATGCCACACTAGTAATCAGTGGAGATCAAAGTTTGAGAAACATGATAAGCTTCACGGATCTTGAAATATAAATAAATCCTAATATGGCTTGCTAGCGCAAAACTGGAATTTAAAAATGCATTATTAGAGGTACATAAGATCTTCATTTTCTCTAGATTCATGTTATAGAAGGCATACAGAAAAAAAGGACAAAAATCTTCGTTACACACAACCTCGACTTGTTCCTTTAACGAGCATAATTTTCTTCATTCTTAGCCCTAGTCTTTTTCACACAGGATGAAAATAAGCTTCTGTTGAAAAATTACTGACACACTGAAAATGTAAGCTATCTGGTATTATTGAAGGTAATATTATTAAAATCAATTAACTACAAAGATCTGGGGAAGAGAACCAGATGTTTGTAGACCTTACATTTCTTTTTAGTGAAGTTGTTGCCGGTGGAGGTATTTTGAGATCGGTGATTCCACTGATGTCTCTTGAGTAAAAGTACATGGGGAAGAGAGGACTTCATAAAAGTAGTGTTGCCTCCCAATTAAAGTGTTAGGGGCTAAGGAGTGGCCAAGATGGCATCTGAGGCAGACATGACATGTTGAACTTCCTTTGTTATCTGATGCTCTTGCCTTGGTGTTGGTTTCCTCATGGTAAGCTCCATAGGAAAGCATTAAGGGAGGGCACAGGCTCACCCCTTGGGAGTCGGTCAATCTCCATACCTGTGGCAGGCAACTTTTAATGGCTTTGGTGCTTCCATGCTATGTGAATCCTTTCATGCTCTGACAGGAACTTTCACCTGTATATTTAGGGAAGATAGTACCAATAAAGCATCATTAAGACCAGAGCTATGAGCATATTATTAAATGTACTAAGAATTGAGTTTCTTAACAGAAGAGCCTGGATCAGTAGGTTTCCAAGTTGGGAGAGATGGATAGTCAGCTGGAGGACTTGAAGGGATGTAATGCTGCCCTAATTCATTATAAGGAAGTCCTTCACTGCAAGATGAAATGTTTGAAGAACCACATTGGGAGACTGAACCTTAGGTTTCTGAACATTTTCAAATCCCCTCTGTTTACATCGGGAGATGTGTTGAACAAATACGAGTTGAAAACAGCCCCAGAGACTATTCTTCCCATGCCTTGTGTATTTTATTTCTCATGTAAGGAAGATCTCAGTGGACAGCTTGGACCTAATTTCTGGAATCCTCCCAGGAGATCTTTGTGTTTGGGCCTGATCATAATGCAATATTGTGTTTGTTCTTCGGACATTTTAATGAACAGTTTATGGGGTCTAACATTTTCCTGATTTATCTAGAGCTACCTAACAGGGATGTAAGGAGTTCTTGGCCCTTAGGACTGTGATTCTGTATCCAGGGTCAGGTTTTGTATTAAGATTTCCTTGTAAATGTTTTGTAAACTCAAAGAGTAAATATTATTTGTTTTTTGATATTAAGCAGCTCCAGGAATTTTCAATCCCTAGAGAACATAAGAACATAAGATATGCCATACTGGCTCAGACCAAAGGTCAAAAGTGACCAATTCAGGTCACATGTACCTGTCAGGTTTCCAAAAGGTAAACAGATACCATAGTATCTATCCCAGGGATAATTAGAGGATTTCCACAGTCTCCTTTAAAAATGGTTTATAGACTTTTCCTCCAGGAACTTGTCCAAACCTCTTTTAAAACCAGCTACACTAACAGCTTTTACTGCAACCTCCGGCAACAAATTCCAGACTGTGATTACTCACCGAGTAAAAAAATATTTTCTTTGATTAATCTTAAATACGTTACATTGTAGCTTCATTACACGTCCCCTAATCTTTCTAATTTCCATCTACATTTACCCGTTCCACTCCATTCATTAATTCTCCCCTCAGCCATCTCTTTTCCAGGTTGAAGAGCCCTAACCTTTTAAGCCTCTCCTTTTAGGGGTATCCTTCCATCCAGAACTGTACTCAATATTCAAGGTGCATTCACACCATAGAACAATACAGAGGCATTATAATATCCTTGGTTTTATTCTCTATTCCTTTCCTTATGATAGCTAACATTCAATTTGCCTTCTTGGCTGCCACTGCACACTGGGTGGAGGGTTTCAACGTGTTATCCATGATGACACCCAAATCTTTTTCCTGGGTGGTGGTTCCTAATGTGGAACCTTGCATTGTGTAACCATAGTTTGGGTTGTTCTTTCCTAGGTGCATAACTTTGCACTTGACAACATTATACTTCATCTGCCATTTTCATGCCCAGTTTTCCAATTTATCAAGATCATCTTGCAATTTTTCACAATCCTCTTGTGTTTTAACAACTTTGAATAATTTTAGGTCATCTGAAAATTTGATTACCTCACTCGCTATTCCCATTTCCATATCATTTACAAATATGTTAAAAAGCAGCAGACCCAGCACAGATCCCTGGGGTACTCCACTATTCACCTTTCTCCATTGGGAAAATTGCCCATTTAACCCTACCCTCTGCATTCTATCTTTTAACCAGTTCCTAATCCACAATAGTACACTGCCTTCTATCCCATGACTTTTTAATTTCGCCAGGAGTTTCTTATGAGGACCTTGTCAAAGGCTTTCTGAAAATTCAAATACACTATATCAACCGGCTCACCTTTGTCTACCTGTTCATTCACACCTTCAAAAAAAAAATAACAGATTAGTAAGACAAGACCTTCCTTGGCTAAACCCATGTTGGCTTTCTCCCATTAAACTATGACTATCTGCATGTTCAGTAATTTTGTTCTTTATAATGGTTTCTACCATTTTGTCTGGTACTGATATCAGGCTCACCAGTCTGTAGTTTCCCGGATCACCCCTGGAACCCTTTTTAAAAATTGGCCTTACAATGGCCATTCTCCAACCTTCAGGTATTACAGATGATTTTAATGATAATTCACAGATTACAGTTCAGTAAATCTGCAATCTCATATTTCAGTTCTTTCATCACCCTTGGATGTATACCATCTGGTCTAGGTGATTTGCTTCTCTTAGTTTATCAAATAGTTTTAACACATCTTCCCAGTTTATCAATATTTCTTTCAGTTCTTCTGATGCATCACCTTTAAATGCAATTTCAGGCATGGGTAACTTCCCTACATCTTTTCAGTAAAGGCCGAAGCAAAAAATTCATTCAGTCTCTCCGTTATGGCCTTGTCCCCTCTTAGTGCCTTTTACCCCTCTATCATCTAATGGTCCAACTGACTCTCTCACAGGTTTGCGATGAATGTACTTGAAAAGGTTTTATTATGCATTTTTTATTCCATAGCAAGCTTTTTACTATATTCTCTCTTTGCCTACCTAACGTGGAACCTTGAATCATGTAGCTGTACTCTGGGCTATTCTTCCCCAAGTGCTTAATTTTGCACTTGCACACATCACAATTCAAACTAAACTCGCTACTACCCTGCCTACCAATCACCCTAAACACCCTCATCTTCTTCTCAACTTCTCTACCTGCACCTTAATAAACACATGCTCTACACACAACAAAATACAGATCCTTTCAGACTGCATCACAGACAATGAAATAGACATCAGGTGCATTAACGAAACTTGGTTCACAGAAAATGATAATGTTTTGCTCAAGCAACTGAACATCTCCATGCATGCCATCCACAACTGCCTACGTAGCAGCAGTAAAGGAGGCGGCATATGCATACTCACAAAGAAAAATCTCAACTTTAACAGCATAAATATAATCTCAATGCAAATCATTGACATCCTCACCATAACAAGTAAACACCTTACCATCTGTCTATCCTACAGAGCCCCTCACAGCAAAGCTGAAGAGCTAGCCCCTCTACTCAAAGCAATCTGCTCCCACACATCAACGCAAAAACACTTCATCCTTCTTGGAGACCTGAACCTTCCTTCTGCCTTTAACAATCAATCATCCACCTTCCTTGTAGCAATGGGCAATCTCCACTATTCCCAGCTAATTTCCGTCCCAACCCACACCAAAGATGGGATCCTTGACCTGATCTTCCTCCCTGACAGCCTGCTGAACACACCAGGATACACCCCACCAGCAATAACCCCAGTCCTCTGGTCTGACCACAACTTCATAACCTTTATGATACCCCATTCTCACACAAGCCTTCCACCACAAAACCATTCTCCCATAATGAGAATATTCCTTACATTTGATGTACAATCCTTCCTACAAAATATCCTATCAGTCCTCTCAAAACCTCTGGCAGAGACTAACCTTGAATCACTGATCGACTGATGGAATTATACCCTTTCTGCAGCTGTTCTCGCATCTCTGAGCTCCCACCATGAAGACACAACATCTGGCTCCCTGGTTTTGCACAGCACGACTTGTGTCACCTCAAACACCAGTTGAGAATATTTAAGGACCACCAAATCCACACACTGTACATAGACAACTTAAGATCCTACTTTAATAACACCATGAAAGCTAAACAGGAATACTACAACATTCTATTTCATTCCTTCAATAAGCCATGGGATCTCTTTGAAATAGTCAAATCACTCACAACAGATCCCACCCAGCCACACCACGACAACATCATGGACCCTCAAGTCATGGCCACCTACCTACAAGCCAAGCATGGCACAAACAACACCAACAAGCTCACCCTACCCATGCTAAAATAGAGACTCATATCTGACCACTCCTGGACTACCTTCAGGACTCTATCCCTAGAGCTGAACAGAATAATCACCAACATCAACACGACCACCTCCTCACTCAATCCATGCCAAGTATCTTGGATAAAAGCCACCAGAATACAATTCCTACCAATCATATCAGAAATACTACAGACATCCTTCTCACAAGGCCTCCTCCCACCTTCACTAAAGCAAGCCTCCATCAGACCCCTCCTAAAAAAGTTGTACCTTGACACTAGTACCCCTGTCCCTTACAGACCCATAGCCAGCATACCGTTCCTAACAAAAGTCATAGAAAAATCCATACAAACCTAACTTCAGGATCACATAGACCAACATGCACCATTGGATCAGCATCAACATGAGTTCCACCCCATTACAGCACAGAAACCCTATTGACTTCTCTACTGAACATTCTCATCTCAGGCATCAAACTGGTCTCTCATGGTTTCATTCTGCTCTTTCTGGACATATCCGCAGCACTGTATTGCATTAGATCTTGCTAAATCAATTTCATGACATTGGAGTTCAAGGCAAAACCCTCAAATGGATCCACTCCTACCTTACAGACAGGAGTCAACAGATAAAAATTGGAACCCAAACATCTTCCCCTTACATCCTATCACAAGGTGTACCCCAAGGCTCCTCACTCTCTGCACTTCTCTTCAACATTTGCATTCAACTCCTCTGCTCGGTCATCCAAAATGTCAATATCAACTACCTGACATTATGATTTACACACTTGACACAACTAACGACATTATGCTTTACACGCCTTTCTCTACATCTGCTCCTGACTACTCAAGAATCATAGCCTGCTTCACCAAAATAGTAAACTGGTTACAACTCTGCAACTTATCAGTCAACTTCAACAAAACAGAAATCCTATACATCACAAGGTACCCCAGCTTCACCCCCCACACCCACCTCGATTAGGATTGGCAACACAGACCCAAATCAGACACCATGGCATCACATTGACCAACAGCTATGCTTCCAACCCCAAGTCTAGTATACCACCAATTCTGTCTACTACAAGTTCAGAACTCTGCAAAACCTATGACCCCACCTCACCACAGAAAACTTCCACTCAGTATGCCAAGTCATTATCAGCCCCCTACTTGACTACTGCAAATCGATATACTATGGACTTCCCAAACACACTCTTCTCCTACTACAGCTCATCCAAAGCATGAACCATCCACTGGGCATCCAGACAGACTCACATTACACCCATCCTAAAATCCTTCCACTGGCTACCCATCACTTCAAGAGTTAAATTCAAAGTCCTCATCACAATCTACAAGGCACTACACAACCTCACCTCCAAACATCTTCAAACATTAATCCATGCTCCCAACACCAACAGGCCAAGAAGACATGGCACACAGAATCTGCTCAACCTTCCACCTCAAATCTGCAAGAGCAACCAAACCACATACCTCAGGGCCTTCTCATTTTAAGGACCTACCCTCTAGAACTTGGTACTCTCTGCACTAAGGGGTATCAAGTCAACCCAGGACTTCCAAAAGAGTTTAAAAACCTACCACTTCCAGGAACACTATGTCCTAGAGCCCCAACATAACGCAACACTACAACACCACTTGCAAGCACACAGGATGTCTCCCATCCCACTTCCTTGAATCCCTCACATTAGGGGCCCGCCCATCCCCTATCATTAGCCACCCCTCCGCCAACCCCCTCTAGTCCCCTACCAACCATTTAAGTATGTCTTAAGCATTGTACTCAAACCTTACTCATCAAGGTTTATGTAACCCAGTGCACCTATTTTATGTGTTGTACCCCAGCCCTGCTCAACTAAATTGATGCAATCCTAGTGCACCTAACAGTTTTGCGTACCGTTTTGAAGTTGTCGATCCCCATGCTTGTTAACTTCATGTTCTATGCAACCTAAATATGCCTGAAAGTTCTATGTTTCACCCTGTTCCTTGTAAACAGTTTTGACTGGTAGAAAAATGGTATAGCAAAACCAGTTAAATAAATAAAATGTCATCTGCCATTTGAAAAATTTGAAAGTTGTGCTATCACTGGTTGCTTTGACTGCTTTATCATTGGTATCTTTGGATTAAATTAATAGGCTGCTGCTGTAAAGGTCGCCTTCTGACTTTTTCTTGCTAATTTGTATTTCCGTCTTGGTTAGGTTGAGTATAATCCAAATTAAAAGAAGTGCAATCCTAGATTTGCACGCTTTAAAAATCCCGGCCCCAAAGGAATTGGCTCAGCTTTTGTCTGTTGAGAAATACAATCAAAACCCTGAAAAAGGATTCCGTGGAGATGGGTTTGAGAAGAATCAGGGAAACTTTTCCTGCTTTATAAATTGGAAAATTTCTAGGGAATACTGGATTAAGCTTCTTCAAGGAACTAAATGTTCTGAAAGCTAAGATTGTAGCAAAGCTTCTTAAAGGAAGGAAATATTTTAAATCCTGTGCAGAGAGGAGCTAGTAATTTTGCTGGGCATGGCAGGTTGGAGTCCTCTGAGCAAGGGGGAAAGGGGAAAATGCCTTTCTTTAAAACAACTTGAGAAATTGAAAAGGAAAGCTATATTGAGTTCCTTATCGTTCCTACAGTTCAGTCCTCCACCTCTGGGTTGTGCACCTCCTCCTGCAGCCTGGAGCCTGGACTTGCCAAAGCATTGACATCACTGGATAAGGTCTGGTGCACACTCCCCTCCTCTCCAGTGTCTCCAGTCTCCATGCA
This sequence comes from Ichthyophis bannanicus, assembly GCA_033557465.1. Lineage (NCBI taxonomy): Eukaryota > Metazoa > Chordata > Amphibia > Gymnophiona > Ichthyophiidae > Ichthyophis > Ichthyophis bannanicus. The sequence goes on along the minus strand of CM066032.1, from coordinate 121,149,305 downwards.
GCAGGAGGATCTAGTGAGCCTAGCTGCTGGGCTCACTTGAGGAACTCATAAGGAGCCTTAGTGTATTTAGTTCAGGTGTAGTTTAGTTGGGATTTTGGATTTTCTTTCCCACTACCTTTATTTTATTTTTGGGGAGTTACTGTTCCTTTAAAAAAAAAAAAAAAAAAAAACAACCGCGAAAGACCCGTGAACAAGCAGTGCCTCAGGTGCCGGTTCCTGCCTGCCCCTGATCTCCGGGGCGGTGGGCTCATCTTCAGGTCTCACTCCCTGAACTGCATGGGGGAGAGCCCTTGAGCAGGACCAGAGCAGCTTCCTTGTCGGGGCCTGGGAGCCGCTCTGCTCTTGAAGGCAGGAGCGTTTGCATGAGAGGCTTGCTGGTGGGAGACTGCTGAGCTGACAAGCAGTCCCGCTGGCTGGAGCCCCGTTGAAGCCACGTAAGTTTTCTGTAAAGGGCATACTTCCTTTCGGTGGGGTTTGGGGGATCGTTGCCCTGGCCCGCGGCAGAGCGGGATGCTTTGTTGGATCCCTCTGCTCACGCGGCGAATTTTGGCGCCCTTTTCGGCCGCGCTCAGGTGCCGGCTGCCATTTTAGTTTCGGGCGTGTCTTTTCAGAGCGGCTCCAGTCAGCTGTTTGCTGTGGGAACACGACGGCGCGGAGGCTCTGCGCTTCAACTTATTTCAGCTTATTTCATTTTGTTTTCTGTTTATTTCATTTTTCTTCAATTTAACCCGGTCTGCAACGTAGAGGAGTTTCTTTTTGCAGTCCTTGTCCCGGGGTGTTTTTCTTTTGTTTTAAAACGCAAAAACAAAAAACAAAAAAAAAAACAGGGGTTAAAGGATGAGACCCTGAGCAGTCTTGCGTTTGGGAGAAGCTGCAGAGCCCTAGAATTCCTTTCAAGAGAGGGGTCACTGAGATGGCGTCCCGACCTCAGTGCATCCTCTGTGGTTCACGCAGAGGTACGGTGGTGGAATCCGGGGTTTGCAGGGCTTGCGCCTCGGGGTCTGCCAGCATGGAACGGCAGATAGAGGCCAAGCCGTGCCAGGATCTCCAGCCGGCGGCGGCGGCCCTGGAGGAAGACTTGGTGATGGCTTCCTCATCGGGGGCTCCCGGCCATGTTTCCAGCCCTGGAGTCCCCTTCTCCATTTGGAGATTTCTCCCCCGACTTTGTCTTGCTCATGCATCAAGCGTTCTGCAGGCAACGCCAGGGGCTCTTGCCGGAGACAGTGGATAGGTCTTCGGCCGCCCCTCCGGCCAGAGTAGCTGGTGGCCACACAGTTTCCCCCAGGCCATCGAAGAGATCTCGGACACGCGAACTCTCCCCTTCCTTCAGGGAGGCGATCGATTCGGATGGGGAGGACCACGGTTTGGAGGCAGATATGGAAGATCTAGAAGAGGGGGAGATTCCAGAGCCGGAGGATCAGGCCAATATTGTCCGGATATTCCGCAGGGAGGAACTCACTGCTCTTATCACCGAGTCCCTCCAGATGTTGAACTTGGCGGCTGTTTCTCCCACGGAGGAAGTGGGGGTGGAGGACCCCATCATCCAGGCAGAGAGGCAGACCCAGATGGCTTTTCCAGTCCACAGGGTGGTGGATAAGATGATACAGGACGAATGGGATCAGCCCGAGGCTGCGCTCAGAGGTATCCGGACGATGAACAGGCTCTATCCTCTGGCGGATAAGGACAAAGAACGTTTTAAATCCCCCAGAATTGATGCGGCGGTCTCGGCGGTTACCAAGAAGACCACTATCTCTGTGGAGGGTAGTGCCGTATTAAAAGATGCGCAGGATAGAAAGGTGGATGGACTTTTGAGACAGTCCTTTGAGGCCGACGCCTTGTCATTGCAGGCTTCTATTTGTGGAGCTTGGGTGGCCAGAGCGTGCCTCCGATGGTCTCAGCGGCTTCGGCAGTCCTCTGGATTGGACCAGGAGGGGACTGCGGAGCTGGATCGCTTGGAATCCGGTGCTGCGTATCTGGCAGATGTTCATTATGATTTGATCAGGGCCCTCGCTAACAGCATGGCTTCCTTGGTGGTGGCGCGCTGCTCCCTGTGGTTGCGGAGCTGGGCAGCGGATGGCTCCTCTAAATCCCGGCTGAGTAAGCTGCCTTTTAAGGGCCGGTTACTCTTTGGAGAGGACCTGGATAAGCTGGTGAAGGATTTGGGTGAGTCCAAGGGCGGCAGGCTCCCGGAGGACAAACCCAAGCCAGGTAGGGCTGCTCCGTCCTTTCGGGTTCAGTCCAGGGATTTTCGGCGTTTTCGGACGTCTCGGCTGGGCGGCGCCCAGAGAGGTAGATTTCCATAAAAGGGCCAGAGTTTTCGGGGCTTTAGGGGGGCAAGTAGGGGATTCGCAGGATCCTCCTCCTCCTCGGCTGGCAGAAAGCCACAATGAAGGTTTGCGGGTCCCGGTGGAAAGCGCTCCGGTGGGGGGAAGGCTGCGGGAGTTTCTTTCTGCTTGGACCCAGATCACCACGGACCAGTGGGTGTTAGAAATCATCCATGACGGGTATGCTCTGGAGTTCGCCTATCCGGCCCGAGATTCCTTTGTGATGTCTCCCTGCAGAAATCAAATCAAGGCCCTGGCGATCCGCCAGACTCTCGATCGCCTGTTACACTTGCGGGCCGTCCGGCTAGTACCGTTGGAAGATTACGGATTGGGTTGGTACTCAATCTATTTCGTGGTGCCCAAAAAGGATGGGTCCCTGCGCCCCATTCTGGATTTGAAGGGCGTAAATCGTTGTCTGCAGGTGCCACACTTCAGGATGGAAACTTTGCGTTCCGTTATTGTAGCGGTGCGAAAAGGGGAGTACTTGACCTCCCTAGACTTCACAGAAGCATATCTTCATATGCCAATCAGAGAGGGTCACCAAAGGTTTCTACGGTTTGCTCTCCCCTGGGGGCACTTTCAATTTCAGGCGTTACCCATCGGCCTAGCTACGGCTCCGCGTACCTTCACCAAGATTATGGTGGTGGTGGCGGCGGCGTTGCGGAAGGAGGGCATTTTGGTTCACCCCTATCTCGACGACTGGTTGATTCGGGCGAAGTCCAAGGCCGAGAGTGTGCGAGTGACAACCAGAGTGGTGCAGTTCTTGCAGCATCTCGGATGGGTAGTCAACCCGGCCAAGAGTCATCTTGTGCCGACCCAGGAGCTCGAGTATCTGGGGGTGAGGTTCGACACCCGGTCGGGGACGGTATTTCTGCCTCATCACCGGGTCCTGGGCCTGCGGCGTCTTGTCAGCAGCTTCCGCGCGGCCACGGCTCCCTCGGCGTGGGAGTACCTGTGTGTGCTCGGGACAATGGCGGCGACCCTGGAGGTGGTGCCATGGGCTCGGGGTCACATACGGCCATTGCAGCGGGCGCTTCTCTGCCGCTGGTCCCACCAATCCGACTCCTTGAGCAAGCGTCTTCCCTGTCCTCCGCGGGTCAGGCAGGCGTTGCGGTGGTGGCTCCTGCCCGCTATGCTTCGGGCGGGAATGTCCCTGGAACAGCCTGCCTGGATTCCGCTGATGACGGATGCGAGTCTCGCGGGCTGGGGAGCCCACTGCTGCGATCAGTATGCGCAGGGCCTGTGGTCTGCCCAGCAGTGCAGTTGGTCCATCAATCGGCTGGAGCTGAGGGCGGTTTTGCTGGCGCTCCAGGCCTTCGAGTCAACGGTGGTCGGTCGGGCGGTCAGAGTGCTGTCGGACAACTCCGCGATGGTAGCCTACATCAACCGTCAGGGAGGGACCGTCAGCGTGGCCATGGAAGAGGAGGCGGAGTTGCTGTTTGCTTGGGTGTAGCAGCGTCTTCCAGCGCTGTCCGCGGCGCACATTGCGGGGAAGGACAATGTGATGGCGGATTTTCTCAGCAGGGTCCAGGTGGACGCGGGGGAATGGGAGCTCAATACCCAGGTGTTCGCTCAGATAGTCCGTCGGTGGGGACCCCCAATTATAGATCTCATGGCAAACTTCCAGTCCGCAAAGGCGAGCCGATTCTTCAGCAGGCAGTAGAAAAGGATGTCGGAAGGGATCGACGCCTTGCTGCAGCGGTGGCCGAGGCACGGCCTCCTCTATGTTTTTCCGCCTTGGGCCTTGATAGGTCGCGTGGTGCAACGGACCGAGGCTCATCCCGGAAGGGTGTTGTTGGTGGCTCCGGACTGGCCGCGGCGTCTGTGGTATGCGGACCTGGTCTGTCTGCTAGACGGGGAGCCGTGGAGGATGCCGGATTCGGAAGATTTCTTACTCCAAGGTCCGCTTCGAATGACTCAAGTGAATCGATTCTCGCTTACAGTTTGGCCATTGAAAGGGCGAGGCTGAAGAGGAAAGCATACTCAGGATCGGTGGTGGCGACGCTGCTGCACGCCAGGAAGAGGTCAACGTCCTTGGCTTATGTTAGGGTATGGCACGTTTTTGAGGATTGGTGTTCAAGGCGACAGATTCGCGCGGCTACGGCCTCCGTGCCAGTGGTCTTGAGCTTCCTACAGGACGGTTTCGACAAGGGCTTGGCGGCTAGTTCGTTGCGGGTACAATTGGCGGCTTTGGCCTGCTATAGGGGCAAGGTGCAGGATATCTCGTTGGGAGCGCACCCGGATGTGTTGCGTTTTCTGAAGGCGGTATCGCATCTGCGGCCCTGTCGCAGGGTTCTTGTGCCTCAATGGGACCTCAATCTGGTCTTGGGGGCATTGGTTAAGGAACCCTTTGAGCCTTTGAGTTCGGCGACGGTGAAGGATTTAACATTGAAGACGGTGTTCTTGGTGGCTATCTGTTCCACGCGGCGCATTTCGGAGTTGCAGGCGCTTTCTTGCAGAGAGCCATTTCTGTTTTTTTCAAAGGAGAAGGTGGTCCTGCGTCCGGTACCTTCTTTTTTGCCTAAGGTCATCTCTCCATTTCACCTTAATCAGTCGGTCTCCCTCCTGGTGCTTTCCTCGGGGGGGACTCTTCTTCAGCGGAGCCTTTACGTCAGTTGGATCTTAAGAGGGTGTTGCGACGTTATTTGCAGGTCTCCGCGCCGTTTCGCAAATCAGATCATCCGTTCGTGCTGTTCGGCGGGCCTCGCAAAGGTGAGGCGGCAGCGAAAGCTTCCATTTCTAGATGGATTAGGGAAACCATTGTGTCCGCGTATCTCCTTCAGGGGCGCGTAGTGCCGTCGGGCTTGCGGGCGCACTCTACTAGAGCGCAAGCGGCCTCTTGGGCAGAGCTTGGCTTAGTTCCCCCGGCGGACATTTGCAAAGCAGCGACGTGGTCTTCTCTTCACACGTTCAGTAAGCACTATCGTCTGGATGTGCTGGCGGCGGGGGACGCCTCCTTCGGTTCCACGGTTTTGCGTGCCGCGATGGAAGTCCCCTCCCGTTGAACACTGCTCTGTTACATCCCAGAGGTAGAGGACTGAACTGTAGGAACGATAAGGAAATGATAATTACACTTACCTGGTAATTGTAGTTCCTTGAGTGAGGACAGTTCAGTCCTCATTCCCGCCTAGGACTTATAAGGAAGATGTGGTTCCTCTTGGATCGCCTGATTCAGTCGCAGGTAGGTCCTTCTCCTTACTGTCCTATTTCTGTCTGTCTCTGTTCTTTCTATGAAGGGGTTTGCAGGGACCGGTACTGAGCAACGTTTGTTCCATGTTAGGTTACGTTTTTAGATAGTTATGGTTGCTTAGGTTGATATTATTCCTTATTGGCTACTTATTTGTTGCTCCTTTGAGTGTGCTTTGTCAATAGTTCACTGGAGAGGAGGGGAGTGTGCACCAGACCTTATCCAGTGATGTCAACGCTTTGGCAAGTCCAGTCTCCAGGCTGCAGGAGGAGGTGCACAACCCAGAGGTGGAGGACTGAACTGTCCTCACTCAAGGAACTACAATTACCAGGTAAGTGTAATTATCATATTCTCTAAGGAACCTAAGATTACTGAAAGCTAAAACTATAGAGAAACTCTTTGGAAAATATATATGTTTAATCCTGTGAAAGAATCCAGATAGCTCTGCTGAGTCTGGGCAGTTTAGAATCCTAAGAGTAGTGACACTGCTGCATGCTATTGGAAGCAGTGCAGAGGGAGAGAGAGAGGCCCTGGCTTTAGACTTTTGGCAGAAGGACACTGCCTAATTAAAGTTTAAACTGGAAATTCCTGAGCTCTTAAAGGAATACATTTTTATGACTGTGAAAGATGTAACTGGCTAGTGTTTGTATGGGTTTAGACAGGGACATTCATTTATCTTTTATTTTTGGATTGGAATAGGGACAGTATTCCACATCAGATCACAGTCAACATATTAACCCCCAAGCAACTGTGGATGCAACCTCAATTTAAATTAGTTTTATTTATTGATTTATTAAAGTTAAGGAGTAGGTAAAGTCCGGATCATTGCTGGACCAGAGGAATCCTGAGATCCTGTGATATCAGATCTCCTGGAAGAGGACACCGTAGGTCTTCTGGACAAGAGATTGGGCCCCTTTGCAAGAAAGTTTCTGGGAAGAAAGATACCAGTACACAAACACCCTGAGAGACTAAAAGAACTGCATTTCTGAGCTCATACCTTATATTATCAATTTAAATACATACAGTTGTTGTTGTTAAGTGCCGTCGAGTCAGAGTCGACTCATGGCGACCCTCTGGATAGCTATCCAAAATTGTGTTCAGTCTCCAGTCAGGTGGCTCATTGTTGACAGATTGGTACCCGTAGCTGCTGTTATTGTATCGTCCATCTCATTGCTGGCCTTCCTCTTTTGCATTGACCTTCTATCTTGCCAAGCATGATGTTTTTCTCTAATGATCTCTCTCTTCGCATGATATGTCCAAAGTATGCAAGTCAAAGTCTTGTCATCTGAGCTTCTAAAGAAAGCTTAGGTTTGATCTCCTCTAGTACCAACTGGTTTGTTCTTCGGGCAGTCCATAGTATACACAGTATTTGCCGCCAGAACCATAATTCAAAGGAATCAATTTTCTTCCTGTTTATCTTTTTCACTGTCCAGCCTTCACATCCATATGATGTTACTGAAAATACCGTGGCTTGAACAAGTTGAATCTTTGTATGGAGAGAGACATCTCTGTTCTTGAGAATCGTATCTAGGTCTTTCATAGCCATTCTGCCAAGAGCAAAGTGTCGTCTGATTTCTTGACTGCTTGCTTCTTCTTTATTGATAGTTGATCCAAGTAGGTTAAAATTGTTCACGATTTAAATTTCTTCTCCTTCAACGATGAACCTGTTGATTATGCCAGTTGTCATGATCTTTGTCTTCTTTACATTAAGGTGCAGACCCATTTTGAGACTATGTTCTTTGATTGTGAGAAACAAATGTTTCAGATCATCTTCACTTTTAGCCAGTAATGTGGTATCATCAGCATAGCGAAGGTTGTTGATGAGTCTTCCACTAATCTTTACACCTCTGTTGTCTTCATACAATCCTGCTTCTCTGATGATTTGTTCTATATATAAATGAAACAGGTAGGGGGAAAGTATGCAGCCTAGTCTTACACCTTTGCTTATTTTAAACCATTCTGTTTCTCCTTGTTCCTTTCAAACTGTTGCTTCTTGATCAATGTATAGATTGTGCAAGAGAACAATCAGGTGTTCTGGTATACCCATGCTTCTTAATGTGACCCAGAGTTTCTCATGGTTTACACAGTCAAAAGCCTTGCTATAGTCGATAAAGCACAAATAGATATCCTTTTGGTATTCTTTAGTCTTTTTAAGGATCCATCTCACATCTGCAATGATGTCTCTTGTTCCTCGCCCTTTCCTAAACCCTGCTTGCATGTCAGGTAGTTCTTGTTCCAGGTATGGTTGTAGTCTCTTTTGAATAATCTTCAGAAGAATCTTGCTGGCATGTGGGATCAGAGCGATTGTGCAATAATTTTCAGTCAGTTGGATCACCTTTCTTTAGTATCGGTATAAACACAGATCTTTTCCAGTCAGTTGGCCATGATGTTGTCTTCCATATTTCTTGGCAGAGCCTTGTAAATAAGCTGCATCAGACTGCTGTAATACTTCTATGGGAATGCTATCAATGCCTGGTGTTTTGTTCTTTGATAAGGCTTTCAATGCTGCTTCAACTTCTTCTTTCATTACCAATGGTTCCAGATCATAAGGTACAGGTTGAAACGGCTGTTGGCCACTTGATCTTTATCATATAAAAACTCTGTATATTCCTTCCATCTTTTCTTGATCTTCTCAAAATCATTCAACATAGAACCTTGAGCATCTTGTAAAATTCCAATTCGAGGCTGGAATTTTTTCTTTAACTCTCGTAGCTTTAGGAAAGCCGATCTTGTTCTTCCTCTAATAGTTTCTGCTTCTCTTTCCTTGCATGCGTCATTGTAGTACTTTTCCTTGTCCTGTCTTGCTGCACGTTGGAAATCTCTGTTGAGTTCTGTGATTGTCTTTCTTTCTCCTCTGGCTTTAGCTTCTCTGCGTTTCTGGGCAATTTTCAGAGTTTCTTCCGTCATCCATTTTGGCCGTTTTTTCTTTTTCACCTTTTGTAGAGACTTCTCACTTTCTTCCAACACAACCTTCTTGATGTCATTCCATAACTCTTCTGGAGCGCTGTCATTTGTATCTAAAGCAGTAAATTGATTTTGCAGGCAGTCTTTAAATTCCAGTGGTATATTCACAAGGTTATATTTTGCTGAATTCATGAGTGGTTTGCTCTTTTTCAACTTTAGCTTGAGTTTACATACTAGTAGTTGATGATCTGTACCACAGTCAGCTCCAGGTTTTGTTTTTGTTGATGTTATAGAGTTATTCCATCGTTGACTTCCACAGATGTAGTCAATTTGATTTTTATACAATACATTGGGTGAAGTCCATGTGTACAGTTGCCGCTTGTGTTGCTGGAAGAAGGTGTTTGAGATGAATAGATCATTGGTCTTGCAGAATTCTATCAGTCTTTCTCCAGCTTCATTTCTGTTGCCAAGTCCATATTTTCCAACTACTTTGCCTTCTTCTTTGTGGCCAACATTTGCGTTCCAGTCACCCATGACTATCAGGATGTCCTGTTTGCATGTTCTGTCAATTTCAGCTTGTACTTGCTCATAGAACTCTTCAATTTCATTCTCTTCTGCAGCTGTTGTTGGGGCATATACTTGAATTATAGTTGTGTTGATAGGCATTCCTCGTAGACGAATAGAGACTAAGCGTTCACTGACTGCATTGTATTTCATTACAGTTCTTGCAAGTTTCTTCTTTATTATAAATGCAGCATAGTAGACCATGTGATCATCTGATGCAAAGTGCCCGATGCCAGTCCATTTCAGTTCGCTGACACCCAACAGATCAAGTTGTACACGTTGCATTTCATTTTTGACCACCTCCAACTTCCCTTGGTTCATGCTTCGTACATTCCATGTTCCAATGTGTAAGACATCTTTACAACTTCTGACTCTGATTTCATACAGAGTAACCTGAATAATAAGAGAACTTACCTGTTAAAAGGTGGAAATTCCTGTACAAAGAAGTATATTCATATTATGAGATAACAGTAAAGGGTATCCTAAAGAGAAAAACTGAAAAGCTTGAATATTTTGTATTAGAAAACTACTGTGAACAAAAGAGAAAAACTGAATGTTGATTTACTTCTGAGTTGTAAGGTGCCACTGTGTATAGAAACCTGATTGATTTAACTTGTTTAACTAACTGTCAAAATTTCTGAATCCATCTTCAAGCTTGTTCAACAAGTTATATGAGCTTAATAAACCTTTCTGAAAATTCTGTTTATAGACCCTAAGGTGTTCTGTGTCCCATTCTTGCAAGGTTTACCCTATCGCCATAACTGTAACATCATCACCTTGCTAGGAGCTTATGCAAATTAGTTTATTTTTCCTCTCAGTCTTTCTCCTCCTAACAGTGGAGCTGGATGAGATGAGGTTAGTGACTTCCGTAAGCCTCTACCGAAGGGGGACGTCAGACTCTCAACGCAGAAGCTAACTGGGCAGCTTCCCGGTAATCCGGCCAACCCAGATATTCAATGCTGGGGCCCCGATATGACTCCGGCATTGAATATCGAGATTTAGAGTTCAGTAGTGGCAGAGGCTAGATGCATTAGATCATCTAGCCACCGCCACTAAGTATCAGGCCCACATTTTTTAGTAATCACTTAAATATTACAATAAAACATGTTTAATGCGAGAGGGTCAAGATGAGGAAAGAAGTAAAAAGATTGTGGATGCCTTCCAAGAAGCACTGCTTAGACAAATGGTGATAGAACTGACCAGCGAAAGCTTGATGCTGGATTTAGTGCTCACCAATGGAGATAGCGTGTCGAATGTCCAGGTGGGTGCCCATGTGAGCAGCAGCGATCATCGCACAGTGTAGTTTGAGATAAAAGCCAAGGCAGAGTCCAATCACTGCAAGCTCAAAGTCCTAGACTTCAAAAATGCTGACTTCAGTAAAATGGCTAAGTACCTGAAGGAGGAGTTTGCAGGGGGAGAAGAGGTAAGGGAAGTGGAACCGCAGTGGCTAAACTAAAGGAGGCAATGAAAGGTGCAACAGATTCATATGTAAGGAAAGTAAATAAAAACAAGAGGGAAAGGGAACCCATATGGTTCTCCAAAGAAGTGGCTGCTCAAATAAATGCAAAAAAACCCCAGCTTTCACAAAATTCAGAAGTTCGCAAACAGATGAACACAGAAAAGAATACAGGATAAAGCTAAAAGAGACAAAAAGAGAAATAAGGATAGCAAAAGCAAAGGCAGAAGAAAAGATGGCTAAGAATGGAGACAAAACGTTTTCAGGTATATTCAGGAGAAGAGGAAGATCAGAGGTGGACTTGCAGGACTCAAAAGTGCCGAGCACAGATTTGTGGAAAGTGACATTGAAAAGGCAAAAATGCTAAACAAATACTTTTGTCCTGTTTTTACTAAAGAAAATCCTAGAGGACCACCTGTGATTGACAAATATACATATTGGAATGGAGTAAATACTACACAATTCACAGAAGATGATGTGTTTGAACAGCTTACAAAACTGAAAGTACACAAGGCCATGGGACCGAATGAGATACATACAAGAAAAACGAAAGAGCTCAGAGAGGCTCTGGCAGGGCCTTTAAAGGATGTTTATAATAGAACCTTAGAGACAGGAGAAGCTCCATAGGACTGGAGAAGGGCTGATGTGGTACCTCTTCACAAAAGTGGTAATCGGGAAGAAGTGGCAAACTACAGGCTAGTAAGCCTTACCTTGGTAGTGGGAAAAGTAACGGAGGTGCTTCTGAAAGAGTGAATAGTGGACTTTCTCGAAACCAATAGATTGCATGATCCAAGGCAACATGGTTTTACAAAGAAAGATCATGCCAAATAAATCTGATTGAGTTCTTTGACTGGATTACCAGAGAACTAGATCAAGGGCATGCGATGCATGTGATCTACCTAGATTTCAGCAAAGCCTTTGATACTGTTCCTCATAGGAGGCTTATCAATAAACTGAACAGCCTGTGGATGGGTTCCAAGGTTGTGAACTGAATCAGAAATTGGTTGATTGACAGATGACAGAGAGTTATGGTAAATGGAACTCACTCAGTTGAAAGGAAGGCAAGTAGTGGCTTGCCCCGGGATCAGTCATGGGACCGGTACTGTTCAGTGTATTTGTGAGTGATATTGCTGAAGGATTGAAGGGAAAGTCTTTCTTTTTGCAGATGACACAAATATTTGCAACAGAGTGGACTCCCTTGAGGGAGTGGATAACATGAGGATAGATCTACAAAAGCTGGAAGAATGGTTTAATGCTTGTCAGTTAAGATTTAATGTGAAGAAGTGCAGTGTCATGCACTTTGGATGCAGAAATCCAAGAGAATTGTATGCAATAGAGGGCGAGAGGTTGGTGTGCACGGACCAGGAGAAGGACCCTGGAGTGATTGTTTCCTGAGGGTCTCAAGATGGCAAAATAGTCTGACCAGGCAGTGGCCAAAGCAGAAGGATGCTGAGTCGCATACAGAGAGGAATTGCAAGCAAAAAGGAGGAGGCATTAATGCCATTGTACAAGTTGCTGGTGAGGCCTCACTTGGAATATTGTGTTCAGTTTTAGAGACCATATATTACAAAGGATATAAAAAGACTTAAAATGATGCAGAGGAAGGTGACCAAAATGATTTGGAGCCTCGATCAGAAGACTTATGAGAAGACATTTGAAGACCTAAATATGTATACCCTACAGGAGAGGAGGGACAGGGGAGATATGATTCAGACCTTTAAATACTTAAAGGGTATTAATGAACAAACAAACCTTTTTCAAGGACGGAAAGCTGTAAAACTCAAGGGCATAACATGAAGCTGCAAGGGGGTAAACTGAAAGGCAATGTCAGGAAATACTTTTTCACTGAAAGGGTGGTGGCTGCTTGGAATGCCCTCCCGACGGAAGTGGTGGGGGCAAATTCAGTGACAGAATTCAAAATGGCATGGGACAGTCACAGCGAATCCCTTTATAACAACAGGATAAAATCAAAATAAACATAATTATCTCTTATATTTCAACAAATAAGGCTGACCTGCACGGAGCGGGGAGAACAACCCTAAACAAAGTCATAGGGAGTGGTGACCTGCACGAAGCGGCAGGTGCACCTACTCTTGCCATCTTGTTGGGCAGACTACATGGACCATACTGATCTTTATTTTCTATCATATACTATGGGCCCGATATTCAACAGGGTGCTAAGGCCAGCCATACCCACCGAAAGATACCTGTTCAGGAAAACTGCCTGAATCGCGATTCATGCGCCAACAAAACGGGAAAGCAATGAAAATGCAGCACAAACCGAGCATAGCAGCAGGCGCCCACTGCAGCATATACAGATAAGCACGGGACCCATAACCCAGGGACTGTGCACAAGGCGCAGGTGATACCCGTGTATGTGACCCCCACATCAGCCAGAGAAGCAGTACGGTATGGGGTCAGGAACCCGTGTATTGCCCGTCTGGCATACCCATGCATAGATGACACCATCACTCAGGCCCCAGTGGCATGGTGGTGAGGAGAAGTGCAAACTTCATCGCCGATGAAAGCGAGTGCCTTGTCCACTCTGTACTGCCGCATGAGGGGGTCCTCTACCCCAGCGGGGGCCATTGCCCAAACCTGAGGCTGGCAACAGCCATATGGAGGGGAATCCATCTTGGCTGGTAAGGAGGCCACAACAGGCAGGGGGGGGGGGTATTGCTGAGCATCATGATAGGCAAACATACCCTGAAAGGCATGGCTGTGTGTCTGCACAGGGAGACAGGGCATGATGCCAAGCCACATGCTGGTGGCTGCCCCAATGTGTGCCTATCAGGTGGTGGTGGCTTGGCCTATTCCCTCAGGAAGCGTAAGGGTCCTTGGTTTGGTCTCTCTGTTCTACAAGACCACTTTGTGAGATAAAGCCCAACCCCTACCTTCCTGGGCCCATTTCTGATTTCCTTTAGGATTGTCCTCCTGTCTTTTGATTCAGGGTTTTATACTTCCATTGAGAATAAAGTCTAAAAAAGACAAAGAGGCCCTTTTAGGTAAATGTGTTAGGTTTGTGCATTTAATGCTAAAACTTACGTGTATTATGTGCAGAGCCTCTGTAGAAGCTGTCAGGGATGTGACCATCATATTCCTGGTAGATACTTTGGGGACACATACCCTAATGTGTGGCGCAATTAACAGGAGCGCATCTTACGCCATCCATTTAGGCATCATTCACTGCAACCATGCTAATTGCAACATTGAAATCAGGCAATATGTTCCCCCACACAACTGCAATGTGCTCTCCATAACCACTCTCTGCCCACGCATCACCCATTCCCCACCCCAACGCATGATTCATGGTTAGTACAGGAATCAGCACGTGGTAACCATGATGTCTGCATAATAACAGTTACCATAGCTCTGTGCTCACAGTTAGCGCACGTTAACCACATTGCACACTTTAGTAAAAGGGCTTCAAGAGAAGTGTCTTACTTTCTGCCCATTGGTGACATTATTTTCTTCTCCTTGTTTTACTATTTAATGACAACCCCTAACTAGTTGGTCCCATATTTGTGGCTCACTGTAGCTGACCGTTTTCAGATAAAATATAATTTAATGTCTGTAATTGTAGTTCTCTAATGACAGCAGACGAATGAGTCACACTACTCACCTGCTTGTTTTTAAGGAACGTGTTTTTACTTCTTTTACGGTCATTTTTATTGTTAACTGTGGTGTACATGGTCAGCAGACAAACAGCTGGAATCTAATTGTTGCTTAGACGTTTTCTTGAAAGAAACTCCTAGTCAACATACACAAGGGGCTGGTGTGCTTCATGCCCAAGGCCCACCCCAGGGCTGGTGCAAGGTAGTGGGCACACTAGACCTTATGCCCACCCAAGAGTTTCATAATATTCCCTGTAAAATGTTATCTCCAAGTTATAATGCCCTGTTCGATGTAATTTCAGTTTGTTCAATGTAAACCGCACTGATGCAGAATAGTGCGGTATATAAGAGAATTAAATAAATATAAATAAATAAATAAATAAAATAATTAAAGACATCCGATCAAGACATCCGATCAATCCCGGATCTATTGCAATTCAGAAAAGCCTTGAAACACCACCTCTTCCTCTTGTATTACCCAGTAACCAATGCAGTTATTTCAACCACCTCACAGACCTTCCAAAACCCATAACGCTGAAACCAAGAAATGTTTATGATTCTGTTTTTAATTTGTAAATAGTTACCCCTGTTATCCAAGCTACTTTTGCCTGTTCATCTGTAAACACAAAGTACCATCGGAAATGTGTAAATTCTTTGTTCACTGTAAACCGCGCTGATGCTGAATAGTGCGGTATAGAAGAGACTATAAATAAATAAAAAAAATAATAATAAAATAAACACAACAATCATGATTATCTGAACCCCACCCTTCTAACAACAATCCTGCAAAAATGTATAACTGGACGTCCAAGTTACAGCAGGAATGTTGAAGATGGAACGTGCACAAAAACTGCAGGGACATTTATGTCTCTGGCCGATTTTAGTAAAATAGATGACACCAGTGTGGAGGTGCACACACGTAGCCACATAGACATCCATCTTAGGAAAGCGTGGAGCAGGGACGTCCATCTCATTCAAGCTAGGATAAGGGGACATCCATCAGCATAGCAAAATGAAGCCACGAGCCTCCTTTCCCTGTCAGTGTTTGTTGACAGACTATGAAATACAGGGGGTATTAGTGTGGCTTCTTCTCTACACCCTCCAGATATTTGCCTGACAAAACAAGCACGTTTCAGATACCTGTTCATGCCTTGAGCTGGTATAGCCTTAGGCACAACTCTGGACAACCAGGACATTTCTGGCAAGACTCCATCATGCCCCCATTCAGACTTGGACGTTCTTGCACTGAGGATGGCCACAGACCTGGCTTCTAAAATTTCTCTGGAGACGTCTCTGTGATTTGTATATCTGCATGTCCACTTAAAGAAGACCAAAGCATGAATAGTGGTTTTAAAATCCCCCCCCCCCCCCAGATATTTAAATATTAAACTTTGCTATATATGCATGTGTGTGCCTGTTCCGGCTGCAGATAAAAGAGTGACCTGAGTTTGTGGGTCTGTCAGAATCGATTATTTTGCGTTGAATGCTGCTGCTCTTTGCTTCCCCTCCCCCCAAAGCCCCAAAGCTATTGCCCTAGGTCACTGCCTAGTCTTGACTGATAGCTGGGCCAGCCCTATTCATGTGTGTGTGAGAAGGTACAACAGCTGAATTCACAACTCTTCAGAATAACAGTTCCTTTTCCTAGTTTGAGTCTTTGCTACCCTGTCCCATTTCTTCGACTGTTGTAACTATAATCAATGCATAAGATGCAAAGAATCCGTTAAAGCCAAGCAGAGATAAGAGAAGGTCACATACAGGAAGCCAACCCATGGAGATGTGACTGCCGTTGCTAACTGCTATTGAAGCTTTGCCGATGGACTGATAAACCCACTACAATCAGATCCAGCTTTCCACCTGGGTCACCTGCAATCCTGTTTTTTGAACTACTATTGCTCCCTCTGCCCATCCTCCTCTCCTTCCCCCACACCAACTTTTCTCCTAATTTTTGCAAACATTGCCATTTACAAGGCTTAGAGTTGTTTTCAAAAGATAGGGAAGATAATTAGCTAATTTGCAATTAGCTAAAATGGAATCTTTAATCGCTTCCCCGTGGAATGAGCTGTAATCATGTCGTCTCTTCACTGTCCTGCCAGTGGTGATATTGAAGATGCCACGGCCTGGGTGATGCCTCAATTAGAATTCAGAGGTCTTGAAATACTAATCCGAGTCACAGTAGAAAGACGGGGCATATCCAAACGGATGCTAACTTAGACACCACTCCAAAAAAACATAAAACTATCAGTGTGGTTTTAACATATTTCTCTATAGCATATTCAAAGCCCATGTTAACAATATAGCATGGCTCTGAGGTTCTTGGTGGAGATTTGAATAGTCCCCTTCATGGAGGCATTTAGAGTATCTGTGCATATAGGGATCTGTTACAAACACAGCACATTCGTATATATGCTATTGGCTAATTTGATCGATCTTTTCCCACATGTAAAGTCTGGTTTACACACTGACAGCTTGTTGCAGAAGCCCTACACTAAGCTCTAGCACAGGGTTTCCTAACACATGTTTAACGTAGACATTTTGCTCACGCATTTGAGTATGCAAATGAGCTGCGCATATAAATCTCTGCGTTCAAGATAGAGAGCAAGCTACATCTGTATGCATGGGGTCTGCGCTAGCAGTCTGGCACCTCTGCATATGTATTGCATTGCTGGGAAAAAAGGTAATCTATGGTGGTGTGACACTTCACCCCTGACACAACCGAAATATCATTAGTGGCTCAGGGTCACCTACCCCTCCACCCCCCAAACCCCTCAAAAGCTCTGAAGTAGCCCAATGACCCCTACACCCACCCCACAGTCAATCCCTCCAATACCTTAATCACTGGGAGGGGGGCAAGAGCAATGCCCAGAAGCTCCTGCCCCTGTGCTGCCATCTTGGAAAATGGCAGTGGCTGACCCCATGCTGTACAGGGCTGAGTCAGTCTACCATATGAGGTCAAAAAATGCCTTATATGCAGACTGACCCCAGGGTGCTTCCAGGGACACACCATGCAGAGTGCACACCAGGGATCTGTCTGCCTTATATGGCAAATCGGCCCTGCCTGGTGCATTCCAGGATGCACCAGCGTGAGTTCAGGCACAGCCATTTTCCAAGATGGCAGCACAGTTCAGGAGCATATCGGTATAGCTCCTGCCCCCCAATAATTAAGGTACAGAGGAGGAGATCAGATGGGGTATAGGGGTCACCAGACAACCATAGAGGTTTTTTTCTAGGTTCATGTGGGTTGGGATTAGGGGCCACTGGACAACTCAGAAGCCATCTTTGGAGGTTCAGAGGGTAAGGAAAAGGGCCCACCAAGCCACCAATGGTATTTAGATGGTGCTGGGGTTGGGGGTATCTCTTGAAATGGTCATTGGAATTAAAGGGTCAAACTTCACCTCAGATGATCCTTTGTCTATTGGCTGCATCTTTAAGGCTGCCCAAAGCTGACATAAAGATCCAGCATTAAGGGAACAATAAAAAAACTGAGCTAAATTTTTGAAAATGGGAGAAATTAATAATTCATTCTTTTGCGTGCAGTTAGCATGCCCACTGTACTATGCTTTAGCACAGTGGTTTTGCTCACAATTTTCCTGTGCTAGCTTGCTTTCTGCACCAGGGCTCTGCACTGGAGGGAGGGGTGGCCTAGTGGTTAGGACAAGGTATTGCAGGACTGAGTGCCAGGGCTTCAATTCCCACCTGGGAACAGCAATCTCAAGCCAGAGGGGCTGGGGTTCCTAGTCCTATAGGCATTCCTTCTGGCTTTGGGCAAGCCACTTAACCCTCCATTGCCTTAAGTGCACATGTAGATTCTGATCCTTTTGGGGACAAGGGAATGTACCCAGTACCTGCCTGTGGTGATTGTAAACTGCTCTGGTGCCCTTTAGCCTGGGTGGTATATCAAGAAATTGCATAAACATATACATCAAGACTAGTGCAAGAAAATCAGTAGCAAAATGCTACACTACAGCAGAGTTTGCTGTATTGAGCTGTAAAAGGGCTTTTTATAAAATTGCAAGACTGCATATGAGTGTAAAAAAAACTGCATCCACTTTTACGATATCTGAACAGAGGCATTTCAGGGAGCATATTTTGAGTGGAGCACAGGCACACGTGCAATGTATTGACTTGGAGAAGTTTGCGTTCAGTTGAACAAGACTTGCTATATATCCCCTCATTATATGAAGGGCATGGTCATGAAATAGAACTTTTTAATCATAGCTGCATGACTTTGGAATTCACTACCACTATTTATTCCATTGGAACAGACTATTTTAAGGTTTCCGAGAAATTTAAAGACTTATCTATTTTCTCATGTTTATGTGAGTACATGAGTCCGGTGATTGGAATAATGATAATTATTGGGGTAAGAGTAGAGGGCGATCGTTATGAACCCCAAAGGATAAAAATGTGCTGAGAGATTATTAGGATATTGTAAGAAGACACATGTATATTCTGTGATTAGATGTGATTTATGTATTGTTTGGATTTTAATGTGTCTAACAATTGTGAATATTTTAATGTGGCCTGTATAGATATGAATGTATTTTGCTGTATACAAATGAAAAAGTGAAATGAAATGAAGTGTGTTCATAAATAAATTAATTACACCCGGCTGCATGTGCAGAGGATAATTTTAGAGTACCTAGTGCAAAAAGGCATTAGTTCATAAAGATATTTAGGCACCTATCAGGCTTGGACAAGTAGCTTAGTGGTTAGAGATCCAAGTTCAAATCCCACTAGCACACCTTAAGCAAGTCATATTACCCTCCACTGTCACAAAAGAAAATCTTTGAAATCTACTCTTGGACATACCTTGCCAAGAAAACCCAGGAGCTGCTAGGTTACCAGGAGTCAGCATAGACTCAATAGCACACATTGTATTGTAGACACCTATACACCTCTATAAAACACTAGGAACTGAATCTACTGGCCCAGTGTATGTGTTCACAGCAGGGTGAGCACTCCAACACTGATCAGTATTTAATAAAGGAATGTGACCACGTATGCATGAAGAACACTTTATACAATTGTCCTTGTAGAGTCCATGCAAATAAGTACACTTTTTCTGGAGAGGTATTAATTTGTGCATGGGCAATTGTGCACGATTGGGGCTGGTTCTGGGAGTCTAGTTTAAAAAGGCAGAGAAGCATTTATGTTGCCATTGTAAAATTCTCCAATACACAATCCAAATCAATGAGGATGAAATCATAAATCAATAAGATAGTTGATGAAGCCCATGTAAAAGAGGCATCTTTTTGGCACGTCTTACTGTATAAAATTACACCCTACATGCACTGGTGTCCTGGGAGAGCAGAGGTTGTGCAGAGCTGAGAGTTGTGCATATCTGCTCTAAATTAGACAGGTCATTTGTACCCATTTTGGACTAGGCGTCAATGGCTACACCTATTTTGTGGTGATGTATTTTTAAAAAAGGCGCATAGGAGCAGCATATATGTTTGTATGCCTTACCTGTCTAAGCATCCTCTGGGAGTTTATGGACTGGACTTCACTCCAAGCTGTGTAGGATGTTATCCCTGTTATTACAGTATGAATGAACCTCATTCACTCGTTCCTGATACGTAGACACTCTTGTAATGTCACCAACTTCTAGAATCGGGTAAAGGAAACCCACTGTGCATCCTCCCACTGTAATGTCACCTAAGACCTCTTGCTATTTTGTTTAAAAAATATGTCAACGTGGACCTAGACATTCATATAATTCCCAAAGTGTGGGAGGAGTAGCCTAGTGGTTGGGGCAAGGTACTTCAGGCCGGAAGGTCAGGGGTTCAAATCCCACTAGAGGACAGCAACCTTGGGCCGGAAGGACTGGGGTTTCTAGTCCCACAGATGCTCCTTGTGGTCTTGGGCAAGCCACTTAACCCTCCATTGCCCATGTTCCCTGTAAGTATTAGTGTATGTGTCTCATATCCCCACATGTTAAATGTATCCCCCAATTGTGTTGTGACCGTTTTGATTGAAGGATAAGGCGGTATACAAAACTGTCTAAATAAATATATAAATAGTGCTGTACAAAGCCATATAAGTATTCAGAAAAGGGACTGATTATGGAAAAAGGAAGTCATCAAGTGAAAGAATTACTTGGCCAAATCTCTTTACCTGTTTATATGGTGTATGTGAGTGTCTTCCAGCAGAAAGGACCGGGAACAGATACTCCAACATGGTTTATATGTTTATTTTATTTATTTGAACTGTTTTATATACCGCCCCTTCCAGCGATCAGGGACAGTTTACATCGAACAATTAGGTTTACACAGAACAATGTATAACAATATAAAACTATAACCTATATACATGGAACATATCACCTTCAAACAATCCAAGGATAGGTATTGGGTAGGTTAGTTGATACATAACTATATACATAGTAGTATACATAACTATATACATATAAGGATGCATAGCTTACATGCATGCGTTCCTTATTCAGTGAGTAGAAGAGGGGGAGGGGAGGTTCTACCTAGGAAGATTTGCTGAGCAGCAAGTTTTTGTAGTTGGAGGAGGGTTTTTTATTGTAGTGCTATAATGTTCTGTAAAGAGCATGGTTTTAAGCTCTTTTCAGAACTCCAGTAGGTCATTTATTGACCTGAGTGTGTATAGGAGGGGGTTCCATAGTGCGGGTGCAGTATAAGAAAAGGCTCTATTACTTGTAGTTTGTTTTGTATTGCGAAATGAGGCTGGGGTTGCTAGAAGATTTGATTTACTTTTTTTTCTGCTTCTGTTTTCTGGTTGAGCTTGTATCTTGGTAGACAGAAATGATGGGGATATGCAATTGATAAGTTTGAAAATGGTGACTAATGATTTATATTTTATTCTACTGGCCACTGGGAGCCAGTGAAGATTGTAGAGAATGGGGGTGATATGGTCAGTTAGTCTTGCCTTGGATATGACCCTCGCTGTAACATTCTGGGCTAATTGGAGAGAACGGAGGATCATCTTAGGCAGTCGCTGTAGTATGCTATTACAATAGTCCAGTTGAGGGGTGATGAGTGCATGGACCACAGTACGAAACTCATGAGTATCTAGGAGGGGTTGAAGGTGCTGAATTGTCTTTAGTTTGTAAAATATAGTTCTTGCATGTGTGCTTGATTTGAACTGTCATCGAAAGTGATTTATCCATTATGATGCCTAGATATTTAACCTCATCTTTGATTGGAACATCTGTGTCATGAAGTTTCAGTGATGTAGGAGAGGTGAAGTTTTGATTTCTTGTTACGAATAAGGTTTCTGGTTTTTTGAGATTTATTTGAAGATTGTTTTAGCCATGATTCAGCTTCCTCTATACAGTTAATGATGTTTTGGTATGTGGGGCATTTTAAGTTGATGGGTGTGTAAACCATGATATCGTCTGCATAGATATGGTAGTTTATGTTGTATTTCTTGAAGACTGTACATATAGGTTGAAGGTATATGTTGAACAGGAGGGCAGAGAGAGTGGAACACTGTGGGATTCCCTGTTCTTGGGGGAAGATGGATGAAAGATCCTGATCAACTTTCACATATAGCATACGGTTGGACAGGTAGGATTCAAACCACTTGAAGGTTGTTCCAGATATGCCTAATAGAGCAAGTCTTGTTAGAAGGGTGTTGTGTTCTACATTATCAAAAGCAGAGATAATGTCCAAGAACACCAAGAGGTATGCTTGGTTTACATTATCTAAGCCACATAGAAGAGTATCAAATAGTACCAGGAGTAGTGTTTCTACTCCATGATACAGGCAAAATCCATATTGGTGATCATCTAGAGGGGCATGACTGTAAATAAAGTCTTGGAGTTGGATTTGCACAACTTTCTCCAAGATTTTTGCAAAGGGGATGCTAGCAATCGGTGTATATGATGTAGGGTCATCCTTGTTTAGGGATCTGTTTTTGAGTATGGGACGAATAATAGAGTGTTTTAGTGCAGTTGGCATTGCACCGGAAGATAGGGAGTGGTTGACTATTTCCATAATGAAAGGTGCTAGTTCCGTTTTTGTTACTTTGATCCATGAAACAGGATATGGGTCAAGATATGACGTAGTGGTATTTATTTTGGTTATTGTTTCTTGGGTTTGCTTTACATTGATAAGATGAAAGGCTTGCCATTTGGCGGGAGTGAAGTGACAGTTTCTGAAGGGGGGGTGGTTAGGGGATCTTTGTGTTTTAATTTTGTTGCAAGGTGATTTGCCATTGTCTGGGGATTAATCCCTATGTTAGTTGTGTGGTTTTGATGTGTTTTGCTTAGTGTTTTTACTATTTCGAATAGTTCTCTGGGGCGATTTATGGCCTTGTTTAGTAAGTTTGTGTGATGGACCATTTTAGCTCTAAGAATTGTTTCTCTGTAAGTGTTCAGAGCAGAAGTGTACCGATCCATGTTTTCAAGGGTTTTACTTGCTCTCCCTCTCTTCTCAAGCTTATGAAGCTCTCTTTTAAGGGTTCGTATATCATGGGTATACCATTCTTCAGAGTGCTTATGGGTAGATTTCCTGATAGGTGCATTGGATTTCGCAGTGTTGTTGATTGTGGCAAACCAGTTTTCAATGGTTTCTTCGAGGTTCATGTTCTGGTGAGCAAGTTTTTGCGTGACTTCTTCTAGAAACGTTTCCTTGTCAAATTGCCTAAATCATACAGTATGGGTAAATTTGTTGAATGGAACTTGGGTAATGAGGTTGATAGGTAGGTTTGTTCATATGATGAAGTGATCTGACCATGGCACTTGAGTTGTTGTTGTACAAACTTTGGGTTTGTAGCAATAGATATTGGGATGAAAATCATGTCTAGTGTGTTACCCTTAATATGTGTAGGTTAGTTCATTACTTGGGTGAAACCCATTTCCTTCGTAAGGTCTAGGAAGGCTGTCGATTGTTGGATAGGGACGGATGCAAGGTTAAAATCACCTAGTATGAAGTGGGCCTTCTTCGAGGATGTGGTACATGCTGATTCAAGTATGGGGGTAAGGTTGTTGGTGTCAGTGGGAGGTCTATAGAGATGCCTTATTGCTACACAGTTATTTTCTATTTTGATCAAGTCAACTTCATCACAATTGCTACAGATACTAATATGTGCTTTTAGTTTTGATTTGGCCATGATGAGGACTCCACCTCCTCTTTTTGAGTCCCTAGGGCAGTTAAACAAGGAGTATTCCTTGGTGTTCAGTTGGTTAATTAATGTGGAGTTATGTTCAGTGATCTATGTTTTAGTTACACATAGTAAATCAGGGTTCTCATCCATTAGTATATCCCGTATAATGGGGATTTTATTTCTTATGGATCGTGAATTTATGAGTATTGTCACCCTCTCGGTGGCCAGCCCAGCGCCTAGGGCACTGAGAGTTGGTCTGCCTTTGTATTCCTGACTCAGAGAGTATGACCCTGCATTGGTCCTGCAAGGCCCTCTGGGAATGGTAGACCCTTTTACCCTTTGAGAACAGAAGAGTTGTAATCGAGTGTTTCAGGCAATGACAAGAATTTATTTTTCCCCTTCCCAACGGATTTCAATGCAGGTAAATAACTTAGGACAAACTGCCGTACAATTGGCTTGAGGGATATGTACAAGAACTCAGGTAAATTAGCCTTATCAGCTTTAGGCTCACAACGTGCAGTGCTCAGTACAAACAAACAATAACAGCTTCCTTCAGCAAAAGAAAATGTTCCCCATTCTTTCTGTTGTTTTACCAGCTTTCTCAAACTAGTGTTCAGCACAGAGACTCAACATGGTCAGCAAAACATAACGTGCAGTCCATCTAGTTATCCACTATTTCACTGCTATCAGAGTCAATCTGCATTTCTTCAGCATCAGCAATAGCAGGGTGTGTCAGTGAGCTGCTATCCTGAACTTTAAAACAGACGTCCTCACTATCCTCACATGGCTTCTCTCCGTAGAACTCTAAAGGATAGGACTGTGAATTACCGTATATACTGAAGTTTATTTTTAGAGAGTCTGCTACATTCTGGCAACTGCAGGGAAATACTTTATCACTAGGTTCAAATCTATGTAAGTTGTGAAGCCTACCTTTCGGCTTTGGAGGGAAAGGAATTCTCAGCTCTGCAAAGTCAGACTGATTCCCAAACACAGCTTGTGTTTGTTTGTCTCTCAGCCTCATAGCTTCAACCTTAGAGGTATGAGTATTGTCATGCCAGCAGGTTTCTCTCTCTGGAGCATGTGAGTTTTCCCAAGCCTGCCTTCCAGGAAATATCTTATCCTTCTTGCCTTTACCAGACGTCACCTGTCCTGTGCTGCTTCTTTCTGGCGTTGGGACTATGGCTCCCTTGGTTCTCACCTCTTGACGTCTTCCTTCTTTCTGCTCCCCTCTAGTCCATGCTAATGACCACATTTTATCATCCTGTTTCCCCGGGCTAAACTGTGCCCCTCACTCAAATAGGTGTATCTCATTATCTCCTGAACTAGGGACTATGTCACAGCGTGGGAGTGTCTTTCCAGCTCGGGATTCTCTTTGTTTACATTCTCTCTGAAAACACTGAGCCATGTGCTCAGACTGCATGTCAGTTTCTGCAACGGAATCCTCTTCTCTCACCAACTCCATAGGCTCAGAAGGGTCTTCTTCATGACAGATCCCCCCCCCTTAAGATATTACGGGCTGACAAGCTATTACTCGGACAGCTTGTAATTCCCAATGAGGCGCTAGGATGCTTTTCTACCGTAACTAGGCATGCTGCCGCTGACCTCTCATGCCAGGGCCTAAGAACATTCAAATGGTAGACTTGGCGACGTCCCCTATCGTTTTCTATGGCATAGGAAACAGGACCTACTTTTTCTACCACCGTACACGGACCTCTCCATTGGGACTCGAATTTTGGTCCGGCGTCTGCTACCATAATTATAACTTTATCTCCTATTGCTAACTGCCGAGGCCTTGTCCCTCGGTCATAATATTTCTTTTGTCGCTGTTGACTGGCCTTTAAGTTTTCTATTGATGCCTGAGAAGTCCTTTGCAGACGACTTCTCAAATCCCTTAAGAAGTGAGGCACCCCTATGTCCTGAACTTCCGGTTCCACCCATTGTTCTCGTAAAATGTCTAAAACCCCTCTGGGAGCCCGACCAAATAGCAATTCATTAGGTGATGCTCCTAAGGATGCCTGCGTACGCTCTCAACAGGCATATAAAATGAATGGGAGCAAGATATCCCACTCAGACATTTTCCCATTCAGACCCCATCTCAACATCTGCTTGATGGTCTGATTCAAACGTTTGACCAGTCCATTGGACTGGGGGTGGTAGGCGGCGGTCCTTACATGGCGCACCCCAAATGCATCCCACAGCTGGGCTAGGTACCTCGACATGAAGTTACTGCCTTGGTCCATAAGCATTTCCTGAGGGAACCCTACCTTGCAGAACAACTTAATGAGTTCTAAGGCTATCGTCCTAGCGGAAGTACTCCGCAAGGGTATCGCCCAAGGAAAACGCGTGGCCTGATCTATTATCACCAATATATATTGGAACCCCCTTGGGGTCTTAATCAGGGGTCCTACAATATCCATTGCCATATGGCGAATTGGAGTTGATATCGCGGGCGTAGGTATCATGGGCACTGCCCGTGGCTTGGCAGAGGTAACATGCTGACATGTGGGGCATGCCTCACAGTAGCGGGTGGTTTATTTAAAAACCCCCGGCCAATAAAAGCGGGATAAGATTTGATCCAGCGTCCCCTGGATCCCTTTATGGCCACCTACAGGATGATCATGGGCCAACCTTAGAACTATTGCTTTAAATGTAGTGGGCACTACCAACTGCTTCCTTACCGCTCCTGTCTGTGGCTCATTGGACTCTCTGTACAGCACCTCTTTATTTATTTATTTATTTATTTATTTGCATTCTCTTATATACCGCGCTATTCTGCATCAGTGCGGTTTACATTGAACAAACTGAAATTACATTGAACAGGGCATTATAACTTGGAGATAACTATTTTACAGGGAACATTATCTAGGAGGAATCTAGGAAGGGTCTCTCTATCCCTTTGAGCGTATTCAAATGCTCGTTTTAGTGCGGGGTCAGCTTGTTGTTCCTTTGGAAAGGAAGGGAATTTCCTGACAAGATCAGCGGGCACCCAGGGCAACCCCTCTCCAGCCTCCAGTCCAGCCCTCCCTTGGGTCCTACGCTGTCTCTCCCGGCGCCTATCTGCTTTTCCTTTACTGACCTTTTTGGAAGGGGCATTAACTAGATCATCATGTAGAGGAAACATCTCTGATATCTCCTCTACCAACTCATCCTCACTCTCGGAGGGTTCATTCCTATCCTCAGGGAGTTCCTCTCTTCCCTCTGGTGGGTCAACCCTTATTCTGGAGGTTCCGGCCTGGGACCTGGTGGAGACCATGCTTGTTTTCACATTTAAGCCCTCCTCTATCCCTCTGCAAAATGGGGGCCAGTCCCTCCCCAACACAATATCATAGGGAAGCCGTGGGACAACGGCCACCAAAACCTCTTTTTGGGTCCCCAACCCTTTTACTGAGAGCCTGTATAGTGGATAATGAGAGGAAGCACCATGTACACAGCGTATCTTAACCTGACCCTTCTGCTTGCCTCGGTGCAGACCTACCATGGGCTTCAACGGCCTGCCAGAGCTTTTTGGAGACCATGCTCTGGTCTGCACCCGAGTCAAGCAGTGCATTGGCCACAATGCCTTGAACTTCCACCTTTAACAGGAACCATTCTCGCACCTGTTTTCCTTTTCCAGACATTAGTGCTGTTCGCACTGTACAATTTTTCTGGAAATGTCCCCCTTTTCCACAATTATAACATTTTCCATTTTTCATAAACAAAACAGCATTTCCAGTAGTCACATTTGCTTTCATGCCCCTTTCTAATCTTCCAAAGTTGGTTATTCCAGCCAGCTTCAGAGCGCCTCCTTTTGGTTTTCCCACCAACTCTGCTTCAAAATAGCGCTCTGTGAGGATGGCTGCCTCTGCAGTGGACTGGCAACTTTGTAAAATTAAGAAAGATTTCACCTCAGGAGGTACTGCCTCCATGAATTGTTCCAGAATGACCATGTCTAGCACAGAGTCAAGGGTTTTTCCTTCTGGAACAAGCCATTTCCATGCTAAAGCCTTGATCCTCTGATACAACGCTTTAGGTGTCTCATTAGGTTTAAGTCTGGCCTCTCTAAACATTCTCTGGTAGAACATTGGGGTTAGACCCAATCTGTCTTTAACTGCTTTTTTAACCTCCTCATAGCTGGTCGCGAGAGCAGCGGGCATGGTTTTATATGCCGCTAAAGCCTCTCCCATTAGGGAAGTGGCAAATCTCACTGCCCATTGCTCAAGTGGCCATTTGACTGCTATTGCAACCCTATCAAAGGCCTCAATAAAGTTATCCAAATCATCATTAGTTGTTAATTGGCCAAAAGTTAAGGCTCCACAGCCTTGTGGTCCTACCACCGCAGCAAACGATGGGTTTGTTTCTTCGGTAGCCTTCTGCTTGGCGAGTAAAGCCTCCATTAGCTCTACTAAGGGCTTCTGCTGGGCATACATAGCTGCAGCTGTCTGCTCTTGCGTGCAATGTGCCAGTTCCATTTTCTTCTCGAACTGATTGGACATCCACCGCAACACCTCTTGTGGATCCATTTTTAAGGATTGTGGTTCCTGCAGAGAAAGCAAAAAGAAAAGCTCACCAAGTGTGGCACCAAACTCTCCTTTAAATCCTAACTAGTTTTACTGCAGAACAAAGACTCCCCTTTCTCTCTTGAATCCTCTACACCCGTGCCCAGTTACCCGTTACCTTCGCCCGGTGCAGACTCAGACCTTGAGAAAGGAGTCTTATCCTCGGTGTCCTGATCCTCCTGGCACGATTTTGCCAGCGAAATCTCCAACCACTCTCCACTAGCAGCTTAGCAGATTTTCTCTCTATACTTTACAGATGTGGCAAAACTTCTGGTGTATCCTGATGTTTTTTCCTTTCTTTTCCCTCAGTTGGGATGCCCTTTTGTATTCCAAGCAAAAATCCGAACAGACTACACCACTTGTCACCCTCTCGGTGGCCAGCCCAGCGCCTAGGGCACTGAGAGTTGTATTCCTGACTCAGAGAGTATGACCCTGCATTGGTCCTGCAAGGCCCTCTGGGAATGGTAGTCCCTTTTACCCTTTGAGAACAAAAGAGTTGTAGTCGAGTGTTTCAGGCAATGACAAAATTTATTTTTCCCCTTCCCAGCGGATTTCAATGCAGGTAAATAACTTAGGACAAACTGCCGTACAATTGGCTTGAGGGATATGTACAAGAACTCAGGTAAATTAGCCTTATCAGCTTCAGGCTCACAACGTGCAGTGCTCGGTACAAACAAACAATAACAGCTTCCTTCAGCAAAAGAAAATGTTCCCCATTCTTTCTGTTGTTTTACCAGCTTTCTCAAACTAGTGTTCAGCACAGAGACTCAACGTGGTGAGCAAAACATAATGTGCAGTCCATCTGGTTATCCACTATTTCATTGCTATCAGAGTCAATCTGCATTTCTTCAGCGTCAGCAATAGCAGGGTGTGTCAGTGAGCTGCTATCCTGAACTTTAAAACAGACGTCCTCACTATCCTCACATGGCTTCTCTCCGTAGCACTCTAAAGGATAGGGCTGTGAATTACTGTATATACTGAAGTTTCTTTTTAGAGAGTCTGCTACATTCTGGCAACTGCAGGGAAATACTTTATCACTAGGTTCAAATCTATGTAAGTTGTGAAGCCCACCTTTCGGCTTTGGAGGGAAAGGAATTCTCAGCTCTGCAAAGTCAGACTGATTCCCAAACATAGCTTGTGTTTGTTTGTCTCTCAGCCTTGTAGCTTCAGCCTTAGAAGTACAAGTATTGTCATGCCAGCAGGTTTCTCTCTCTGGAGCATGTGAGTTTTCCCAAGCCTGCCTTCCAGGAAATATCTTATCCTTCTTGCCTTTACCAGACGTCACCTGTCCTGTGCTGCTTCTTTCTGGCGTTGGGACTATGGCTCCCTTGGTTCTCACCTCTTGACGTATTCCTTCTTTCTGCTCCCCCCTAGTCCATGCTAATGACCACTTTTTATCATCCTGTTTCCCTGGGCTAAACTGTGCCCCTCCCTTAAACAGGTGTATCTCATTATCTCCTGAACTAGGGACTACGTCACAGCGTGGGAGTGTCTTTCCAGCTCGTGACTCTCTTTGTTTACATTCTCTCTGAAAACACTGAGCCATGTGCTCAGACTGCCTGTCAGTTTCTGCAACGGAATCCTCTTTTCTCACCAACTCCATAGGCTCAGAAGGGTCTTCTTCATGACAGTATGCAGCTTAATGATTCAAGGGGTCCGTCTATTGGTGGGGTGTTAGTGATGAGTGTAGGGTTGGTATGGATAAGTCTCCTCTGTTGCTTAGGTTTGTGGTGGTGGGTACCACATGGGAATTCATATCTGTAGGTATTAAGGAGCTGGTATTGGTAGTGGTTAGGCTGATGCTATATGTTGAGAATGGGGATATAAAATGAAGGCTTCTGTTAGTGCTGGAGGGCACTTACTAGTGCCAATAGCGCTAGGAGGTGGAGAGTGATTATAATGAGTTTTGTAACATCAGCCATGTTGTGTGGGGGGGATTTGTAAAGATAAGGGGTGGAGGCAGGAGATCGCTGCAGGGGTGAGTTTGAGAGGTATGACTACAGGCTCAGTGTATAGGGAGACACAATACACAGTAAGAGTTATGAGCATTCACAGTTAGACCATAATATTCACGTAATCTTTCAACATAATTGGGTTTTCACAGTATAGAGAATGAGACACAGGTATTATGCAGAGTTAGGTTATGTTTGCAACAGCAAGTACATTTACAGGCTGAGCTGTTTAAAGAACCCTTAGCAACAACACAGTATGGTAGGTATATGTATGTTCAACAAGTGCCTGCTAAATTATTAAAATAAACCTTGCAAGGTATACTTCAATGACATATAAGATATCCTTGGTGTAGTTAATTTCCAAATTAGATTTACAGGCGGTTTGTGGCTAGGCAATTAATTAAATGGGTTTCTTAGACTAGTGGGTTATAAATTATATTGGCGGCAGACTTAGATATCAAAGATCACTTACTAAAACTTTGTGTCCATTCAGTTCATTAGTGAGGCTCCTTGGGTCTAGAACTGGTTTTCTCTCTATCGGCTTCGTGCCTCGTCGTTGCTGTTGTGTTACAAGAAATGATTTGATGGTAGGACCTTCCTTCTTATGTGGTATTGCCTACTTTCCATGCCTAAGGGCCACACCAAAGGGCTCTCTGGCAAGACCCTCAGGCACAGGCCCGCCAGGCATGGGCACACCGGATGGCGCTTCTTTTTAAATGTTGACAGCGGCCCCTGATTGGGTTGGAGCAGGAGCGCAGGCGGAGTCCGGCCACATGTGCTTTTGCTCTACCCCGATCGGGAGTGGGGGAGCAGTGGAGGCAGCTGAATAATCTCCTAGGTTAACGGAGATTATTACTTTGTAAAATAGTTCATAAGTAATGTTTACCCAAATGTTATAAAGTGCCTATAATATAAATATTGATTGCCACTAAGAGATAGTGTAATTCCTCCTCTCAAGTCAGAACCCTGATATTTAGGACGAAAAGTCAGAGAACCTCTGGTAATAGCTCTCGGATCTGTTGTGTTTCCTTTGCCTGCCCGGCAGTGACATAGAATCTGCCTGATCCACACAGAAAGGGGGGTTACAGAAGATTAAGAAAAGATACAAATATATTGACTAAAGTGATGTCTGGAGGCACCGCTGGTGTGGACAGTGTTAACGGACCATCTGTGATGGCTTCTCGTCTTGCAGGTTCCAAATAAATGCATCTATGTTTTCTGCCAAAATAGCAAATATCTTTTTTTTCTTTCCAAGCCAATCCTGAACTATCTGCTTTTATGACAGCTGCGATTCAGAAAAAAAAGCGAATGTGTCTTTCCATTAGTCTGCACAGGCCAAAAGGATTTTAGGTGAATTGCACATGTGGTATTTGATGCTAATATGCTTTTATTGATCACTGCTTGTAAAGTTCATGCGGAAGCAGAGTAGTTTCAGCTTGCTATGTGACAGAGCACCTACATAGTGATAAAATATGCCGCACTTCCCAGGGTCAGCCCCGGAGTTGGCACAAGGTGTTGATGCCCTAGGAAAAACCTAAGCCTTATGCCTCTCCCTGGCTGCCAGAATCTATTGCTTGGCTTTGAATGCCCTGCTCTTCGCCGACCCTCAGAAAATGCCACCCTAGGCAGCTGCCTTGTTTGCCTGGTTGTTGGGCCGTCCTGGCACTTCCTCAAGTAATATCTGTGGCTCTTATCACTGCCTGGTGTGGAGCTGCTGAGATCCACTATGAATTATGAAGCAGTTTTACTTCTGAGCTTCCTTTCTGTTAGTGCCTCGTTCTGTCAGAAATCTGAATTCTTGTGCTTGTTTGACACAGGTGTAGCAGATCCCCTGGTAGGCTGTGGGAGTTATTTTAGAAGCCCTGTTTGTGTTTTCGGTGTCTAAAAACAGGCATGCAGACTCCTAAGCACAGAGATGTCCCTGGAGCTATTTTAGAAAGCAGTTCTGAGGACGTTCCCAGCACAAGGACGTCCGAGTCTGAACAGGGGCTTGGTGTAGGCCCATCCGGGGCATTCCCAAATACTGGGACCTCCTGACCCAGTTACAGAAACACCCTGCACGTCCCGAGCCACATCTAAGTTTATACCTGCTGCAGGGCATTTATTCATTAGAAAAACTCTCATTCTGCTATCTCAACATCCGGAGGGTAGGGTGAAGAAGATCCTCTGCCGCCCCCTTTATTTCTATTGATTATAAGGAAAATGGCAGGGAAACAAAGACACTTAACTTCAGTTTCACACACTGATGCAAATCCCTGCAAGCCAAATAGCTTACATTCAGCATAGGTTTCAAGCGGGGACATCTACATGGCTGCCGGGGCAGGGAGATCCGTGTTTTCAAAGAGCCAGATTTCACCTGGATGTCCTTTCTAAAATGCCACTTCACAGGCTTTTCAGCTCCAAAAGCTACATATTTTGGAAAGGAGACCTCTCTTTTCCTTTTTCTTGTGAGTCTTTAGAGTATGGGGGGGGGAGGGGGGGCAGGGAAGGGAACATGAACAATCACTCACCCACTCAGTGTCTACAGCCTTTTGCCTCAATTCAAGAAATGTCTCTGTCCACTCCAGAAGCATGACTGGTTACAAAAATCATTTACTTCATGAATCAGTAGGTCCAACAGTTCATCTGTTAGTTTCATAGCAACGTGTAACCCCCTTTTCTGTGAGGCCAGCCAGATGCTATGGAACTGCTAGGCAGAACGAGGGAGCGCACCAGTCCAAAGATCCATTAGCCAGAGTTTTTCTAAGCTCTTGGTCTAAGTAGCAGGGTTCAGACTTGAAAGGAGATTTAGGCTATAGAGCAGCAACTATGTATATTTTTGGCACATTGTCAGACTCCTGTTCACCCTTCTCATTATAAGAGTCCAGGCCAGATGTTTGAATCAAGGGTTTACTTAGAATTAGGGTCACTGATAAGCAACTTTAACTTTGAACAACTTACAATTTTACAGTATAATAGATTAATTTCTATCCATTGGGTTTTCATGGCAAGATACAGAAGTAGATTGCCGGGCCTTTCTTCCGCGTAGTTTAAGTTTGGTGTTGTTGCCGTTGTCACAAAAATGTGATCCTCCGCTGTCAACACTATCCCATTCTGCTGCTGCCCAGATGGGTGGTTTGTCTTGGTCTGGCACCTCAGCTGAGACCTGTCCATCTTGGGAGACCCTGCCAGTAGTTAAACTACCGATAGTTTAGCTCTCAGCATCACTGATGCACACAAGCACTCACAGCACGACAAGCTGCAAACCAAGTGAGAGAAGGCACTCAACTAGCTACTGGGGAAGAGCTGAAGATTTTTCAGAGTAAAGCCAGCATCTATGATGTGGTTGGATCAAAGCCCTCAGGAAATCTGACTGCTGATGTAGCTGTGCATGAAATGAGAGTCAGAAGCTGTAAAGATGTCTTACGCATTGGAACATGGAACGTACGAAGCATGAACCAAGGGAAGTTGGAGGTGGTCAAGAATGAAATGGAACGTGTACAACTTGATCTGTTGGGTGTCAGCGAACTGAAATGGACTGGCATAGGGCACTTTGCATCAGATGATTACATGGTCTACTATGCTGGAAATGAAAGACAAAGAAGAAATGGTGTTGCATTTATAATAAAGAAGAAACTTGCAAGAACTGTAATGAAATACAATGCAGTCAGCGAATGCTTAATCTCTATTCGTCTACGAGGAATGCCTATCAACATAACTATAATTCAAGTATATGCCCCAACAACAGCTGCAGAAGAGAATGAAATTGAAGAGTTCTATGAACAAGTACAAGCTGTATGATGTGCTTTTCTGACAATCTGTATGTAAACAAAATTTGTACCTGCCTTGATTCGGCAGTTTCACAATAGTAATCCTACCCGCTTCTGATCGCTGGAAGGAGCGGGCTACAAATGCTTGCTAAATAAAATAAAAATAAATAAAATAAGCTGAAATTGACAGAACATGCAAACAGGATATCCTGATAGTCATGGGTGACTGGAACGCAAAGGTTGGCAACAAAGAAGGAGGCAAAGTAGTTGGAAAATATGGACTTGGCAACAGAAATGAAGCTGGAGAAAGACTGATAGAATTCTGCAAGACCAATGATCTATTCAACTCAAACACCTTCTTCCAGCAACAAAAGTGGCGACTGTACACATGGACTTCACCCAATGGATTGTATAAAAATCAAATTGACTACATCTGTGGAAGTCAACGATGGAAAAGTTCTATAACATCAACAAAGACAAAACCTGGAGCTGACTGTGGTACAGATCATCAACTACTAGTATGCAAACTCAAGCTAAAGTTGAAAAAGAGCAAACCCCTCATGAATGCAGCAAAATATGACCTTGAGAATATACCACTGGAATTTAAAGACTGCCTGCAAAATCGATTTGCTGCTTTAGATACAAATGACAGAGCTCCGGAAGAGTTATGTAATGACATCAAGAAGGTTGTGTTGGAAGAAAGCGAGAAGTCTCTGCAAAAGGTGAAAAAGCAAAAGCGGCCAAAATGGATGACGGAAGAAACTCTGAAAATTGCCCAGAAACGCAGAGAAGCTAAAGCCAGAGAGGATAGAAAGACAATCGCAGAACTCAGAGATTTCCAACATGCGGCAAGACAGGACAAGGAAAAGTACTACAATGACACTTGCAAGGAAATAGAAACAGAAATTATTAGAGGAAGAACAAGATCGGCTTTCCTAAAGCTACGAGAGTTAAAGAAAAAGTCCCAGCCTCGAATTGGAATGTTACAAGATGCTCAAGGTTCTATGTTGAATGATGCTGAGAAGATCAAGAAAAGGTGGAAGGAATATACAGAGTTTTTATATGATAAAGATCAAGTGGACCAACAGCCGTTTCAACCTGTACCTTATGATCGAGAACCATTGGTGATGAAAGAAGAAGTTGAAGCAGTATTGAAAGCCTTATCAAAGAACAAAGCACCAGGCATTGATAGCATTCCTATAGAACTATTGCAGCAATCTGATGCAGCTGTTACCGTACTTACAAGGCTATGCCAAGAAATATGGAAGACAACATCATGGCCAACTGACTGGAAAAGATCTGTGTTTATACCAATACTAAAGAAAGATGATCCACCTGACTGTGGAAATTATCAAACAATCGCTCTGATCCCACATGCCAGCAAGATTTTACTGAAGATTATTCAAAAGAGACTACAACCATACCTGGAACAAGAACTACCTGAAGTGCAAGCAGGATTCAGGAAAGGGCGAGGAACGAGAGACCTCATTGCGGATGTGAGATGGATCCTTGAAAAGACTAAAGAATACCAAAAGGATATCTATTTGTGCTTTATCGACTATAGCAAGGCTTTTGACTGTGTAAACCATGAGAAACTCTGGGCCCCATTAAGAAGCATGGGTATACCAGAACACCTGATCGTACTCTTGCACAATCTGTATATTGATCAAGAAGCAACAGTTCGAACGGAACAAGGAGAAACAGAATGGTTTAAAATAAGCAAAGGTGTAAGACAAGGCTGCATACTTTCCCCCTACTTGTTTAATTTATATGCAGAACAAATCATCAGAGAAGCAGGATTGTATGAAGACAACAGAGGTGTGAAGATTGGTGGAAGACTCATCAACAACCTTCGCTATGCTGATGATACTACATTACTGGCTGAAAGTGAAGATGATCTGAAACATTTGCTTCTCACAATCAAAGAACATAGTCCCAAAATGGGCCTGCACCTTAATGTAAAGAAGACAAAGATCATGACAACTGGCATAATCAACAGATTCATTGTTGAAGGAGAAGAAATTGAAATTGTGAACAACTTTAACCTACTTGCATCAACTATCAATAAAGAAGCAACAAGCAGTCAAGAAATCAAACGACGCATTGTTCTTGGCAGAATGGCTATGAAAGACCTAGATAAGATTCTCAAGAGCAGAGATGTCTCTCTCCATACAAAGATTCGACTTGTTCAAGCCATGGTATTTTCAGTAACATCATATGGATGTGAAAGCTGGACAGTGAAAAAGACAGACAGGAAGAAAATTGATGCCTTTGAATTATGGTGCTGGCGGCAAATACTGTGTATACAATGGACTGCTCGAAGAACAAACCAGTCAGTACTAGAGTAGATCAAACCTAAGCTTTCTTTAGAAGCTCAGATGACAAGACTTCGACTTTCCTACTTTGGACACATCATGCGAAGAGAGAGATCATTAGAGAAAGACATCATGCTTGGCAAGATAGAAGGTCAACGCAAAAGAGGAAGGCCAGCAATGAGATGGATTGATACATTAACAGCAGCTACGGGTACCAGTCTGTCAACAATGAGCCGCCTGACCGAAGACCGAACACAATTTAATATAGCTATCCAGAGGGTCGCCATGAGTCGACTCCAACTCGACAGCACTTAACAACAACAACAGATTAATTTCTTCTGGCAATTTCTGGAGTATAGTTTACTCCATTCCTTCTGCAATCAGCACTTAGGAGTCAAGGAGTATGACCAACTTTAAATATTTTGGCGGGGGGGGGGGGGGCGATAGCAGCAGTGGCCAGCACAGATACAGCAACTACTGAACTTTGAACCTGGATATTTAATGCCAGGGTCATATCTGAATATGCAGGTTGGCCATATAGTGCATTAGTTAACTGGCTAGCAGTGATCTTTAGCCACTGGCCAGTAAGCTAATGTGGCAAAGGTTAGTAGATCCTTTAAGGTGCCTGACTTTCACCACTTTGGGATAACTGACGTGAGGCTGAATACCCCTGGGCTCTGCTTCTGCTCCGCCCCCGGAATGCTTCAATCCTATGGGCAGAACCCGAAGATATTCTGCAGTATGAACTGTTAGTGCCGCTGAGTATTCTGGTGAGAGCCATTAGATTATGGCTGTTGTTATCTCAGTTCCCCGGCATTGAAGAGATTAATTCCCCTTCACTTTTGTACCTTGATGTTCCCTCTCAGTAGGTGTTGGTGTTCTGTGCAGGTCCCTGCAGGAACACCCCCTCCCCCTCCCCCGTACTTGTGCAATGCTCTAAGCCTCTTCGTTGCGGTTGCCGGTTAGGATGGTACGTGCAGATCTGTTCTCTAAGTGGATTATGTACCTTGGCTATGTGCCAAAAGGCATTTTCCTCTAAGGGCAAATACCCACTTAGATGCCTATGGTATGATGGCTTGAGGCCAATGACAGAAAACTGCCTTTGGTTGAGATTTTTATAGCTCAGGGGCAGTTCCTTTCTCAGGAGCGCCCCACCCCCCCCCCCACCTAAACATGACTGGCAGGGGGAACCTCCCATGATTTGGAAAATGTCATACCTTTCTCCCTAATCTTGCAATCGTTAGCAGGGATGCGGGCTGGAAGTGCTGTTCCCAGCTTCAAAATTCAAGTAGTCTTTTAAAAATATCACAAGAAAAAATTCAAAAGTGCAAACTTTAAAAAAACAGAAATTAGGTTCTTATCTCTAAGTTTCTCTCTCGCTTCCCCTCTTTCTCTCATCTTGCATATAGGATTTCCCTCTCTACTAGTTTTTCTACTCTTCACAACATCTCCTCTTTTCCTGGGATATGATCATTTTACCTGCACATACCCTTTGAGTTCCCTATGCTTAGGGGATTTAGGGGTGTGCATCTTTAGTGCACATTCGGTTTGTTAGCGCACCTTAAATGCAGTGCACGCTGAATTGGTTGAATGTACACTAAGCAATTTTTTGTTCCTTAATTCGCTGGTTAGCGCACTAAAAATTCTTTATTAAAATTAATGTGCAAAATTAATTGAAAAAACAACCAAAAATCAAGAAAAAAAGTGAGGGGGAAAAATACTAACATTTTTTCTTGCCTGTGTGAATCCCTAGGGGATTCCTATGTGGCAATATCCCTAACCAGGGTTTTGTGGGGAAAAAAGGAAAGGTAAAAACTCCCTTAGTACAAAACCTTTGCTGGACATTCTCTCCCCCGAAGTTCCACTGGTCATAGGTCAATCAACATATGCTTCTGGTTCGAAATCCTCTCCCATAGCTCTCTCCAACTGGGTATAGGTGCTGTACAGTCAACCCCTCAACGTTTTGTAAGCCAAAAATCCAAACTCCTTTCCTTTTCCCTAGTCCAGGGATCAGTAGAGTACCCCAGGTTCAGACTGTCAGGAGCCCTAGACTCCCTCTAGATCTTGGCAACAAAAGGGCCAAATACCCCCCTTTCCTGGTCTCTCTCTTTTTTGCTTGCCCCAATTCCTCTATAGTGCTTTGAGGTGCATCCTTCATAAGGCCTGAAACCCTCTGGCTGCTGAGCTCTTGCAGTTTGATTCTGGTAGGCAGCAAAGATGAAATAAAAACCTCTACTCCTTTCCCTCTGATCAAGTCCCTGTTCAGCACCTAGGACCCCGCTGACTCAAGAGCCCGTTTTCTGCCCCGTGTCGATACTGTAGAAAGGAGTCAAAATACAATCTTCCCACCAAAATACTTTTACCTATCAATTCAATAGCTCTATTACCCGAGGATGTAGTAAAAGCTGTTACTATAGCTGGGTTTAAAAAAGGTTTGGACAAGTTCCTGGAGGAAAGGTCCATAAACCATTATGAGAGACGACCTGGGAAATGCACTGCTTACCCCGGGACAAGCACTGTGGAACGTAAGTACCATTTTGGGAACCTGCCAGGTACTTGTGACCTGGATTGGCCACCATCGGAAACAGGATACCAGGCTTGATCGACCTTGGTCGGACCTAGTATGGCATTTCTTATGTTCTAACTCCACCCTTAATGGGGACAGCCACCCAGAAAAAAAATTCACTCTCACTCCATTACATCATCTTCACACAGAAGCAAGAACTGCATCAATACTCCAGCCTCCTTCTGACAAAGTAAGGTGCTCCGACATTCTGGAAACAACACTAGCCTCCTTTTAGGAGCCTGGCCAGACCGACCTGGCTAATCTGCAAAACCCCGGTCAGGAAATATCTCTCCTTGATTGCTTCCAGTCTCCCATTCCAGTTTCATTATGCTTATTCAGTGAACCTCCCTTGCCAGAGCACCTGATAAAAATGCACTTTTAAAGGTGACCCCAGCTCAAGAGAGACAAGCCGAGTCACTCCTGATTTCAGACTTGCATGACCTGCAACATAAGCCTACTGTCGAGTTTCTGGGACTGCCCAGCGCGTCGCTGGAAACATAATGCATGTGTTTCGGTTAATGGCATGGCTTCACGGACACCAGAGCTTATCTCTCTGGTTCTAGCTTTCTAACTCTGTCCCCAAAATGGGATAAAAAACAATAAAAACAGAACTGTATTAGCACATTTCTGTACCCTTGAGAGACAGGCTAAATGAATATATTACACTCACAAAACAATGATGTTGTATAGAGTGCCTTTCATATAAGTGTAGTTCTAAATAATTTCTAGTTGTATATAGCATGCATGCCAAATAGAGGGAACTCTCATACACCACTGCATTTAATTAGCACAGAACGGCAAGAAACAGGGATATGAGGAGAGAGAGCGTGCTTCTCATGTACAAAGACACAGGTGGGTCATTCCAGATGGAGGCTGTAGCAGAAGAAAGTGATATCTGTCATAATCTGTGAGTACGTTGTGTGTCGGGGGAGAATAACTAAAAGTGAAGATACCCAGGGGAGGAGGGTGAGAAATGGAGCGATGAACAGGAACAAGCCAAACGACATAAAAAGCAGCAAAGAATTGACACATTTTGAAAGCAAGAGAAGCAGTTCTGAGCTGGACTCAGAAAGCGTCGATGGAACCGGCAGAGGCCTCAGAAGACTGAATCGATGCAGTCCTAGTTTTCGGTCAAAGGTGAAGAGGTGGTTAGCAGCATTCTGGATCTAACAAAATGGGAGGAAGGGCGGTCCAGGTCTAGTAAGATGTTCATAGAAACTGAGGATAATAGTAGACTCTCGCACTTGTCTGAGATGTGGAGAATACCCACTATCAGAATGTCAACATGCTGTCTGTATATATTTTGGTCTCAACATCGGTTGCTCATAACGTCCTGAACTGAAGGTGGTTTTACCTTGGAAAGCTAGTCTACAAATGTATTAAGTTAGTCCAATAAAATGGCATCAACTTATTTTTCTTAACAACTATTTGGTGGAGACTCAGTTGTAAAGTGCTGGGTGTACAATACTCTTCTGAAAGAAGATTCTTGGTGTCAATGCTGATCCAGCAGCTCCTGGGTTTTCTTGGCAGTGTGACTAGAAGTAGATTTCCAGAACTCTCATCCAAGGTAATGGAGGGTTAAGTGACTTGCCCAAGGCCACAAGATTGCTAGTGGGAATCAAACCCTGGTCTCTTTACCACTCAACCTAAAGCTCTAACCATTAGGCCACTCCTCAACCACTCATTAATCCTATTTCCACAGCTCTCTAGCAATCTTTATTTTAACTCATGGTCAAGCATAAGCGCAAGACCAGCTTTTGT